>JADRCH010000005.1:10190862-10218398 GCA_019843965.1 Rhynchomys soricoides | reverse complement strand
GCACACATACCAAGCCTGATAGCCTGAAGTTAACTCCATGGTATCTACATGGTGGACAGAAAGAGCTGACTCCACAAACTGTCTTCTGACCCACACATGCATGCCATGCCACACACCTGTTTACACATACACAAAAATATGCAAAGTAAATGTAATGAAAGTTTTTAAAGGACAATGGATATATAGAAAATGTGGTATATTGATAAGATGGGAGTTTTAGTTAACTATAACAAAGAACAAAATTATATCACTTTTAGAAAAATTGATCAAACTAAAGATTAACATATTAAGCTGATGAAAGCCAGATTCAGAAGGAGAAATATTACATATTTTCTCTTGCGTTCGTAGTCTAGGCTAAAAAAAAAAGTACACGAAAATAGAAGGGACTATTGGGGGTGGGGGGTGGAGAGATGGCTCAGCGGTTAAGAGCACTGACTGCTCTTCCAGAGTTTCTGAGTTCAATTCCCAGCAACCACATGGTGGCTCACAACCATCTGTAATGGGATCGGATGCCCTCTTCTGGTGTCTGAAGACAGCTAAAGTGTACTCATATACGTAAAATAAATCAATGTATTTTAAAAAGAAATAGTTTAGAAAAAGAAGAAGAAGAAGACAGGACAATTTGGTATGAGGAAGGGAGCCTGCGGGAAGAGGTGAGAAGGCAAATAACAGAGGGCAATTGGGGGATAAATATTATGCAAATGAGTTATACACATGCATAAAGATGTCATAAATGAGACATGATGTCATACAGTTACTATAAGCTATCAGAAATGAATGGGATGTTGACAATAGAGGCATGACTGTTATGGGGCAATTAACTGCTTTCTGGTTGGATTTGGACCTGCTCCAGGGGGGGGGATGTCATGCCCACTACCATAATCCTGCTGGAAAGTGCAGGGTTTAGGATGCCATAGGTCCTAGGAGAGAACCTGCTATTGGTATTTTGCTAAATGGTCATGCTGTTAAATCACATTCTACATATTTATGTTTCTACCCATAGACCTGGGCAGCTCTCGACTTTGGCCAGAGAAGTTTCTTTTGGCAGCAGGCAACAGGCAATGCTCTGATTCATGCATGGCCCAAGTGCTGAGAAGAAGAGACCGAGTGCTCAGCCCCTAAATGAGACATTTTCTTCCTCCTCTACCACCATCACCAAGGTTCAAGGAACCTGGAGCAAGAGGAGGTAGGAAGAATGTAAGAGCTAGATCATGGCGAGGAGGGCTGTGAAGATGGAAACTTCTGCAGACGACATGCCTATTGCACTTATGATCTCACACCAGCTGTATAAGACCAGTACAAGATCAATCTAACCAAACCTGCACGGGCTGGGAGGTGCTGCCATACCCCATCTCTTACTGCGCAGCAGTAAGTGGTTGGGAGTTGCTTGGGCATTTGGGGACAGGGGCTCATGCTTGTTTGAAAGTGTGGCCAAAGGTAGATTTCCCATATTCCAGTGGGTGACCATGCACCCATACACATTCAGGAAACACTGTTTGAACTCAGTGGGTCATTATTTTCTAAAAGAGAATATGGAGTTGAGAGGGGCCATGTGGGAGGTGGTGCTTAGAAGAGTTGGAGAGAGAATTTGGGGATGGAGATGATCATGTTTCATTGTGTACATGTATGAAATTCCCAAGAATAAAGACAAATTAATATTACAAAAAATTAGAAATAGTTCATAGGGCATCCCCAACTAATAAAATACTAGGTTCCTAAGATGCATTTAAAAAAAAAAATATGTATG
This sequence comes from Rhynchomys soricoides, assembly GCA_019843965.1. NCBI lineage: Eukaryota > Metazoa > Chordata > Mammalia > Rodentia > Muridae > Rhynchomys > Rhynchomys soricoides. The sequence goes on along the minus strand of JADRCH010000005.1, from coordinate 10,216,651 downwards.
CTGGGCAGTATGCTGGTGCATACTTTTAATCCCAGCACTTGGGAGGCAGAGGCAAGCAGATCTCCAAGTTTGAGGCCAGCCTGGTCTACAGAGTGAGTTCCAGAACAGCCAGGGCTGCAGAGATATCCTGTCTCTAAAACCAAACCAAAACAACCAACCAAACAAACAAAAAGAATATTTAAAAAGGAATGGCTTGGGAAGTAATATTAACATAAATTTAGTTCTCTCAGCTCTACCCCATTACAGTGCTTAAATAGACTTCAGTGTTTCATCCAAGCTAGCCAAGAATTCTACCACTGACTAAATCGTGAGCCCATAATCCTCTTAAAATCATTAAGATTCTGGGTGTTTTTCCAAAAAGATTAAAAACTGCTGTTGATTCAAGAAATGACTGGCTAATCTAAGGAATACATTTTCCAAAAATATTACAATTGAGATGAATTTCCTGAAATATAGAAAGTATTTAGTTATAAATTGAGCTATTTAGAGATCAAAGTTGTTACAAGTAATTTTTCGAAGCAATTATCAAAACTCAAATTTTGCTAAGAAATTTCACTAATTTATTTATTTACTTATTTAATTTCATGTGTATGGGTGTTTGCTTGCATGTGTGTATGTGTACCACATGTATGACTGGTGCCCAGGGAGGTCAGAAGAAGGCACCAGATAACTTGGAACTAGAGATACAGTGTTTCTGAGCCACCATGTGGGTGATAGGAACTGAACCCGGTCCTCTAGGAGAGTAACAAGGACTCTTAACTGCCAAGCCACCTCTCCAGCACCCCACCCCCCTGTTTTCCTAACATTTTATTTTTACTGTAGTTCATGATCACTTTTCTTCTCTTAACCAGTAAGGGACGTTGTAGAAGATTTAACTGACTGAAAATCTATGTATTTTTTTATATCCTTTTCCATTAGTCTCTCAAATGATTATGCTAGTCAATAAAAGAATGGCAGGGTGGGTTGTGAACTTCCTCCATGTTAAAGCCATGAATCAGTCATGCTTGTAATCCGTGTAACTCCTATAACAATTTACTGTGCATAGAGAAAACACTCAGAGCAAATAAGAGAGAGACAAAGTAGAACTGCATTTTTATAGGAAGGGCCTTTAAGGTAGCATGTGTATTTTTCTTATTCTGAAGGCCTCAAGTAAAGGAAGCTATCAGTCTTGAACTTAATATGTTAAAGAAGAGCTCCTCTGGGCAAACATCCACATGTTACAAAACAACTGAAGTCACAAAGTATCATTGCTATAGTTTTTCTTTTAACGTATTGTTAACAAAGTAACATGTAACCAGTAATCTTAGCACTTTGGAGGCTGAGGCAGAAGTCTGCAGTTAGTCTAGACAACAAGGTGCAAACTTGTCAAAACATAAACAAATCAAACATAAATAGATGAGAGCATTGTAGGATTTTGCAATGAGTCTGTCTTCAATAGGAAATACAGTGTGATTATGGTATACAAGCAAGTATTGATGTCCAAAGCATAGATTTTTTTTTTTTTAAAAAAATAAGATTTATCAACAAATACTCATATTATTCTTACTTATCTCTTTGCCATTGATTTCAAAACACACTCAAAGAAATTGTGGGTGTTTGAACTGTCTTTAGGTATCACAACTGTCCTGCAAGAACTGAAGAAAAGCTGCTTTCCCAACGGCTGATCCTAGCACTTGTGTAAAGAGAAACAGGTTGCAATGTGCTGTTCAGAGAAAGCCCTCTGCAAATATGTGCTGCTGAGCTTAGGCAGGCACTCTCAACACCAGGGAGGATTCCCGAGCTCTAGGCTTGTTCACAGCTGAGCAAAACTGTTTATCCTGCCTGGCAGTGGTGGCACACGCCTTTAATCCCAGCACTTGGGAGGCAGAGGCAGGTGGATTTGAGTTTGAGGCCAGCCTGATCTACAGAGTGTGCTCCAGGACAGCCAGGGCTACACAGAGAAACCCTGTCTCAAAAAACCAAACCAAACCAAACCAAAACAAAACAAAAGGCAAAAAACTGTTTATCCTAGGAAATGCTTGTATCATTTAATAGATCAGGGCTGAAAAGTGGTCAATAAATGATACCTATTTGTAAAGCATTCTTGACAGTAAGCACTGTATGTGTGCCTCCTGGTTCACACATAGGTGTGAAACATTGCTCTCTGTATGCCCTGTAAATAGCTACTATAGACATCTCTCTTATAGATATCTCTCTTGTTAATTGCTTGTGTATTGCTGCTTGGTACAAGGTTTAATTTGCACTGGTGAAGAGATTCTCTGAACTTATATTTGTGCTTGTTGTCACAGAGGAAAAGAGACTAAGCTGGGTTGGGCAGTAGTGGAGCAGGGCTTTAACCTCAGCAGTCAGGAGGCAGAGGCATGAAGATCTCTGAGTTCATGGGCAACCTGGTCTACAGAGTGAGTTCCAGGACAGTCAAGGATACACACACAAACCTATCACAAAAAAACAAAAGACTAGCAAACACATACACACACACACACCAAACAAACAAACAAAAAAGAAGACAAAAGAAAGAATAAAAGGTGACCAGGAATTGGAAGCATTGGTTTTAAACCACTTGCTGGTTAAATTAACCTTGGCACTATTGATATTTTAGATAAGGTCTTAAGAAACAAACAACAAAAAGAACCAGAACAAAACAAGAAATCTAGGCCTTTCTAAGGCCATAGTCACATAGAATAGCTGTCAAGATTTGTTCTATGTTAACAAAGTCAGCTTTTAAAAGAGTTCTTCTTTTATGTGTACGAGTGTTTTGCCTGCTGGATGTCTCTGTGATTGTGTGTCTGTGGTGTTGGATCCCCTCACTCTTTGTTTTGGGCTGCCATGTGAGTTCTGAGCATTGAATCTGGGTCCTCTGAAAGAACTGCCAGTGCTGCTACCTGATTAGCCATCTCTCCTGCCCCAGAGAGTCCATTTTAAAATATACCTGAAGGCCATTGATGAGCCACATTCATAGGGCACTGGCAGACTGTCTTAGTCAGGGTTTACTGCTGTGAGCAGACACCATGACCAAGGCAAGTCTTAGAAGGACAACATTTAATTGGGGCTGGCTTACAGGTTCAGTCCATTAACATGAAGGCAGGAACATGGCAGCATCTAGACAGACATGATGCAGGAGGAGCTGAGAGTTCTACATCTTCATCTGAAGGCTGCTAGTGGAGGCAGCTAGAATGAGGGTGTTAAAGCCCACTCTCATAGTGACACACCTACTCCAACAAGGCCACACCCACTCCAATAGGGCCAAATCTAATAGTGCCACTCCCCAGGCTGAGCATACACAAAGCGTAACACATACCAACATAAACAGAATCTAACAGTTCACCAATGGGAGCATCAATGATTCACTGGAGTTCCCCATTCAAATGTGCTATGTGGTGGATATCTCAAGCTACCCATTATTCCTATCACAGTCTTACAGAAGACTGTCTAAGCCCAGCAATTTCAGCCACAAAGCTAAGGAGTGACAGAACTAGAATTTAAATTCAGATAGTGAAAAGGGAAGGAGGGAATAGGGGGCTGGACTCCTAGTTTCAATATCAAGAATATATTCCCTAATAATAGGAGTGAGGCAGGAGAGAAAGACAGGATTCTTTCCCTCCCAGGTCCCCATCATTTTTGTCTTGTCTTTCTCTCCTGTAAGTTCTGTCTTCACCTTGCTCCTTCTTACAGGTGTTCCTGGGGAGGGAACCTGGCTACTAAGCACGTTCTTTCATAAATCCTACTTTATATCTGAATTTGTCCTAGCTTATATTCACACCAGTGTATGAGAGTATCCACATTAATCTCACTAATAGATTTCATCCATAAACAAATTGGTAAAGCAGATTTATGGAGAATACACTGTTTTTGCTTTGTTATTATTAAGTTTGAACATGAATAAAATGTGGTAGACATGCTACTTTGTGAACTGATTTGCATATAACTTATATATGCAATGTAAAGACTTTTATTTGTCCTTACATTGTACTATAAAAATACTTTTGCCCCAATTTGTATGCATGAGCTCCTGCTTCTGAATTTAGGTTCCAAAAAGACGATAACCCCATTTTATTAGTGAACAGTGTCCAACGTATAAAAGAGAAAATACACACTGTACTTTGTGGAATTATTAAGATTAATTAGCTAATGTAAGCAAAGCATCTCTTTTGTATTGTCTGTCACAGAACATGTCAGTCATCTCACACAACCAAAACTTTTGCTCTTGATCTAAAATCACACAGTTCCACTTCAGGATTAGAAACACCAGAGCTAGAGATTCAGAAACTCTGAAAGAAAACTATAGTTGCCAATCACTGAATTGAGGATGTGAGCTCTGATTGTGAAGTCTCTGAACACAAATCAGAGAGATAACGCTTGCAATCTAATGCCAGGGCGCGCCACCTGTCCTCCAGCGGGTCCGGATACCAATTTTCTCTTCTCTCGCTTCGAATTTTAGAAAACTTGTGGTGAAAAGGACGAGGGCCAAAGGAGAGAGCGCGCGAGTGGCGTCCCACATCTCTTTCAGAGACGTTAGCTGGCTTCTGTTTTTAGACAGCAGCTGCTCTGGAGACTACAGAGGGTTGGAATTGCAGAAGTACAGCCAGAAGGGCAGGGCGGGGTCGGGCGCTCCACTCGCGCGGGGACCGGCATTTGGGAGCTGCCCGGAGGTGAGATACAGTGTCCGCCGCTGGTTTAGGCCGGTGCAAACCGGAGCGCCCGTCAGTTGAGCTGGGGCGCGAGTCGCCTCCTGAGGCCAGCAGCAGAGCGTTCTTGGGTCCACGTCCGAGCACAACATTCCAAAGGGGAGCAGAGTCGCTCAGCCACTTCCGGCGCGCCCGTGTGCACTGGCTCGGACCCGAGCAGCGCGCATGCGCAGAGACCAAGTCTCCTTGAGGGGGCGTGGCAGCGGGGAGCATTCTCTGCGCCTGCGTACTTCTCTGCTGGGTCGGCTGGGGACGAGCTCTGGGTTGGCGTCGCGCTGTCCCGGGTGTCGTGGCTGGGTTGCTCTTCACGCCTCACTGCGGCGTCGCGTCGGGTCCCCGAGAGCTCGGCGGGGTGTGGGGAGGTAAGAGCCCCGGAGCCGCCACCGGCCTCTCAGCGAACTGCGGGCGGAGGGGCGGGGCGGCGCGGACTCGCCCGGCTGCGACGGCCAGGCCTCGCCTTCCTCCGGGACCGCTGCCCTGGGCTCTGTGCGGCCGGGATACCCGACCCCTTTGCAGGCCGGGCCGGGGCGCACTGGACCCAGCGAGTCCCTGCGGCGCCGTTTCTCGCTGCCGCCACCCCCGTCTCACAGATGCCCCAGTGTTCGCTCGCTGTCTTGTTTTTGGTGCCTCTGAGGAGATGACCTTAACTTTTCACGGTTAACCTGTTTGTACGACCGTGATTGCAATTTGTTACATTCCAGACCCGTATTCTTGGTTAGACATGTCAGAAAACTGGCCCGTAAATTTAATATTAAGTTCATCTTTTTAATTCAACGAATAATTTGGTGATGTCATCCTGTTCCGTCACTTACTGGTCTGAGTTTGGCGTTTCTTGAGTTGGCAAAAGTTTAATGGTTTGATTGAGTAGAGATTTCTGATTTTTCACGTAACTTCTCTCTCTTTGATATCAAACCGCACATTTAGTGGCAAGTTATTTAAAAACTAGAGGAAGGTATCAGGAATGAGATCGTTACCATTTCCACCATGCAAAAGTAACCAGCCTCTTGACATTTTGACATTTTTCTTTGTTCCTTTTGCCCCTGTCGCGTTTTAAACTTAAGATGATCAGGGTGTTACTTGCCTTTCTCATGTTTTTAAAAGCCTTACACATATACCCATTACTTTTTTTTTTTTTTTTACTATACACATAATATGTGAGCAAAACCAATCATTTGAAGAAGCTACCTTACAGATAAAACTAATTTTTTTATCCCCAATCATAATACCAATTATACATAGTACCTCATATAATTGAAGGTGATGACACTTGAAAAATATTGAGGAAAAAGTAATTGTTAATGCAGAATATTTACTGTTTTGGAAATTAAAATTCAGAAAATTATTTTTCTTTTTTTTTCTCACATATTCACTTAAAGACAGCGATACAATGAATCGTGGTGGGTCATGACTGTAATCCCAGCAATTAATGGAGGCAGGAGGATTAAGCTACAGGCCAGCCTGGGGTATATAGTAAATTGCTGTCTCAAAAATAAAGCAAGATAAAAGTAAAAGCATCAGTGCACTAATTAGATACCTCTACTGAAAGCCAACTGTATTTCCAAACTAAGTTTAGGGAGAAGAACCGCATTGTTTTGCCAGGAAGCAAGTTGCTTTCATGTCTGCTGTAGTAGAAAGACAGCCGAATTCTTGTATTTCTTAGTTCACCCTGGTGTGCTGGCTTGTTTGGAGTAAAGCACATGGAGAAAATCTGTCTTTGCATGGCTACATGGCTAGAAGAAAGAAGCCCCAGAAGAGCCTGCTTTAGGATTTCTCAGCAAAGCGTGAGAAGACTGGTTTAACTATCGTAAGCTATTCACTTGTTGCACTTCCCACTTACAAGCTTTGCAACATTGAAAGTTCCTTGTGTTCTTGAGCACAGTGCCTGTGGTTTTCTGGAGGTTGAGTTACTAGGTCATGGACTTGTGTTCCCTGTTTTAAATATATTTTGATAGACAGAGAAGTTAACTTGGATTCCCTTCATGACTTTCTGTTGTACCCCAGGTCTTTCATTTGAATTATTTCACCCCGTGATTGGTAAAGTATCTGCATATTTTTCAATAGTTTTGGCTTTTCTTGAGTTTAAAGAGAGAATTTGGATTCTTCCCACCCCAGACTGTTACTATATATTGTTTTCTACTATTTCTACAACGTTTGCCTGAGAGGCTGTGTCATTTTCCCTCTGTAGCTGTTGAGATTCTTTCTTAAAACTCACACCTTACCAACATCAAATACTTTAATATATTTAAAAAAAACCTTGGATGATTTTAAATCCTAATTCTTCTCATGTACATTGAACATTTTCTTCATGATCATATCAGTCTTTCCATACGATTTTATACCCACTCACAGTCTAGTGTCCAATTGCCTTCGAATAGATTTTTGTTATTTTTATATTGTAAGGATGTGTTATATAATTTTTAAGGAAAATAATAAAATTATCTTTTTTTCTCTTTTAAAGTAAAATGTAGAGATATATAACTTAGCTTTGAAAGGCTTACATAATCTCTGCAATAGATTTAGTGTAGTGTTTGTTCCTCTGTATTTTCCCCTTTGCTAATACTATTTTAACAATTTTTGTGGAAAATGGATTTCTGTTGTACAGAGTTTTGTGATTTTCTTTCTTTCAACATTGTATATTAGACAGTTCCTACAGAAGTATGTGTAACCCACATACTTCACAGCGGTGCACTGCTGATTTCCAAATCTTTATCTCAGAATCCTCTCTGTATTCCAGGTCCTTACATTCAACAGCCTCTTGGACATCTCCCCCAGCATGTTCTCAAGGTACTTCAGACAGTAGTCCAGAAAGTGTTTCCCTTCTTTCTGCTCCTCTTGAGTTGCCTGCAATGGTCAGTGTATCTCCGTTGGTCTGCCCATTCACTCAGTGTGAGAATCTGTCAGTAATGCCAGCCTTCCCTTTGTTTCAGTCTCCAAGAGATCTCGTTCTTTAGCTGTTTTTCTGTTTCATCTTCATCTCAGTCTCTGCTCATGTCCTCATTGGCTCTCACCTTAGCAATTTTAGAAGTTTTATTATTGTTTTATTTTGTTATTAAGTGTCCCTGTTGTTATCAACTTTTTAAAACCATTTTAAAAGTAAGTGCAAAAATTTGTTTGGCAATCTGAGAGTATTTAAATGGTTAAGTTGGTAAAAATATTTCAAGTCATTGTTGGGCTGGCACGCAGGATTAATGGGTAAAGGAGCCTGCAGCCAAAGCCGGGGGGTTAGATGCCCCCCCCATGATGGAGGGCAGAATTAGCTTCTGGGAGTTCTCTTCTGTCAGCCACACCCACACAAGTGAATACATAGACGTAATCAAATAAAGCTCATTCTCATATACACGAGACTAAAAGCAAATCTTATCAGTGCTTCTCCACATAAACATTAAACAGAGAGTGTATCATACATTTTGCTTGTTTCTTCAATTCATAATAGATTACTAGCCACAAAGTACAGTCTGTTTAGTTGAAATGAGAAAATCCACAGCTTAGCAGTGGTTCATGTTAAAGAGTTTCAATGAAAAGTATTTGCATTGTAATATTTTTTACAAATTGCTGAATTGCATTGTTTCCTGTATTTTTGGCACTTCAAATAATATGCTTAGTAGTGTGTTATTATGTTGAGACACTCTGCAAGTAGATGTTATTTAATGGAATCTCTGGTTTGTTTTTAAAAAAGCCTCTGACGTTTTTGCTAGTGAAAACTGTTTTTAGAACTTTTTCCCCCATTTTTCAAGACAGGGTTTCTCTGTGTAGTCCTGGCTATCCTGGAACTTGTTTTGTAGACCAGGCTGGCCTCAAACTTAGAGATCCATCTGCCTCTAAGTGCTGACTCCTCATCTTAAGTCTAGGCTTCCTGTTTGAATCATACAAAACAGAAAATGATTCATCAACTGTTTTTAAATTCTTCCATAGATGATGCAAATAATACTTTAAGTGCCTAGGACTGAAGTGAGCGTGTTACTAGAAGTAGATGCCTTAGGGCAGTAAAGACTGATTCTCACGAAACAGACAGCTTCAGTCTAATGATGTCAAGTTTTAACGTCCAGATGCTTAAGTAATGCATTTATTTGTATAGTCCCCACCCCCACTGCTACCCTAGTCTACTTTGGGTCCCATTTTGTATATTAAGACATAGGAGTAGATTTGCTGCATCTCCCTCTCTTTAAGCACTGCAGTGCGTATTCTTTCCTCTGGTATTCTCATGCTAGTTACATGTGAACTTCGAGTTACTCTGTTTTTATATCATTCTGTAAATTACTGCTTTTCTAGAGTAACAAGTGACCTTCATTTTTTTGTATCTACCTCTCATTGCATCTTTCATAATATATTTTATATCTTGTTTGGTTGGTTGGTTTGGTTTTTGATATAGGATTTTTCTGTGTAGTCCTGGCTGTTCTGGTACTTGCTCTATTGATCAGGCTGAAGTCGAACTCAGAGATCTGTCTGCCTCTGCCTTCTGAGTGATGGGATTAAAGGCGTGCACCACCACTCCAAACTCATTCTTTTTTTAACGTGTACTTTGTATTCTTTGGGATTTTTAACCCCTCGGACAAGATTTGCTATTCACCTCTGAGTAGATTCAAATATATCCAATAATTTCATTGTTTTGCAGTATCTTTCATAAGATCTGTGGCACCTTGTTCCTGCCTCTAGCCTGCTATATTGCAGTTTTCCTGGGTTACAATTTAGGATCTTGGATGCCTTCCTTTTGTTTCTCTCTGATATGGAATAGCTTGTATCCTAGATTACAAATAAGAAGTCTTCTTATTTGTAAAACACATCTTTCAGTACACCTAAATAATATTTCAACCCTCATATTTGGTTGATGGCTTCTTTTGTGAATGTTTCTCTGCTCTGTTGTTACTGTTGAGAAATCTAATGCCAGAATGATAACCAATCCTTCTGCTTTTTTTCTGGAAACTCTTGTGTTTACTGAAACAGCATAACTTATATGGTGGGTACCAATAAACACACTAAATATGGGACTGGAGAGGTGGTGGCTCATCAGTTATGAGCACTGGCTACTTTTAAAGAGTGCCCCGGTTCACTTCCCAGTACATGGTGCCTCACTCCAGTTCCAGGGGATATGATACCTCTTCAGGTATTCATGTATACATACATGCAGACATGCAACAAAACACCTATACATGTAAAATAAAAAGAACTGGGGACAAAGGGACACTGAATATATGAGTGAACAAAATACGAGCCCCCTTCTATGAAAGTTTAAATTCCAGGAGAAGGTTACTCCAGATGGTATGGTAAATGTAGTAACTTACATAATGCCCTGCACGGAAGCAAAGAAAGTAGTTGCTTGAGGAAGTGAGGGTCTGTGCTTGTGTTCTTTTTGCTTTTAGTCGTAAACATTTTCCTCCATTTCCTGTTAGGGCATTGCTTCATATGTTTGTAATAAGTTTTGACTTTTGGTGCACTCAGTATGTCCTTTTGTCTTTTGTTTTTTTTGTCAGGTTTCCATTGAAAGGTGTCCTTTGTGCTATGACCTTAGATGGATATTTTCAGTGCTTATTCTTTTGGTTCATCATTGTAGCATCATACAAGTAACGTTATTACCATGAAACATGTACTGTATTCTTTAGCCCTCTCCAGCTCTCCCCAGTTCCAAGCCATTGGCAGTCACTGGTATGTTCATTATCTCTGTAACGTTGCTTTCCCAGAATGCAACATAATTGGATGGTGGAGTAAATATAGATTCTTCTATTTATTGATACATGTTTAGAGATCATTCCTGTGCTCTTGAGGCTTGCTAACAGATTTCACTAAATAATATGCACCATGGTTTATTTATCCTTGAGCCTACCAAAGACCCATGGTTGCGGTTGCTGCCACCTTTTGGCGGTTGTGAATGAAGCCACTTACATGCATTCTCTTCCAAGTCATGGTGCGTACCTGTAACAGGAGCGCTGGGGAAGAAGAGGCAAGAGGGTCAGGAGTTCAAGGTCATCTTTGGGTATATATTGAATTAAGGACATTCTGGACTAAATGAGACTCGGTCAAAAATCCAAACAAGTAACAACTTTAAAAAAGAACAAAAGACATATAAGCATAATATAATACAATGCATAAATGAATGCCATGTAAGGTGGATTATAGCCACAAGCTCAGTACTCTTTAGTTTTCAGTTTATTTCTATTTCTAATTTGGGATTAGAAATTCTAAATTGAATTATTTGTTCAGTAGTTTCCCAAATTGGAAGTTTAAACTGTTGATTTCAAGTTTTGCTTCTTTTTAACAAATACATTTAATCCTGTTAGTGTGTCTTATGAGCGGACTGTTTTTACTGTGTCCCTCAAGCCTCTTGAGTTTTTAAGAAACCTGCTGTTGACATTATGATCAGCTGTCCTTCCCCATATGTTCCTTCCCTGTGGTTTTGTGTTTCTTTTCATAGTTGCATAGATGCTTCTTTCTCTCAGAATATGCCTTGGTGTCTTCTTATTTCCTGCATGTCTCTTCCTTCAAACTCCCTTTATTGCCTTAATGTGTGTATTTTGTGTAGTGTCTGTGTATGTAGTATGATAGCATACTTGACAGTGCAAACGAGTTGACGGGCTTTATTGAATTGGGATGCCGTATGTTACTACTGAAAATACTTCTGAGATGTACCTTGGCTTGATCTTGTTAGAAGCATAATTGTCGGAACTTTGAAAATGACCCTTTCTCTCTGACTGCTCTATCTTTGAAGTTTAGCTGTTTCCCTATAATGTGCTTAAAAGTGTGAATTTCTGTTTATTTTTTATTGTGATATGATGTATTTTTATTCATTGAGATTTTCTTGAATTCTGGAAAAAATTCTTGACATTGCCTTCAAATGAAGTTTTTTCAGGCTCTTTTCCACTTTTGGAAGGAACACTGTTCTCGTTCTAGGATTGGACCTCTACATTTCTGTTTTATATCAATCCTCTTTCTCTGTGTTTCTAGTTTGGTAGTCTCTCTCTTTGTGCTCTCTACTTCTGAATCACTTGAGGCCTTAGGTTATGCCTCACAATCATGTTTAGTTCTTAAAAACCTTCTTATCTCACTCCTGTATTCTAGGCAACATTTGAATGTTTTTAACTATCTCTGTCTTTTTGTTTGTATGTATTCTTACAAAATTTGCATTGCTTTGTTACGCTTTTAAAAAAAGATAATTGCTAATACTTTGAAAATAATTTTTTCTTCTCCTTCCCTTTCTTCTTTCTTTCCTTTCTTCCTTCCTTTCTTTTTTTCTTTCTTTCTTATTTAACTAGTCATTCACCATAGACTGGTTGAAGAACATAGTCTTCCTATATTAATTTAGAAGTTGCTTGCTTTGGTTTTTTTTTGTTATTGTTTTGTTTTGTTTGAAATCTCTGTTAGCTGTCTTTAGACAACTGAGTTTCCTGCAAACATGTAGTTAGTTTTCAGGTTTGACTAGATTCATACTCATGTTCTCCGTGAGGTCATTGCTCCACATTATCGATGGTGAAACTAATCACTGAATTGCAGTGAATTGACCCAACCCTAACATTATGAAGCTCCCTATCAGACTTTTCCTCTGAAATCATAACATTCATTGGTAACAATTGCTTAGCCCATTCATTGCATTAGGAACTATGAAAGGATTTTTCTTTTTTTTTTTTTTTTTTTGGCTTTTCGAGACAGGTTTTTTTTTGTGGATTTTTCTTTTAAAGTTTAAATTCTTCTGCATTTATTTATTGGAATTTTTACCTAAAGAACATGCCCTTAACAACTATTGTATTATCTAGAAGTGTATTCTGTAAATAAGTAAAGAATTAATTTTCTGCTTATTTTCCTTAATTCATTCTCAGAGTAATAGTACGCTAGTAATCCTCCAGTAGATGGGATGCTTTGGTTTTGAGTTTAATGTTGTTATGGTTTTTTGATTTTTAAATTTTATTTGAATTATTTTCAGTTCTGTGTGCTCTTCATTATTTTGATGGTCACTTGTCCCTTTAAGTGAGAAAGACTCCCTAACTTTAATTCTTTCTTTCTGATGTTGGTCACTGGTAGATTCTTATAGTGCCTCAAGCTTACTTGGTAGAGTTTCTGCCTTTCAGCTACTTCACAGATCTTGTCATAGCACATGGTAAAGCTAGGCATGACTGTGTGTACCTGTAACCCCAACTTTGTGGGTCAGGTAGATCCTTTGAGCTTGCTGGCCAGCCCACTTGGCTGAAATGGTGGCAATGAGTTCAGTGAGTGACCCTTCTTAAGTCAATAAGAAGGGGGTGCTAAAGGAAGATATGCATTATCCTCCTCTGATCTCCACTTGCATACTTATGTGTGTACATCAGCCCCTCCCCCTGTACAGTAGCGTGTGTGTACAGGTGCTGTGTTGTAGAAGTTGACTGTTATGTCATTTTCATGTAGAGACCATTTTTCTATCTAAATTATGGAAAAGAAGTACTGTTTAATTTTTATTTTTGTTTCTACTTTGATAGTTATATTGACACAGAATGAATGGTATAATATTTGTATGCTAGAAAAGTAAATATAATATTGCACTTTTTATTTTCTAGACATACAAGAATTAAATTCTGAGTGAGCCCACAGGGAGGATGGACACTTACTTTAAAGCAGCTGTCAGTGACTTGGACAAACTTCTTGATGATTTTGAGCAGAATCCAGGTTTGTTGTTTTTTCTACTTTGCTACTAGAATCTTAAAATGGTCCCTTAACAAAATTTGATTTTGATCTTGGTTACATTGTTATATTCTCTCAAAAATGTGCCTGTTTCATTATAACATATTAGCTTATTTTTACACCAGCAAGATCAATAGTCAGAGATAAAAGTTACTTTGTAGATACAAGCTTAGAAGAAATTCTTTATGAGGAAGCTAAAAACAAATCGATAGAGCTCTGTAAAAAGAAACGTCATTACTGTAGGAGATGGTGTCTCCTCAGAATGAAGTTAGGGAATGGGGGGCTATCCTAGCTAGATGTCTATTGCTGTGAAAAGACACCATGACTAAAAGCAACTTGGGGAAGAAAGGGTTTGTTCCACCTCACAGTATATAGCATGTAGTCCATCTTGAAGGGCAGGCAGGACACGAGCTCAAGGCAGGAAGTGAAGCAAAGAATATGGAGGAGTGATACTCCCTGGCTTATTCCTCAGGGCTGGGCCCTTGCTTTTTTGGACAGCCCGGATCCACCTGGCTAGAAGGAGCACCACCTGCAGTGGGCTGAGCTCTCTTACATCAACCATTAGTCAAAGTAATGCTTCACAGACTGACCTACAGATTATATGGTGGAGATGTTTTCTTAATTGAGCTTCCCCTTCGTGGATGACTCTAGCTTGTGTCAAGTTTACAAAAATCTAATCAGGACAATGACAGAACAAAGGCAGCTAAAGATAAGATTGCTCGTCAGCCTTTTCTGGTGTGGTTTACAGTGCAGCTGAGTTATTGACAGTGTTTCTGTCACCTATGACAACTCCATTAAGAAGTAAAACAGAACTATTCACAGCAAATAAAAAGTCAATGTGAAGTTCTAAGAGCATGTCTTCATAACCTTTATTTGATTTGTGTCATCTGAATAACTTTTTGTTTCTATTTTTTTCCTAGATAAACAAGATTATTTCCAAGATGCATATGCTTTTAACCAGTGTTCAGAGTTGGCCTCTCCACAGCTAGCTTTACTGTCAAAGGACCAAAGATGCATTAATAGCTGTGCCCCATCAGAAACATGCTGTGAAGCAAATGAGACTTTTCTCAAAGGAAAGATACACGAGGGGTTAACTGCTAGACAGAATGAAAAAAATGTAGTGGGACTTGATCTTCTTTCTTCAGTGGATGCTAGGACTTCAGATGAGATCCAGCCTTCATATATGAGACGATGTAGTAAACCTGTCTGTGACCTGATAAGTGACACGGGTAACTTAGTACATGCTACCAATAGTGAGGAGGACATTAAACAGTTATTGCCAGGTGACTCTATGTCTCCTGCAGATACTTTGATCTCGTCTTCAGTTTCAGAGGCTTTGATTGGATTGGATTTGTCTTCAGTTTCGGATACTCTAACTGTTTCTTCAGTAGACTGTGATAGTAATGCTGTCAGAGAAGAGCAGAATAACATCAACGCTGGTATACGAAATAGAGATATTAGTAGTATCAAAGAATTGGGTGTAAAAGTAGACATGACACTTTCTGATTCTTGTAGATGTAGTAGAACAGAAGATTTAAAGGATAAAATGAATTGTAGTGAGTTAGAAACAGTTGATTTTGACATGCCATGTGTTTTGACTGAACAGAGTTCGGAAATGTCTGGTACGGAAGATAATCCACAGTACAAGAGGGTACCACATGAATTGTTAAAAGATGACAGCTGTTTGGCAGAAGAGAAAGCAGGCGTGGTGGCCAGCAATGCAGGGCGTTTAGAAGGAGGTGACACAATTGCCGTGCCTTGCAAGCTTCCAAAAAATGAAGGGATGTCCCCTAGTGACCTAGCTTCAAAAGATGAAAATTTCAGGTTACCTGACTTTTCCTTCCAGGAAAATAAAACTGCTGTGTTCATGAAACAGACTGAAAAAGAAGAGTCAGGAAATTTAGACCTTAAAGATAATAATGATATAGTCCACGTTTCAAGTGATGGTGTGCCCCCTTCACTGTCCTGTCTTTCATTGTCTGGGTCTTTGTGTGGATCGTTAATTGACACTAATGTACACGGTGATATTTTACCTCCTAATGAGTCTGAAGGTCAGAACAATGATACAGTGACTATACATGAAGAGATACAGAAGAGCACTGTTTCAGATGGGGAGACAGATCTTTTGGAGAGGGAAAAGTGTAGGAGCGTATTTCCTCAGCCAGTAAATGAAAAGGGGGATGGAAAGGTTGAACTCAAGGAGGTGGTACTCGGTGGTGAGTCTTTGGAGTCCCCTGAGGACGCCAGCTCTGTGGCAGCAGCTGGGTCTCCAATGGCACTCTCTGCTGCCAGTGCCCTAGAGGCTCCTGGTCCATGTGAAGGTCTCACTTTTCCCAGCAGTGATATGGATGGGCAAGAGTTAGATTACTTTAACATTGACGAAAGCATGAGAAGTGGTATACTAGTTAGTGATGATGAACTTGATGCCTTTCTGAGGGAACAGTGTCTTCAGCGCTCCAACACGTCTTTTGGAGAAAATGTAAATGATTCACAATTGCAGATGAATCAGACAGATATGCAAGGATTAAATGATGAAAGTGTTGGGGAGATATACTTCAGTGCTGAAGCAGGAGCTGCTGGCGGAAATGGAGGTGCTGTGATGTGTGAAACAGCTGACGATGGAAACGCAGCAGGAAATAGTGGCCTTTCTGTAGGAGAAAAAAGCACAATTCCAACTGAAAGAGAGTTATCTGCCTGTCAGCCTGAAATAAGGCATGAATTGCCAGTGCCTAGTATTAACACCCAAGCTGTTGGAGGGGCTAGGCCTAAGCAGCCACTGAGTCTTCCACCAGGAGCAAGGAGTTCAAAGGAACGGAATGAGCCAGATGTGCTAGATGTACCAGAAAGTGAGCTAAGCACAGCAAATGCTATTGCTGCATCCACTTGCTCTGCAGATCATATACCTGATTCTCAGGTTAGCTTCAACTCCAATTACATTGATATAGAAAGTAATTTTGAAGGTGGATCGAGCTTTGTAACTGCAAGCAAGGATTCTCTGCCTGAAAATATACGCAAAGAAGGCTTGGTTTTGGGCCAGAAACAACCTACATGGGTTCCTGATTCAGAAGCTCCAAACTGTATGAACTGCCAAGTCAAATTTACTTTTACAAAACGGCGACACCACTGCCGAGCATGTGGGAAAGTAAGTTATAGAAGCCTTTTATTCTTCCATGGTCCTGGGGATTAAAACTAGGTCCTCGCACACCAGAACAACTCTTGAGTTACTTCTCTATCCTCTAAGTGTCTATGCTCTCAAATATTGATAATCAGATGTTCCAAGCTGAGTGGGTCCTCCTTTGTCCTCTAATACTTAATTGTAAGACCAGTTTGCAGCCAGTTTCTTGATCATTGCCTAGGAAAACACTAGAAAGCCAGTGGCTTATAAAGAATACCACGCTGGACTTTGTTTGTGTCCTTATTGTAGCTGATGATAAAGATGCTGTGTATGAATTCTAAGGAAATTGTCTTTAAAGACCTGCATACTTTTTATTTAGTATTCTTCATGTTGGTTTCAGATCAAACTACTCTATCTTAGCAAAATAGTGACCTACTTATGAAAACCAGGTTCTTGTAAATTGTAGGCAAGCTTATTACCACAGGGCTGCTACAGGAAGCTTTTTAAATGATATAGGAATCTTTTTAAATGATAAACATTTATTGAAGAAAGTTTTTATTACCTTTCTATTAACGTAGTTGATTCAAAATGTTTCCTTATCAGAGATATCATGTAAATAAAAAATATTAATTGAGCCGGGCAGTGGTAGCGCCCGCCTTTAATCCCAGCACTTGGGAGGCAGAGGCAGGTGAATTTCTGAGTTCGAGGCCAGCCTGGTCTACAGGGTGAGTTCCAGGACAGCCAGGGCTACACAGAGAAACCCTGTCTTGAAAAACCAAAATAAATAAATAAACAAACAATAAAAAAATAAAAAATATTAATTGTATTAGAGTTCTCTAGAAAAGCAATTACTATATATGTATAAATATGTGTATGCATAATTATACAGGGATTAATTGGACTTGATGGTAAGAGGCTGATTATTCCAACAGTGGTTATCTGCGTGTTACAGAGGCAGATAGTGCGGCAGCTGCTTAGCTCAGGAAGCTGGAAGCCTTTGATCAAGGTAGTGGTATGGTGGAGAATGAATCAAGGTAGTGGTATGGTGTCTGATGCTGAAGGCCTGGAATCTCCCTGGAGAGTCTTTGATATGGCTGACGAAGCTAGAGTTTGTTGCCCTCAGATGATGGCGGCAACAGCAGACACGCCTGCTCAAGAAGAAGGCAGCTTGTCCTCATTGGCTGCCTTTCTCTTCCACTTTTATGCTTGCCAGGCCCCCAGTCTATTGGGAAGTGCTGGTCAGATCCAGAGCATGTCTATCCCCTTAGTTGTCATTCTAGTTGCCAATCTAGTCTTGAAACACCCTCATAGACACACTCAGAACTCCTAGACAGCTCTCATTCCACACTTAAAAGATCATTAAATAATTATATTTGTGGTTGTGGTGATTAGAAAAAAATGGATCATATAATAAAGTAAGAAGTAAGTTTCAGCTAAGAAGTTTTGAGCTTCTATCCTCTTGCCTCTACTAGGTTTAAATATGCTTGAGAACAAAACAAATGTAGTATTTTATTCTTTATAGGTATTTTGTGGTGTCTGTTGTAACAGGAAATGTAAGCTTCAGTATCTAGAAAAGGAAGCAAGAGTATGTGTAATCTGCTTTGAGACTCTTAATAAAGGTGAGTATTAACCTGACTTGTTTTCCTCCATTAAATGAGTATATATTAAGAATAACTGGATTATGGCAAAGATAAACTTGTTTATTTTCTTAAGGCAAGGACCTAGTGTTGACTTACCTGGCTTAGGTGGGACATCCCAAGGCTTGGTTTCTCTTTTTGTCTCCTCACAATTGAAACTGCCAGTCTGAAAAGGAAGCACTCAGGTTCTGGAGTGACAGTCAAGTGCTGCGTTTCATCTGCCTACTAGTCCATCACTGTCATCCTCACCCTCTTAATGGAGGCAGTCCTAAAAGTAGCCTCTGTATTGGTGCTCAGGGTTATGTTAGCGCTAGAAGGGAAGGTCCTAGTTCTTACCTGTTAGACAGTTGCCTGCAAGGAGAATGAAGAGAAGGACTTATATATGAGCTTATAAACTCACGGGACACCATGCTGGGTGTACACATTTTGGTCTCCTCTTTTTTTCTTAGTTTTAGAATGTCACATGTATGTGCTTCACATTGTTTCTTGGCTCTAGCTAGTTTCCATTTTCAGCAATGGTCTTGATGGTCTTGAGTTCCCACAGGGTGTGTGTGTGCGCGCACGCACGATACTGTGCTTTCACTTCTAGATACCTGTCTGCTCTTTTGAGTAGTTCTTACAGTTTCAAAGATTTTTTGACCATTTAATTCCCAATGAAAATTACTTAACCCTTTTTTTGACCAGGCCTTTGAACTAGTTCCTATTAGCCAGGAGAATAAATACCTGATAATAATTTGTTTTTCTCTTTTGAATGAAGATAAATTTTTTTCAGCAATTCTTCAAAAAGCTCTGGTGTGAGTCTGTTAGCCTGAGGTAAGCTGTCCTACTCCCTGCTGTTGACCTATACCCTGGAAGATAATAGAATATAATCTAAAAATATTTTTATGTTATCACCATTGTCTATGAAGAAGCTACATGCTTATAATTGTTTTTCTTTTTGCACTGTTTCTGTAGCTATTAGCCCAAGCAGTTTTCTAGAATTCAAATTTTACAGTAAGTTCCCTACCTAAAAGTTCCTACTTACAAGGCCATGATTATTGGAGATGACGGTCGAATTTGGGGAGACATTCTAACTACAGAGTCCAGGGGAGAGGAGGATATGCTCGTTAAAGAGACTTCAGAGAACACGAAGATTAAAGCTTGTTCCTCAAAAACATAATGCAGAGGAATGGAAATGTTACTCAATGGCAGAGTGCTTGCCTAGCATGTACAAGACCATGAGTTTAATTCCCATCAACAACGCACATACAAAAGGATGTGTTGTGAAATGAATTTATTAGATAACCTGTTTTATTGTATTTCAATATCTTACATAATTCCTTTTAGGAAGCTATCAACGATTATTACGGGAAAATGCCAACTAAAGGTTAGAAACTGACTGAAGTGATTATGTAAACAATGTTAACAGACATGAAAAAGTTGACTCAAAGGTTGTGAGATGCATTCAATAAAGGGATGGAAGAAAAGATTGAGTAGAGCTTGTGGGTGTTGAGAAAGCTGCCAGGATTGCGTGAGCTTTAGCAGCGTGTGAATACTGTCAGGTAGATTTGGCTCCAGAATGTAAGCCTGTTTGTGGATTTTACTAGCTAGTGGAGTGATTTCTGAGAGCACTGTCATTCCGGGTTATTAAAGAAGAGTGTAGCAGTGACAGCACTTAAATGGTCATTCGGTTTGGAGAAGTGCTGAAGATTCCATTGGCACTGCTATTCCTTTTTCTCATTGAAATATCATTCAATGATATTTAGGAATTATTCTGTATTCTGGAGCTCCAGCTGAGAACAAAATAGATGTTCTGTTGACAGTGGAATGTTTGAATGCGGAGATAAACGGATAGTAAACAGAGGGCCATCAGATGGTAACAGTGCCCTGAATTTAAAGTTAAAATGTACAAACATAGAAACAGACCGGTGGCTATATTAGTGCTTTCTGATAATATAATATGTGACTAGGGACTTGAGAGAAATAGACTGGTCTGTGTGAGAACCTGTGGAGAGAACATTCTAGGCAGAGGATGAGCAGTCAGCATAAGCTGTACTTGCTGAGCTTGAAGAACAAAGGCTCAGGCCGCTGTTCCTCGTGAGTCAGTTGTACTGAGAGATGAGACTCGGGATGTGGGGCCTAACTTAGAGGTTCACTCTAGTTAGAAAGCCATAAAACATAAGGGCTGGGGGAGGCACACCTTTAATCCCAGCACTCAGGAGGCAGAGGCAGGCAGATCTCTAAGGTCAAGGCCAGCCTGGCCTACAGAATGAGTTCCAGACAGCCAGGGAAACACAGAGAAACCCTGTCTTGAAATAAAGCCATTTTAAAATGGCTTTAAGATGAGGATTAAGGAAAGAATCATTTAGCTTAAAGATTTACTCTGGAGTGTGTCGCTAGGGAATCCTAAGAGTAAAAGGAAAAACAGACACTTGTGTTCAATAAAGATGATTTTCTACAGTGGGTATCAAGCTTACTACAATGAAAAATATTGAAATAACTCATTTATAGCTTATCAAAGTGGAGGGCTGCCAACTAAATTCTAGTCACTTGGGCATCTTTGCCAAGTGCCACTTTTTCTTGATTGGCCATTTATTTCTTTCTCCTTGTATTTATTAGAGCTTACTAGGAAGTTCAAAGACATGAGTTGTTAATACTATTCTTTCCCCTTTATAGCTCAGGCATTTGAAAGGATGATGAGTCCAGGTGGTTCTTGTCTTAAGTCTAATCATTCTAATGAATGTGCCACTGCCCAGCCACTTCAGGAGACCCGAACATCCAGTATACCTTCACCTACAACTTTGCCCATCTCAGCACTGAAACAACCAAATGTTGAAGGTAACCAGAGTAAACTGCTGTGGTTTACACCAAGAATAAGTTATTTAAGTAGAAATACTTTAGTAGTCAGGATCCAAACAGAAAAGAGAAACCAATTATGTGTCAGGGGGATTTCCACAAGGAATTGCTTATACATGCATGATGGATACTGGAAATATGCCCAGGAGTCTCAGAGTCACACAGTTGCAGGAAGCAGCCACCACCACTAGGATTAGGGGGAGGGAAGGGGAGAAGGCAGTACTAGCATCAGAGAGGGCTACCTGGTGGTGCTTAGCTCTCAGACCTGGGCCTTGGGGGCTAAAAGCTGTGTGACCTCTGGAAAAATGCCATATGGCAAATATTGGAAGCATCAAGGAGTCTTACAGCTGGTGCTCAGGTGACTGAGGGACAGTTCTAGATTATTAGGAGTGCTGAAAGTCATGGGCTTGCGACATAACTGTGGGTGCGGGTGCTGCTGCTGCTGCTGCTGCTGGTGTTGCTACTGGTGCTTGTGCGGGTGTTGCTGCTGGTGCAGGTGCTGCAGCAGGTGCGGATGCTGGTGGGGGTGCTGCTGCTGCAGGAATCATAGCAGGAATTAGGGCACCAAGAATCCCATCCCTTTCTATATTTTGGCCTCCCTTTACTCCCAGTCCCTATCCCTGGCATATTCTGACCACAGCCAGTTAGCAAGAAGACAGGGTTAGGATTTGCACTTTCTAGACATCCAGCCTAGCATGCAAGAGCTCAGTGTAGAATGGGGGCTTGGGTTCTAGTGATAACCAGTAAGTAACTCTTTCTTTAAAAACTTCTCTTTAATTGCATATTTTACAACAATAACAAACTATTATTTATTTGTTATTCGTTTTTAAGACTCAAGCTAGTCCAAGCTTCTGAACTCCAGTAACTTACCATGAATCATTGGTTACAGACAAGCACTACCATAACATCTATTTTAAACCTTTGACTCTTCTGCTAGCTTGTTCTAGTCTGTGGCCATTGTCAATCTCATACAAGGCCAGTATATATTTGCAGACATTGTTTGGAAGCAAAGGCTGCGACATTTTAGAAGATACCTGTAAATATCAGTAAAGATAAATTTGATTCTTCTGACAGTTGGGTTGGGGGGACTTAGATTATCGCTCAGTGACTTTTCTCTTATAATCATATCTGAGTGGAGAAATGAAATTGTGTATTTTAACCCTAAAGATGTTTGTGTCTAAAATGATTTATATGTTCTTGAATAGATAATCTAAATTATTATCAGTCAGACTATTGTAAATGTAAGAAAGGTACCTTGTTTAACACACCCACCCATGTTACATGTACTTAATTACAACTTGTTCCATTGTTTTTCCATTCTAAAAAGTAGACATGAAACTTGTTGTTTTTATGTTGTTCTAAAATCATCAAATTTTAGTTCTCGTAACTTTTGTCTCAATGCTTTCTAACAACAGCAGCGACAAAGTACGTCTTCCTGATTTAAACAGACGTGTCCTCCAGCCTTGAGAGGAGACGGTAATGCTGTTAGTGAGGGTTATGGCCCGTGTTATAAGAGCTACCGTGTTGCTGTTTACATATTAAATGAGAATACACAAAGACCTCTTGAATACATAAGTGATCCAGTTTCACACTGTTCTCAGACTTATTTCTGATTTCTGTGTGATTTTCTTCACTTATCTTCTAGGCCCTGCTCTGTTCTTCCTCCCTATACCTCATTCAGTAACTGCTTGTTAGGGTTTGAATCTAATGTGTCGCCTGGCTTGGTCCCTAGTACACTGTTCACAAATAAGGCTTTAGGGAAGTGACTATCCAGTCTAAGGTTCTAAGGTTTTGGGCTAGTCAGTGAGTTAATCTATGTTGGCCTCATAATCCCATGACCTTTTGGGAGGGGTGGAAACTAGAAGGTGGGGTTTAGCTGGAGGAAGTAGGTCTCTGGGGTGTGCCCTGGAAAATATCTGTTTTGTGAGCAGCTCTGCCCTGCTGCATCTTCCTCACCATGGTGTACTATCTTGTAACAAGCCATGGCAATGGAGCTAAGCCACCTTGGACTGAAACCTCAGAAACTCTTGAGTCATTTCCTCAGTGGTTTGTTTTAGCGATGGAAAGCTGGCTTAGCACACTGTTCCATGGATATTTCCCCTCAGGAATAGAGGCCTGTATCTTCCCCACTGTCCATAAGGTATAAGATTCTCCTTTCCTTTCAGAGCATGCGACTCCCATGGGCACAACTGTTCTGGAGCTCTCTCTTGGTGTGGACTCTTCTCAGGAGATATGAATCAGAGAAGCCGTTTTCCTAGGCTTCTCTGAGAATATAGGACTTGCGGGTGAATAGCAGGATTCTGAAAACATTAACCGACCTATCTGGTGTTATAATCTTGCCATATTGACAAATAACCTGACTCACTTTTCCAACTTATCTTAGGACCATGTCCCAGAGAACAGAAGAGGGTATGGTTTGCGGATGGCATACTGCCGAATGGTGACGTTGCAGATACTGCGAAACTATCGTCTGGGAGTAAAAGATGCTCCGATGACTTTAGTCCTGTCTTACCTGAGGTGCCCACAGTAAGGAGTCTAAATAACGTTAGTTAAATCATAATTCCTCACGTGATTATTAGTGTGCTTATCCTTTGGATGCCTTGAGTTTGCCTAGAAAACAATGTGCATATTCTGCTTTATTCTGCTTCCCTTATAGCAAACCACATTGTTTCTGGGTTGAAGGCTGAGGGGAGTGCTGGTGCAGCAGGGCTGTCGGCCTCGTCCACAGCTAAAATGCCATTAGCATTTTTTAGTAATAAAGTGTTTTTAATGAAGGCATGAACTTTCCTTTAGATATAGTGCTATTGCCTACTCTGTAAGCTGGGCTACAGTGTAAACATAGCTTTTATGTACCCATACTTGCTTTACTATGGAGCTTGGGTCCCCTAGATCTGAGATACTCTTGGATTGACATTGTTAGTAGAATTTATTTTTTAAATAGAAAACTTATTTAGCTTTAATTTATGTATATGAGTGTCTGTATTTACATGTATGTTCAGATACCCCCAGAGGCCAGAAGAGGGCATTGGATTCATTGGAGCTGGAACCTGATGTGGGCGTTGGTAATCAAAACTCTGGTCCTCTGTAAGACCAGTAAGCACTCACAGTTGTGGCCATCTTTCCAGCCCTGGTTTTTACCCTTCTAAACGTTAGTTCTAGACAGTGATTCTCAATTTTAAAACAAAAACCTCAGAACCTCTTTATAAGCTTTAAATGTTATAGAAAGCCCCAAAGTACAGGTTATGTGGGTTAGATGTATTTATAATTACTGTTTTTAAAACTAAGATAGAAAAAAACTTCAAAATATTTATTAATTAAAACTAATAGGGGCTGGTATGATGGCTTAGCACTTAAAAGCACTGGCTGCTCTTCCAGAAGACCCAGGTTCAATCTCCAGCACCCACATGGTGGCTCACAATCACCTATGAGGGCATCTGATGTTCTCTTTTAGCGTCTGCGTATACATGCAGCAGAGCATAATAAATAAATAAATAACTTTTAAAAACTAAAACTATTTTATAAACTCTATGATCACTTCAGTCAGTGAAGAGTGACACTGCTTTGCTCCCACATGTAGTATGTTATGATATACTCTATTGATTATTCTATTGATTTTATGAAGAATAGCTAGGACCTCATTGTCCCTCTGAAAGGATATCGTGGGCTTCAGCATTCCCTACACTGCAACTTGAGAATCATAAGTTAATTTAGATTAATATTAACGTAATGGTTTCTGTACATTCAGGAAAGTATTTGTTGGTGATATTTATGCTTGTATTTACACAGCTTACTGGGTGGAAGTGGAAGTCATGTGATCTCTACCACCTGCAAGTGAGAGTTGTTGAGTAGATTTTGTAGATAGGCGGAGTTAGGGAAGGTGGCATAGTCCTTAGCTCACACCTACTCTCAATCCCTGGTCCAACAA
Organism: Rhynchomys soricoides; assembly: GCA_019843965.1. Taxonomy (NCBI): domain Eukaryota; kingdom Metazoa; phylum Chordata; class Mammalia; order Rodentia; family Muridae; genus Rhynchomys; species Rhynchomys soricoides. Next base: position 10,191,814 of record JADRCH010000005.1, on the reverse strand, counting down.
AGCAGACCAGTAAATACATTCATTGTCATGAATTCTTCCCCCTTAAGATTTGTTTTGGACAGCCTGAAGGAGGCTTTGATGAAGATGACTTTGGTAGTTTTTTCTAGGTGATTGCTACTATGGACTCTCTCTACTGGGCTTCCCAGCCACTCTTTGCTGCCTTCCTTTTTCTTCTCTCCCACCCCTCCAGGCTGTTTTGGACTGTTTTAAGGAGAAAGCCTTGAGTTGAGTAAGTTGGTCACTGTGTACTGTAGTAGGCACAGTCATTAACTAAACCTTTGTGCTTCTTAACGTGGTTTACCCTGAACTTAAAGAAGCAAGTTGGCCTTCATTTCTTGGGAAATTCATCTTTAGAAGCCTATATTGGTTTCTTTTATTTTTATTAAAATATTTTTGGTTATGGAAGTCACTCTTGAACAGAGAATATGGACTGATTTAATTTTTTATTCTATATTTTACAGATGATAAATAAAGTGGATCATACCTATTCTCCTACAGTGGAAAAACCAAACAATGGTGTAGGAAACAGTATAAGAAGTGAGATAACCCAGAGTCCAGTTTGTCATGCTGCACCCGTGGGCAGACTGCCTGTGGGTACAGGCACTGAAGGCTTGCCCATGCCTGGCCCTCTCACACTAGAAGATGATGTGTTTGTGGACAGTGAGGAGCCATCCACTCCTGCTGTTGTCCCTGCTAATACTGGTCTGCCTGTTGCTAGTGTTTCAGACTACAGGTTATTGTGTGGTGTTGCCAAATGTGTCTGCAATAACATTAGTCTTCTACCAGATGATGACATTGATTTGCCTCCCCTTCTGGCCACATCTGGAGAAGATGGATCAGGTAGGATAGTGGCTACTTATGATTGAGAAAGAATCCTTAGTTTGGAATTTTCATGACAAGGTCTATGTAGCTGTGTGCTACTGTGTAGCTGTGTGCTACTGTGTAGCTGTGT
>JADRCH010000005.1:10169880-10190852 GCA_019843965.1 Rhynchomys soricoides | reverse complement strand
TGTAGCTGTGTGCTACTGTGTAGCTGTGTGCTACTGTGTAGCTGTGTGCTACTGTGTAGCTGTGTGCTACTGTGTAGCTGTGTGCTACTGTGTAGCTGTGTGCTACTATGAAACTTGCCGTGTAGACCAGGCTGGTGAGAAGACAGGTGTGAGCTGCCATACCTGCTTTAAGGAAAAATAACTTTTAAAAAAGAACATATAAATTTTATCTCTAGTATATAAAATGCATTTTAAAAATTTACACATTTTTGTTATGCTATATATAAGGGATGATAAATTTAGTCTTATTTGTACAAAACAAATCCAAAGTGATTTGAATTTTTGAGTCATTGTATCTGAGTCTCTGATTTAGATAAATTAAAGTCTAACACAATGAAGAAACTTATCAGAAATGTTTCTGTTTTGAGTTTTAACTGTAGCTTTTGTATATTTTTTAAGAAGCATGATTCCCAAAGAAATAGCATTAAAGTCAATGACCAAACTTGGAATTTTAGGTCATCATCCACTACTTATTTCATGTATAACTTTTAACATGTTAGTTAATTTCATTGGGTCTCTGTTTCTTTGTAAAAAGAGAAAGCAGATGAGCTGGGGCTACCGTGACTGACACCTCCAAGTCGCTCCCACCTCAAAGCTGCCTGTTTCCTCAAGCATCATAGACATCCTGAAACAACAAGGGTTGTTGTTTGCCTGTTAGTGTAGAGAAAAGCTTGCTATCGCTCTGTTGCCTGTAGGGGACATTTTGTGAGCTTACCTCTAGAGACCAAGGTGTTTTTAAGCTCTGTTCTTGGAATATCATGCATATTTTTGATTGGTTGTCAAGTTTTGTTTTGCTGTGGCTACATATCACTGATATGCATATGGCAGCAAGCAGCATAGGAAACTTTAATGTAGATTCTCTTTAGAAATTAGAATCCACTTTCATGTACGTATGATGTGTGGGAGTGTGGGTGTATGCCACAGCATGTGTGTGGGGGTCTGAGGACAGCTTTGGGGGTCGGCCTGTCCCCGTCTACAGTAGGTTCCAGGGAAGTAAACTCGCATGACAAGTGATTTAACCCACTAAGCCATTTTCCAGGCTCTAGAATCCACTTTTGATACAAATGTTTTAAAACTTGAGAAATACAAAATTTTATACACAAATGGTAATTGAACACACACACACACACACACATATATTAGAGTTGTATCTATTCATTAGGCATTTAGTGGGTAGAAAAGTAAAAATGAATATGTAATTATTGAACAGAGTAGGGGTTGGTTTCAAGAAACATGTTTGGTTTTGTTTTCAATTCTTTTGATAGATTTCTACACTTTTTAATTGCAAGGATATTTGAGAGGCTGTTTGTCCTGATTACTATATTTCTGCTGTTTAGTGCCTGTAGTACAAGAACGTCCATCTCATGAGCAGATCATTTTGCTGCTTGAAGGTGAAGGGTTTCCTCCTGCCACATTTGTTCTAAATGCAAACCTACTTGTGAATGTCAAGTTGGTATTTTGTAAGTAGAGACTCATTTTTTTCTAGTTATTTTGCAGTAAAGATATCTAAGGTGATGTTATATTTTGATTGAAAAATAGTGGAAAAAACCCCGTCATGAATACTCTTTTCAGCCAAATGCGATGACCTGATTCTAGACAGAACAGCGATTGGCCTCAGACTTGAGGTTCTCCTGCCTCCATCTGTGGAGTGCTGGGATTGCAGCATGCTTAGCTTAGCTGGGATGGTTTTGTTTTGTTCATTTTCCTTCTCCCTCCCCCGCTTCAGCCCCCTCTCCAGACCCCTCCCCTTCCTCCTCTCTCCCTTGGAGATTCAACCTACATGTTCATGTGTGGGAGCTAAGCATTCTGCTGCTAGGCTGTCTCCTCAGCCCAGTTGAAGCTCATTTTGATGCTTAGTGTATAAACTGTCTGTTATCTGTCGAACCTTTTAGATAAATTGAACTTTGGTAAATGAAATCATGATTTGGTAGCAATAAAGACTTTTTCCTCTTTCTTTCCCTTTTCTTTCTTTTTGACACAAGGAGTCAATGCATATCCCTGGCTGGCCTGAAACTCACTATGTAGATCTTGCAGTCCTCAAACCTATGGTAGCTTTCTCTACTTTGCTTCTCAAATGCTGGGTCAGTGATGTGACCTAATTAGAGTAAATTAAGGAGATAAATCATGCTCAATCATAAATAATCTTTACTATTCGGTAACGCATTTGTTTTCCCCTCTGAAACATATGTGCTCTGCAGGCCTGCTTTCTGGCATGTCAGTGCACCCTTCACTCCAGGTGGTTACTGGCACTGCTTGTCTCCTGTGGTAATCTCTGGTCTTTTTGTACATGACTTCTAAACGCTTCAAGGTTTTTAATCAAGAGAATTTAAAAATTGGGTAAATTGTGCTTTATGCAAAAGCAATGTTTAGCTTTTAAATTAATAAAAATTGAAAAGTTGTATGTCATTATTCCTCAAGATTCCTCAGATAAATATTGGTACTTCTCAACCAATGGATTGCATGGCTTGGGACAGGCAGAAATTATCATCATGTTGCTATGTTTGCCAAATGAGGATACAGTTCCTAAGGACATCTTTAGATTATTCATCACCATCTATAAGGATGCTTTAAAAGGTATATTACTTTATTACTATTTTATTTTGAACTGCCGAGACTAGGGGGTGGAAAACTAGTAAAAGGCATTTATAGTTCAGCTATGCTGGTCGTACTGAAGATTAATTTTGTGAAGAAATTGGTGGTTTCTACAAAGAGCTTAATCACCATTGATTTCTTTAAATCCAGTCTTTTATGTGATGTCTGTATGTAGTTTTTTGTTTAATTTTATAAGTAGAAATACCTTTGCCTCCTTGGTTTTATAGATGTATCTATGTACTTATCTCTATTACATTGGAGAGGGGAGTAATTTTTCTTATTGCCATGCACAAGGGAGAAAAAAATTAAGATATTTACACAACTGGAAACAGTTTCAAATTTTTGTTATAGTCCCCAACCCAATCTCTAGGAGTGGCTCCACTCCCCACTTTGCCTTTTTAATGTTTTTGGGGTGCCATGAAGTGAACCTAGGGCCTTAGGCATTCTTAAGATATGTCATTCTACCAGTCCAAATAGAGGCTTCTTTAAGAGCAGAAATACAACAAGAACAACGAAGATCCTGGTATTGCTTTTACTTAAGAAAATGTGTATTGGGGCATTCAGACTCAGAATGTTTCATCAAAATAGTAATATACAACTTAAAATATTTCTATTAATAATATTATTTCCAGGAAAGTACATAGAAAACTTGGACAATCTGACCTTTACTGAGAGTTTTCTCAATAGCAAGGATCATGGAGGATTCCTGTTTATTACACCTACCTTTCAGAAACTTGACAATCTCCCAGTACCAAGGAATCCTTTTCTTTGTGGCATTCTTATCCAGAAGCTGGAGATTCCCTGGGCAAAGGTTTTTCCTATGCGTTTAATGCTGAGATTGGGAGTAGAATACAAAGGTAAGTTTGAAAATAATGTCGTATTTTCAAATATACTGAAGATAAAGCAGTAGGGAAGTAATTCAACTAGATTAATAGAATTACTTTTGATTTGGTGTATTTTTAAATTTCCAAGACAACCCTCTTATACCAAGTTAGTATGACAAAGATGGTGTTTTATGAGCTATTAGGATGCTCATAAATTGTATAACTTAGCTTAAAATTTTTTTGAGACAGGGTCTCATAACAGAAGCCACTCTCAGCCCTAAAACTTACTATGAAGTTGATCAAATGAGCTCGGACTCCTGATCCTCCTGCTTCACTTGCAGAGACTACAGACTTGCACCATCGTGCTTGATTCTTTCATTGTTGTTTTCAATGTGAAAACAATGTTCTTCACATTATTACATTTGTTAAAGTCTTCTTAAAATCATGTATTATTGATAGTTGTCTTTTAACTACATAGGAGGCAAATTAGTATGCCCCCTGCTTGCACACAAACCCGTGATTCTTAGGTGTAGTGCTGTTGTAACACTTGCTGATGAGTCAAGGGTTGAGGACTCTTAGAGAAGTGGCTAGAGATGGTGGATGCCGTTCCCTTAGTTTTACATTCCTCACTTCAACGTTTATATTCCGAGTGTTTGCCTCCTTACTCAGAAGTACTATACAGTACGTCACCCATACAGGCTGGCGTGTATGCTTACATGCCTACTTTAGACGCACATTAAGATTCCAGCACTGTTATGATCAGACTTTTATGTATGGTTATTTTTGTCCTTTTAAAATTGTTTCTAATGTTACACTTTAAAATTACTCTGTGTGGGATAGGGGGTTTCTGAAGGGGAGACCTGGAAAGGGGAAAATGTTTGGAATGCAAATAAAGAAAAGAATAACAATAATAAACTACTCTGCACCTTTATCCCTTGCTTTTTTAAAAAGTATTTTTGTTGTTGTTGTTGTACCTGCAGCAAATTGTGTTTAACTATGAGGAACTTGATTTAAAGAGTTTAGTATGTATTATCTTAGAGACAATTTAGTGTTGGGGAAAATAAAAGTTACCTCTATTTCAGAGTATGCACTTGTGAAAGATGTCTAGACTGGTAAGAACACAATTAGTGTTAAAAGTCAAGAAAACGTAAAGGACATGATTAGTGTAAATGCTGAGTTTTCTAATCTCATCTTTTTATGAGTGATGAGCATCCCTTGAAAACGGCTAGAGAGAATTTTACTTAAGTAAAATTCAACTTTACTTGAATGGGCTGTGGCTTAGAGTGACATGCTATCTGTATTCAGTCTTAGGACTAATGACTATAAACAGGTGGTCACTGATCTGAGAAAGCTATTTTCATCCAGAATCTTGGGACTTTAACTTTTGTTATTAAATGTCCCATAAGTTGCATAAAAATCCAGGCCCTATCTAAACAGCATGAGCACTACTAACTTCAGTGTCAGTCTAAGGTCTAGCAGACTGTAACAAATACAGGCCACTGTGGAGGCTCGTTAATCTCCTCTGACGACTCGTCCTATCACTATTACACAGCTTGGCAGCTTCAACCCTGAACTCTCCTGAAAGATCCTCATTCTCCATGATCTTCTAGGCTTCACTGTAAGAAAAATCAGTCTTACTATTTTTAGGTGCTTCTGTTGAAGCTCCTGCCACAGCTATGGATTATATGCATCACAGCAATTGATGGCTAACTACTATATTGTCCTAATCTTCAATAAAAACAGAATTCAAATTTTATTATCAGCAACAAAACACTGGGCTGGAGAAAGAAAACACTGGCTCAGAGTAAAATGCTGTAAATTCTCAGGATTACATACAAAATATGAGATTAAAGTTAATTTTTTTTTCATAATAGAATCAATTATTTGTTTTAAATAGTAAGGAACCCCTATCACCAAAGTCAGAATTTAATTTTTCAATTACCATTTTTTTTAATTCCCACAACTTATATATCTTTGAAGTCTTGAATTTGGGGATCAGGGTTATAGTTCACTTGTATACAGCTTACCTGCGTGTACCAGGTCCTGGATTCAATCCCCAGCACCACAAAAGACCAAAATGCTAAGTTTTATTTTTTTGTATTTCTCTTTAAATTAGAAAAACTTTATAGGGGTTGAATCAATTATTGTAATTTTTCTTTCCTATTGGGGATTTTATAGAAGATTAAAAAATATTAAATGCTTTGGAGTCAGAAAAGCCCAGCTTTTATGTTTGTTTCAATTTTTTTATCTGTAAGTAGGTATAGACGCCTTGCTTGTTACAGGATTTAAATAAGACAGTCTATGTAAGGTTTCTAGTTAGTGTATCTAGCAGCTGCATAGGCCTCTTTTACTTTTCCCTGATAATTGACTGAGCGATATTCATATGTACTTTCTGATGGAACTTTGGACTTGTGCTGTTGTGGACAGTAACCAACTGTTCTTCCCGTGTGCAGTGTACCCTGCCCCTCTAACAAGCATCAGAGGCAGGAGGCCTCTGTTTGGAGAAATAGGACACACTATTATGAACTTACTCGTGGTAAGTAACTGAGCGTTTATTTGAAATACAGTTCCTTCAAGCATTTATTTAGTGTATCTCACCTACTTTATTTGTGCATTTTAATTTGGAGTATTTGGTATTTGAAGGCAAATTTGTAAGTCCTAAAGTACTTAACATAAATAAGCTCTGCTTTTCAGAATACAGTGTCTCCAGATTTATGTGTTTCTAATTCTGGTTGCCTTTGGTTCCCTCTGCTGTTTTGTTCTTGCGTACTGCGGTAATTGGAGTCTTCCTCATAAACCTCTGAGGAAGCTGAGAAAAGTGTTAGTAAAGTAAGTCAGCACTGGGGTGTGAGCAGACTGTGGTGTCATTTGTGGTGGGAAAGCGTGGATAAGGGCTGAGGCTCCCCTCTCCCCATACCGTTGTCATTATGTTTGCTTGTTACTGTGTGGAAGTTTTAGTAGGCCGACTTCCAGATTCCCATGGACAGCTAGCTTGAGGCCTCAGTTTTCTGTTACTTTTTCAAAACGTGGGAGATAATCTTGTAAGAGAGTAGCGTTCTGTGTCAGGGTCTCGCTCGCGGCTCCGTTGTTTTAGGCCTGTGGTAGCATCTGGGGGGAGTGCATGGTGGAGGCAACCACTCACCTCGTAGTGCTTGAAAGCAAAAGGAACCTGAGAGGGTCTGGAATCTAACAGTCCCTCCAAGGGCGTGCCTCCGCTCCTGAGGCCTTACCTACCTCCTAGATGGTCTGCCTCATCCCACAGAGCACTGGAGGTGACTGCGCCTTTAACATAGGAGCTGTTGGGGGACACTTATGCAAAAATGACTTCTGTCTTAGGAGAGCCATAACAGGAAAGGAGAGCAGTCTCCAAACACTGTCAACTTCTTTCTGAGAATATTCTTCGTTACTTTTGAGAAGTAGTTGGAAGGATTAGTTGTGGGGTGTTTTTGGAGAGAGGTGTTTTGTTTTTCAAGTTGGGACCATCTGTGTAGCATTTTGATAGGACTGTGTCAGAAGACTTAAACTGTAGATGCTGGTGGAATATTTAGTGGATGGCTAACTGTTGATGGAACTTTGATCATTTTATGTAGGATCTTCGAAATTACCAGTATACATTGCATAATATCGATCAGCTGTTGATTCATATGGAAATGGGAAAAAGCTGTATAAAAATACCTCGGAAAAAGTACAGTGATGTAAGTGTACTTATGCTATCCAGATCTAAAGACATTTGAACAGAAGAGTCCCTGAGACTGGAATTTGTTTGTTTTGAATCAGTATATCTAATTCATAAAAACATGTTTTTATATTTTTAAACTTTGTTAATAGAGAATTGGTTTGACCCAATTTTTCATCCTTTTAAAAATTGCTTTATTTATAAAGGAGATTTTTACCTCCTGCCTGCTTGCCTGCCTGCCTGCCTACATATGTACATTCGTACGTACTTGCATATGTGCCTGCCTGTCTGCCTGTCTGCCTGCCTGCCTGTCTGTCTGTCTGTCTGTCTTTGTTAAATTCCCAAGGAGTTGTTTAGACTAAAGCTTGGTAATTAGGAAGTTAATCAGTACTAGTACTTCTAGACTACACATAAATGTTTCCTAACAAATGTGTTTCCCCCTCAGGTAATGAAGGTAATAAATTCTTCTAACGAGCATGTCATTAGTATTGGAGCTAGTTTTAGTACAGAAGCAGATTCCCATCTGGTCTGTGTACAGAGTGACGGAGTTTATCAGACTCAGGCCAGCAGTGCCACTGGTCAGCCAAGGAAAGGTAAGTTATAATGCCTTCACAAGAGGCCCTCCAAAGAGAAACAGACACCCATTACCTATTTGCTGCATTAATGATGGATGGTATGCTTAACATTTCAGCTTGCATAAATAATAGATCAAAAATTGCTTCTATTTTGTGTTTTTATTTCTGACTACATTAGATGTAAAGAAGTCTGTTCTTTTTGCCATTAGTGTATCCAGTTGTGTGAGAATCTTGTTTTTAGTGGTTTCTCTCTGGAGTGAGATGTTTTCACATTTGTTCAGTCTCTGCTCAGCTCCTTTTGCTTGGGAGGCCACAGGGTGGACAAGGGTGAAGAATTATAAAGCCAAGAGACTGGGGATGGAGAAATGATGAAGATTGTGGAGTGAGCAGCCTTTTGGACAGGCCAGGCCTAGCCTCAGGTCTGGCTGCTGCCATTCCCAGACTTGTGGTGAACAACCTGACAAATTGAAAGTTGAGTGAAAGCTAAGCAGTTCATAATATTAACACATCATTACACGATAACATTAAACAAAACCCTGATGTTCTCACTGTTAATAACTTTGTTTTCCAGTTGTAAAGGTAATGTTGTATACCATCTGTAGTACATTTTGAAAAGCAGTGAAAAGAAGTGGGTGCAGGAGAGATGGCTTATGAGTATGTTTTGCTCTTGCAGAGGCCTGACTTTGGTTGCCCTCTTCTGGACTCAGAGGCTACCTGCAAAACACACACACACACACACACACACACACACACACACCTCTTTGCAAAATAAGACTACTGTTGATATTTTAATGTATTTTCTCGTTTATTAATATGTATGTTGAATAGATAGTGTTAGACTTGATTTTATACTTTTATACGCTGCCTCTTGCCATTAACTGACATTTTTGTGATTAAAATCTAAGAACTCTGTGTGTGTGTTTGTGCATGTGTGCATATGTGCATCTGGAGATCAGAGTTACATAGGATGTTTTCAACTCTCTTGCCACCTTGGTTTTTTAGCTAGGGTGTTGCTGAACCTGAGCCTACCAGTTCACCTAGGCTTATTAACTAGTAAGCCCCTAGGAGCCTCCTGTTTCTACCTCTGCTGGGGTTACAGCTGTGACCACCACATTTAACCTTTTACATGAGTGCTGGGATTCTGAACTCATATTTTCATTCCTGCACTTTACTGACTAAACCGTCTTCACAGCCTGAACACTTATGAAGTTTAGGTATTTCTTGTTAATAGGATATATTTACATTGTGGTAAGATTAAGACTATTTGTATTTATGCCGTGGTGAAAAAAAGTATCCCCTTAACCACTTAGGCATCCTGTTAAAGGACAACAAACCAGTTTACTGTTTTGTATATCTCTCCAGAGACTTTTTATAATATACACGTTCAGGCAAGGGCATACATGTACATACACTCAAGATGCATCTTTCAGATAACTTGTAACACTTGTTACATTGTGCCCCTTGCTTTGTTGTTTTTAACACCTCTATGTTAGTGAAGAACTTTCACTCTGTAACTTTCCATTTGGCAATTATCTATCATTTAACTGTCTCATTGTTACAGTTGGTTACCATTCCTCAGCTACTGACAAAAATGCTGTTCTGAATAACCTTGTATACATGCATGTTATGTTTCTAGGGGTGAAATTACTGTCAAAAGTTGTGTTTGTGTTTCCTTTTTCTATTTTTTCTTTGTGTGTGGTGTTTATTTGTGTATGCAAACATGTTTTTGCATGTCTGTAGGTACACGTGTGTGTAGGTGTGTGTAGACGTTAGTGCTGGTTCTTTCTCCTAGCCCCATGCTCCCAGAAATAAGACTCAGGCTTCTTGGCCATATAGCTGGACTCTTCTGACTAGATATAATGTAAAATATCCCATTTATTTTAAACTACGGTCTGCCACGCGGCTAGTTACCTGTGCTCAGATTCCATGCATTTGTCTCCTCACAACTTCCCAGAAGAATCTCCTATACCTGGCTCTATCCCAGAATCCTTTCTGCCTCCCAGATGTTCCACCTCTGTTTCCTGCCTAAGCCATGGCTTTTTAATTGACAGGTGATGGAGCCATACAATGCCCAAGATATTCTTTCTACAGGTGTGTATGTGGAGACCTCTTAGGAGGCAGGGTGGTGTAGTTAGGGTTCGTTGCTGTGAAGAGACACCATGACCCCTACAACTCTTACAAAGGAAAATATTTAATTGGAGATGGCTTACAGTTTCAGAGGTTTAGTCCATTATCGTCATGACAGGAAACATGGTGGCATGTTGCTAGAGAAGGAGCTGAGAGTTCTACAGGATCTGTAGGCAGCAGCAGGAGACTGCCGCACTAGGCTTAGCTTGAACATAAAAGACCTCAGAGCCCACCCCCCATCCCCCAGTGATGCATTTCTTTCAACAAAGCCATATTTACTCCAACAACACCACACCTCCTAAGAGTACCACAACCTGTGGGCCAAGCATCTACACACATGAGTTTGGGGGCCATTCCTATTCAAACCACCACACAGGGTCTCTCAGTAAAACTCAGAGCTTGTTGATATGGCTAGTCTTGTTAGCTGTTTGGTCTGAGGAGTCTGTCTCTGCCTTCAAAGGCTAGAATTCAGGCAGGCCATCACACCCTCCCAGGATTTTCTTGGGTTCTAGGGATCTTAACTCTGGTCTTGATGCTTACACAGGCAAGTACTTTAACCACTCTTCTCACAGAGATTTATGAATTTTATGTTTCCCTGCAGTGAATATGATTCATGGCACTCTCATTAGCGACAGCACAAACATTTTAAATAATACCACTATTTTATCCAATATTGTAATTTTGCTTTGATTTTTAATGTATTTTAATGTGTTATAAGAATAACATTTATCAAATATCTGAAATGCAGAAACTCCACATTTGAGTAATAAATGCAGCAGAGGATGAACAGATTAAAATATAGCTTATTATTTGTTATCAGTCACAGGTGCAAGCTTTGTGGTGTTCAATGGTGCTCTGAAAACATCTTCAGGATTTCTTGCCAAATCCAGCATAGTCGAAGGTATGAGCTTCATATTTGATTGTTTTAATATAAAGTTTTTTTTCTTTACCTTTAATAAATATATTTGTGGGGCTGAAGAGATAGCTCAGCAGTTAAGAGCATTGGTTGCTGCTCTTCTAGAGGTCCTGAGTTCAATTCCCGGCAACCACATAATGGCTCATAACCATCTATAATGCAGTCTGGTGCCCTCTTCTGGTATGCAGGTGTACATGCAGATAAAGTACTCATACATTAATTTAAAAAAGCAAAACAAAAAACAAACAAACAAACAAACAAAAACCCCAAAACAAGGAAAACAAGAAAAAGAAATATTTTTGTCAGGTATGGTAATACCTAGGAAGCAGAGATGTGTGGATTTCTATGAATTTGAGGCTAGCCTGGTCTACATAGTGAGACCTTCTCTCAAAACACAACAAGGAATATATTTGATGCTTACAAAAGAACAATGTAAGTTGTTAAAAACAGTCAGTACCATAAACTTATGTGAAATAATCTCTAAGCCTAGAGCATGACAGGACCGGCTCTACTTGAGCCTTCTTTCTCCTCTACTCAAGAGCTAGCTATTAGACTGACTACTATGTGTATTATTTTCTAACATTATAGCATATTGACAGAATATGCGACTTCATTATGCTTGTTAAGAATGATAATTTATTTACAAATGCACTTAGTTTATCTTTCTAGTTTATGCATATTCTATAACCTTAGCTTGTTCAATTTCACTGCCTTTAATTTGCTCATCTGACCATGAACTCCTGATTGTTTATTGTTTATGGCAAACAGTAGTGCTAATGTATATCTAGGATTGGGACTCCTGAGACAGATTGGTAAATGTTCAGTTCCACAGACTATTTCTAAGTGATTCTGCAATGCGATTGTGCCAGTCCTCATTACCCTCATTACCCTGTAAAGTTCCTCACTAGTCTACATAGTCTCCAGACATGGTGTTATTAGACTACTTAATTTTGTCAGTTTCTTAGATATTTCTGAGTATGATCATTATTAGCGTATTTCTTACTCATTAGCAAGTAGAACATCTTATTTCATATTTGTAGGATGCGTTATCTTGTTTGTGAGATACTCATTCATAACTTTTGCCTATTTTCTGTTGATTGTCTTTTTTTCCTAACTGCTTTGTAGTTGATATGTTACATATTGTATGTTACATATTGTATGTTACATATTGTATGTTACATATTGTAGCTTCCCCTTCATATTTAAAGTAACAGATAGTAATTGTTGATATTTATATAAAGGGTATTTGGATCATTTGGAACATCGATAGAATGTGTAAGTGGTCAAGTCAGGGTAGCTACCGTTTCCGTCTACTTAAGCTCTTGTTATTTCTTTGTGTTAACTAACAAACCTGAGATGCTTCTGCAAGTTCTTTATAAAGTGTAAATTGTGACTTTTAGTTGCCTTTCTGAATGTGCAGCATTCTTGGTATGTGCTTGTATAATGGTAGCTATCATCTAATTTCTTTTTCTGGCCTCCTTTCTAATCTGCCTTACTTGTAGGAGCCACTGTTTTATTTTCCCGTGTTAAAGTAACTTGTATTATAGTGTCCACATGTGACTGGAGCCAAGTGCTGTTTCTCCTTCTGTGGTTGTGCACTTAACCTAATGTCTGACCTCTGTTTCTAGCCACGTTGCGGTAAATGAGGATTTCAGGGTTTGTTTTCTGGCTGAATAAATATTCCATTATTATTTCTTTACCATGTTTTTTATTCATCTGTTTAAACACCTCAGTTGATTTAACATCGTGGCCATTCAGAATAGTGCTGATGTGGAAGTATTTTTCACTCTCCTTTTTTCTATAATTTTGTCGTTGTTGTTGTTGTTTTTGTTTTTTGATTTTTTGAGGAGAACATCAGAGGACATTCAGACAGGACCTTGCTATCTTAGGCTAGCATGGGCTCACTATGTAGCTCTGGCTAAGCTCAAATCCTCAGCCCTCCTACCTGTGCCTTCTGAGTGTTGGGGTCATAGACCTCTGCCACCATGTCCAGCTGAACTCTGATTAATTATTTAATTTCATTTGCGGTACACCCAGTAGGCGAATAGTTGGATCAGGAAGTAGTTCTGATTTTGGCTTATTGAGCAACTCATGTGCTATTTTCCATGATGGCATTACTGTCAACAGTGTCTAATCGTCTCTTTCTCTGGTCGGAAATGTAGCTCAGTGCTAGAGCACTAGCTTGGCATGCGCTGAAGCCCTGGCCAATTCTCAGCATTTGCTTTATTTCTTTGTGTTGTTGTTGTTGTTGTTGTTGTTGTTGTTGTTATTATTATTATTATTATAGCCATTCTGACCTGGATGAAGAAATATGATAGTTTTATCTGCATTTCATTGTAATGATGTTAAATATTTCTTATACATTTCTAGAGCTTCTTTAGAAAAGTGTCATCAGATCATTTGTGAAGTTTTTAACCAGCTTTTGATTTTCTGTGACGAAGTTTCAGTTTGTAGGCCAGGCTACACTCCAGCTTGTTATCCGTACATCTGCCTCCAGAGTGCTGGGGGCAGACACCTTCCAGTGCTGGCGATGGTCTCTCTTGCCTTGCCTGTTTTAGCCTGTAGCCGCCTTTCCTCTGTTATTCAGGAGAGGTTTAATTTGCTGCTACTTAAGTGTCAGCTTGTCTTTTTTACGCGGATATTCTTTCTCACCCCCTTGAGTCCTAGGATTCTAGGCAGGAGCCGTACCCCTCAGTGCTTTCAGTTCTTAAGAGATAACTCAGAGAGAAAGTTCTGTTCATGCATGAGTTTTAGATCATTTCCTTGTGTTTTCTTCTAGTAGGTTTATATTTTCAGGTCTTACCTTTGGCCTTTGGGTTTTTTTTGGTTTTTTTGGTTTTTGAGGAGATTTTGTACATGGCGAGAGAGGGGGACCTAGTGTGAATGAGTAATCATTTTATAGCACCATTTATTGAGACTGTTATTTTGTTTTTCTACAGTGCATGTTTTGGCACCTTTGTTAATAATCAGGTGGCTTAAGGGGGTAATTTATCATCAGGTTTCCTGTTCTGCTCTGGGGTGTGTGTGTGTGTGTGTGTGTGTGTGTGTGTGTGTGTGTTTAATGCTCTTGGGATTTTATACCTTTGTAGTATGTGTGGGTGATGAGGTATTAAGACACCTCAGGATCCTTCTCTCTCTCTTTTTTTAAATATTTATTTTATTTATGATTATTTATGAGCTGTTTTCAGACACACCAGACACTGGGGCATCCGATCCCATTACAAATGGTTGTGAGCCACCATGTGGTTGCTGGGAATTGAACTCAGGATCTCTGGAAGAGCAGTCAGTGCTCTTAACCACTGAGTCATCTCTCCAGCCCCTGGATCCTTCTCTTAAAATAGACCATTTTAGCTAATTCAGGTCTTTTGTGCTCTCCTGAGAGTTTTAGGATTAGGAATTTGTTTGTTCCCCTTGTGGAAATGCCATTGGTATTTAGATGGAGATTATTTTGAATCTAGTTGTTCTGGATAGCATCGATGTTTTGACCATTTCAATCCTTTTAATTCATGAACATAGCCATGTCTATACTTTCTTGTGTCTTCAAGTGTTCCATTGGTATTTTGTCATTTTTACTATAGAAATCATCTGGTTTCTTCATTAACTTTATTCCTTATTGTTACTGTTCTGAGAGGGACTAGGGTCTTAATTTCCTTGTCAGCAAGCTTGTTGTGTATATAAACTTGTTCACTATTTTGTATCTTGATTTTTGTGTTCAGTTTTAACATATTTTTGCCAGATTCATACACTTTGTAAACAGGAACAATTCAGCTTTCCTCCTCCCTATCTGTCTTCCTCCTCCTGCCTTAGCGTTTGGTAATTACGCTCGTGTGCCAAGAGTATTGGAGAGGAATGGCCTCAGCTTTCCCCTTTTATTGTGGTGTTCGCTGTGGGCTTGTCCCTTACTGCATTTTTTGTTTTAAGGCATGTTCTCTCTAAACCTTCCAAACCTAATTTATTGGGTTTTTTTCCATAAATGGATATTGAATTTTATCCAGTGTTTTCTTCTGAAAGATGATTAATGCATGGTTTTTGTCCATCAGTTGGTGTGCTGTTTATTGATTTGCATATGTCTAATCATCTTTGCATCCCTAGGATAAAGCCTACTTAATCATGGGGCATGATATTTTTTGTTGTACTGTGATTAAAAAGCTTAACTTACTGTCTTTATTTGCATAACCTTAAAATAATTTTTAACTTTATGAAAAAGTTTTATTTTTATACTGAAAAAAAAGTCATTTAAATGATTTACAAAAGATATTTAAAACTTGTATCTTGAAACAAAAATATTTTAATAGTAAATTCCATTACTTGGCACACATTCTGAAATTTGGCAAACTCAATATGAAGCATAACTCTCATTTCTAGATGGCTTAATGGTACAAATAACTCCAGAGACCATGGATGGCTTACGGCTGGCTCTACGAGAGCAAAAGGACTTTAGAATTCAGTGTGGAAAAGTTGACACAGTAGACCTGAGAGAATATGTGGACATCTGCTGGGTGGATTCAGAAGAGAGGAAAAACCAAGGGTAGGAATTTCCTATTTGATGGAGGGGTGATAAAAGCTCCCCTTTAATACAGTGACGTATTTTATGAATGAATACAGAATTGGGCCATTAAAGTTAATGTTTCTATTCTGATTAATATAATTTTTTTTCCTTTCAAATATGTAACTAATCAGACTCATAAGTTTTCTTAGGCAGGAAGCTATAATGAACCATCAACTTGGGAAGTGTCTGACTTTAAAACATTAATTAGGTAGCTTTGTCCAGGGCTAGGGAAAGACAAAACCCCTTTTCTGATATATGGTACACATTTTTGTCAAATAGATAAGGGTTTCCTTTTGATTATTGAATTCTGTTAATTCCCTGTAATGTAAGCGAGATTTAATAATGTAATCAGTAAAGGCCTTACCAGTTACCACTGTTGCTCCTTCTGTTCAGTTACCCATAGTCTCCCAGTTTTGGAGATGGATTAAGGGTCTAGAAGAAAGAAGAAGGAAATGATTCCAAAATAGATTTTTGAAATAAAGTCTTGTCGTGTAACTTAGGCTGGACATGAACTCAGTATGTAGTCCAGGATGGCCTTAAACTTGAAATCCTTCTGCTTCAGCCTCCTGAGCGCTAGTGTTAAAGGTCTCTACCAACCATGCCCAGTTTATGTGGTGCTGGGGATCAGACTCAGAGCTGTCTGCATAATAGACTGCACCCTGTAAGACCAGTGACATATGGAACTCCAGAAAACAGCTTTTTAATTTGTGAGATACTTTTCTGTTAAACTAAAGCTAGGTCTGAATTGGACATATGAAAAAGGAGATATAATTTACTGGATAAAAAGATTATAAGACAATCAAGGAATTGTGATAAGTGATTATTTTATATACATTTGAGATATTTGTTGCTACTTTAAATATACAACTTTGATTTTATTATTTCATTTCCAGTTCAATAATCAATTTCATAGAAAACACCATGATACTAATTGTATTATATTCTGCTTTATTACATAGTGTTATCAGTTCAGTAGATGGAATATCATTAGAAGGATTTCTAAGTGAAAAAATAAAACTGGAAACAGATTTTGAAACTGAAGAGAAGACTGTGAAATGCACTGAGGTATAGAAAAAGGTCTCTTCACTTCATGTGCTGTGTGTGGGTAGCGTGTGTGTGTGTGTGTGTGTGTGTGTGTGTGTGTGTGCTATGATCATTTAGGTGTAGCTTATTATACCTTTTACTTTCCACGTTGAAACCGATCCCCACCCAGAATTTCTCACATCCCAGATTTGAATTTGCATACATTGATTTCAAGCTCTCAACATGATAGGACTTCCTGACAGCTAATAGTTACTGACTTTTGTTGTTGTTGTTGAAACCAGATTTCTCTTTGTAGTCCTGGAACTCTCTATATAGATCAGACTGGCCTCAAATTCACAGAGATCCACCTGCTTCTGCCTTCCAAGTACTGGGATCAAAGATGTGCACCACCACACCTGGCTAATAAATTGGCATTTTTATATTGCTATTTTACTATAAAAGATTTTGTTGACACCAGCTTATAATCAACACTCATATGGGAAAACCATCTTGGCACATTCTCTGTTTTGAAATAAGACACTATGAAGGTACTGACCATAGCCTCCCAGCCTGGAGTCCTGTGTCCTCTCTGCAAGTCAGGTGGCCAGATCTTCCATCATCTTGTGGTTTCATATATGTAGAATGACATAGCAGCTACAGAGCATTGTTTCTTTGTCTGATCAGATTTTATATAGATGTTCTTATAGTGTTGGTTCTGAACTAACAATGATTTCATTGACACAATGGGCAAATTATTTTTGGGCAAAAAAGTTGGATCACTCCTATAATCTGTATGTAATCTCTGATTTAAAATTTTATATCATACATATTCAGGCTGTAGACACAGCATGCTCTCAACTGATGATTTCAAAGATCTAATGTTGGAATTTTATTAAGTTGAATTGAAAGCAGTAGTTGCCTTTTTTATTTGTTTTGATTCAGTTTGTTGCTTCTAATCACAATCATGATTTCTTTCTTAATTTGACTGATTTTCAGGTGTTCTGCTTCCTAAAGGACCAAGATCTATCTATTTTATCAAGTAGTTACCAGTTTGCAAAGGAGATTGCCATGGCTTGTAGTGCTGCCCTGTGCCCTCACCTGGGAACTCTAAAGAGTAACAGAATGAACAAAATTGGACTCAGAGTGTCCATTGACACTGATATGGTAAGACGTACTTTTGTGATGTACTTTTGAGATTTATATTGATATAAATATATTTGTATGTGGGGCATGTGTGTCATGGTGCATATGTGGAAGTCAAAAATAACTCACGGGAGTCTGTTTTCTCCTCCTGTCATTGAGTTCTAGGGACTAGCTCAGATCATCAAGCTTGTCCACTGAGCCATCTTGCTGCTCCTGAAATCAAGATTTTTATAACTTTTTGAGAAAGGGGGAGCCTCCTGCTTTTTTTTTTCTTTCTTTTTTTTTTCTTTTTCTTTTTTGTGGTGCTGGTAATGGAACCCAAGGCCTTACTGCTAGACAGTACTCAACCACTGAGCTACACTTCCATCTCCAAGCCAGAATTTGTTGCACACATATATTACCTTATTAATCTCTAACTGAAGTCAGACTTTTCTGTACAAGGTCAGAGAGTGAATATTTTTGGCAATGTAGGCTGCAGGGTTTTCTCTCACAATTCCCCTTTTATAGTGGGAAGCTGCTATGAATATGAATATGACTGTCATCCAGTGAAACTGTTTACACAACAGGGCGGCCTGTAGACCACATTTGCTGATCCATTACTGTCCTGTGTGGTCCTTTGAAATTGATTCTAATTAGATTTACATGACTCAAACATGTAAAAGTCTACACACACTCACACACCATTTCATTAAATGTTGCCGGAAGCAGCGGTCATGCTGTATGGAGTTGGTGGGCCGTGGAGACACTGACTAGACACAGCGTAAACGCTTCCCAAAGAGCCCATCCTTAATCCCCAGTCAGCACTTCATCTCCAGACTCTCCTTAAATATCGCCCCCTGATTGATCATATAATTGATACTATATAGTTCTTGTGATTTTTATGCATGTACAAGCAGGTGTATATGTAATAAAACTTGTGTCATTTCCTCAAAATATTTTCTTTGCCATACTTTAATATACCAGAGATTGTATATTAGTTTATATTCTTTTCAGTGGTTGTATAGTAGTCATAGTTGATTAAATAAATGGATAGCAGCTAATTAATATTATTTGGTGTATTTTGACTGAAATTTAGTTTGTTGATAGTATTTTACTTTTGCATAAACTTGAGTATAACCATAAAACAAGTTTCTAGATTTACATCCAAGTATGCACTCAATGGCTATCGGCGCACTGTCCCAGATACGCATTGAGAGCTTGAACCCAGGTCTCCCACATGCAAAGCAGATGTTTCATCTCAGGGCTCCTTTTTTCTAGCCCTTCATTTTTATTTCAAGGTAGGCTTTGAGCTTGAACTTTATCCTGTAGCCCAGGTAAATCTTATATTTGTGATCCACTTGCCTTGACCTCCTGAATAGCTAGATTATAATAGGCCTGCTGCTACCAAGCCTGCCTTCTGTCAGCAATTTCTGACACAGGTCTTATTCACACCTTTGTATTTTAGAAACATTTAATCAAATCCAGGGCCTTGTGTATGCTACTATGCTGTATGTCAAGCCAAATTGAACTTTTGAACTTTGACAGTTTGATAGGTGCAATAATGCCAAGGACCAGCCTTGACTTGGAAAGGGGTTTCTGAGAGAAGGGGTGTCTGGGAGCAGCGAGTCAAATGACTTGAAGTCAAATCATGGGTGACAAGCTAATGGCCAGTGTTCTGCTTGAGATAGCTTTCCAGATTGCCTTCCCTGTCTCCCTCCCTCCCTCCCTCTCTGCCTCCCTCTCTCCCTCCCTCCCTCCCTCCCTCTCTGCCTCCCTCTCTCCCTCCCTCCTTCCCTCCCTCCCTCTCTCTCTGTTCTGCTCAAGACAGTTTTCTCTTGCTATTCTAAAAATTCTCTAGATAGCTCTTGTAGATCAAAAACCCAGTCTTGGGCTAGAGAGATAGATGGCTCGGTGGTTAAGAGCACTGACTGCTCTTCCAGAGGTCCTGAGTTCAATTCCCAGCAACCCCATGGTCGCTCACAACCATCTGTAATGAGATCTGATGCCCTCTTCTGGTGTGTCTGAGGACAGCTACAGTGTACTCATATAAATAAAATAAATTAATCTTTTTTTTTTAAATCCCAGTCCTTTATTTACATGTCAATTCAGCCATTACCCCAGGTTCCCTTTCGACTATCCCATGAAATGAAACAGCATCCCAGACCTCCAGCTCTGATTCTTAGAGAGAGACAGCAAAGTGCTAGCTAGCACTGACAGTAAGATAGCTGGGTGGGACCCCACCCTGAAATTACCATTCCTGCTATGCTTGGGCCTGGACCTAAACTCCTTGTGTTCTAGGCTGATCTTGAATTTAGGAATCTGCCTGCCTTTGTAAGCATAAGCAACAAACTTAGCTGGGTGGGATCTTGCCTTCTGATCATCACTCCCTCAATCTCTATCTCCTTCCTTAGCATCTTCCTGACCAGCTGGCTTATAGTGGAGCTGCAGCTGTTCCTTTATATTTGCATAGTTGAGAAATTATATACATTTTTAATCATGCTTTCAGCATTCTTTCCCACAACCTTAAAGGTTGTCTTAAAAGTCACAGCATTTACTATTTTGCTGAGACATAGACACACTCTTGCCTCCTGGACTAGTGCTGTCTCTGATTATCCTAGAGTCATTAACCTTGGCAGAGAGGACAGTCCTCAAGGGAGGAGCATGAGAATGTGTGCATAATTTATACAGCAAGCCTTATGCTCGTAGCAACGTCTACACTCATGGAGGCCCATGCTGTTGGCTTTGTTCTAGGAGCAGGAACCATGTCATTCCATCCCTTACCAGGCCAAGCAGGCCTTGGCACCTTAGGGTGTGCAGTGTCACCTTAATATGCATCTCGACTTCATTACTTCATTGTAAGACCCCTTTTCTTTTGGTTTTTTTTTTTTTGGTTTTTCGAGACAGGGTTTCTCTGTGTAGCCCTGGCTGTCCTGGAACTCACTCTGTAGCCCAGGCTGTCCTCGAACTCAGAAATCCACCTGCCTCTGCCTCCCGAGTGCTGGGATTAAAGGCAGGCGCCACCACTGCCCAGCTGTAAGACCCCTTTTCAAGGAAACTAGGCATGAGTATTGGTTGAATAAGCACTGTGTTCTTTATCATTAAATGTATAAAAATATAAACTTCACCAGTAATATTAAATCTTAATGTTAAATAGTATGGCAGGGCTTGTCAGGTGGCTCAGTAGGTAAAGTCCGTGCTGCAGGAGGATGAGGGCCTGAGTTTGCATCCCCAGCACATCCCCTCTGTCAAAGCTGAAAATAACGGTGTACGCCTGGAACCTGCTGCTGTGGGGACAGAAACAAGACCCTGGGCTTGCTGCTTTCATTGTAGCTGCAAACAGTGGGGGAGACACTGTATAAAGTGGGGGAGATACTGTATAAAGTGGGGGAGACACTGTATAAAGTGGGGGAGACACTGTATAAAGTGGAGCCTCGTAGAAACCTTAGTGACACCCAAAGTCAAACAGCTGGTGAATGCAGCTGCACAACTGCACACACACAGGCACACACACACACAACTGCACACACAC
>JADRCH010000005.1:10140991-10169870 GCA_019843965.1 Rhynchomys soricoides | reverse complement strand
CACACACACAGGCACACGCACACACAACTGCACACACACAGGCACACACACATCTGCACACACAGGCACACATACACACAACTGCACACACAGGCACACACACACACAACTGCACATACGTCTCACACAAAACATAGTACTGCAACAATCTGAAATACAGTACGTTGACTTTTCAGTTGACTTTTTAATTCAAATTAAGTTGCATTGCTAATTATTTTTTAAAAGCTTCAAACCTCATTTGCATATGTATTTAGTTGAAAGAAAATCTAAAATATAAATTAGTGACAACATTTATAATGTTATAATTTATGTAGTAAAGAGATAAAAGAAATGGGAGAATATATTTTTGAAAATAACATTGTTTTACTAATACCTGTAAGCTGAACATTCAAAGATGCTACGTCTTTGTCTGCCAAGCAACACAAGAGGGTTAATCTTCTAGGGTTACCTTATCAAGAGTTCTTTTTTTTTCCAGGTTGAATTTCAGGCAGGCTGTGAAGGCCAACTTCTGCCTCAGCATTACCTAAACGATCTTGACAGTGCTCTGATACCTGTGATCCACGGCGGGGCCTCCAGCTCTAGTGTGCCACTAGAGATAGAGTTAGCATTTTTCATTTTAGAAAACCTTTCTGAGTGAAACTATGTACTGTGCTGTGTTGCAAACTGATCTGTTAAAACAAATCCCAGCACTAAAACAGAAATGCCACAAACACTAAATGTTTGATAATTGAAATATATAATTTTGCTTTTTAGGTAGGAATGATTTTTAAAAATCATTAGCACAATATTTAAGTACCTAAAAATTTAAGGAATCACCATTTTTACAGCTTTATGCTTATTATAAGAACTAAGAAGAAATATTTCTTCTAACTTAAAATTTATAGTATTTACTGTGTAACTTAAATGTTAAGCCAAAGTGTCTGCGCTTAGTTATAGCTCTTTGTATATGATTTTAATGAAGGAGATACTTTTTCTGTGTGTATGCTAATGAGAGTACCAGTTTTGGAGTCTGTTTAAAAATGTAACGAAGATCAGTTTCGAGGTTCCAGACTTACAGCTCTTTGAATAAAGCTGATAACTTATTTGTATAAGTGGCATGGAGACCTACCTCCATGATTACATGCAAACTCTGGTTGATTAAAATAAGAATTTTGCCTTTATTTCTTCTCATATATATATGCATATATATATAAATATATCATTTCTTTCTGATTAAAATAATTGCGGGTGCTTCAGAGCTTTGTGCTTCTCTATTTAAATCTGTTGTTTCCATAGCAACATATGATTTGGAATGTGTTTTATAAATCTTTGCTAATATATAAATAGGCAATATTTTTGTATCACAGTGCATTCTCTTTCTCCTTCTTTACAAAGTATACCACTGTATTTATCACTCTGCAGACGACGACAGGCCAAATGACCCATGATAGTCATTGTGTAGCAATAACTGAACCCTAAAGCAGGTTTCCTTTACTTCCATGTTAGCCAGTGAGAATTCCTTGATTGACATCAATGTATGAAGTGTATATTTCAACAAACTTACTACTTTTGCATATTTTAAATTCTTTCTATGCAAGTTATTTTTTATAATGGAATATTTAACTTAACATAAAGTTAAAGGTTGTGATAGAGCATTCTTGTTTAATTCAAACAACAGAAGAAGAAACAAACTGTCATTTAACTTATATAAAATGTAATCATTGTTTTGATGCCTTTTTATTATGTAAAGTATATTTTTTGTATTAAAAGCACTCATTGTGTCTATCAAGAAAGCCACACTAAATAGCTCTGTGTAAGAAGGATTGTTTATAAAGCACTGCAGCTTATAGATCCAGTCACGTGCATCTCCTCCGAATCACACTTGGACCAGCCAAAGACATATTAGAGGAGAATATCTACAAGTAATGTGAAATGTTACAGATAGTAAATAAAATGGCAACATATGACTTGACAAAATTTAGTGAAGTGATGTAATATAAAGATGATTGCATATCAAGCTCATTTTGTTTACATAATTGGTTTCTTGTTCAGTATATTATATACTTTGTAGTGTAACTGCACAATTTATGAATATTGAACTTACCAAATAGCGGAAGGGTCTTCTGTGGGAAAGTAACTTTGAATTTGTTTTTATAGTGCCTACAACCAGTAAAAATTGGAATTGTAGTCTAAAATGTTAGAGGCACATTTTACAGCATTCTTTGGAGATGGGTTTTTCTGAATGCAGACACTTGATCATAGTCTTCTTTTATATTGGCACTTAATTTGAAATTTTAGTAAAGAAATCAGTTGGCTCTTTGTAGCCAATCTACAGTGATCTGCTTATGGTCTTAAGATTTAATGCAGCTCGGCTTCTCTGCATTTTGAAATATGAGGTGTATTATAATCTTGCTTGTGCATCTATTGGACAAGCTGTGAGCCTGTGTGTGCTACATATAAAAAAGGACCATTACAAGGTTTCATCAGTTGAATAGTAAGTTACTTCTTTTTGGAGCTAGATGTGTGGAACAGACAATTAACATATAGCAACATTTTAACTGCTGCAGTGGAGAAATGACTCTGCAGTGTGTGGGGGAAACTGACTGGAGCATGCCCATGTCCACCTCAGGAGGAGCTTGCAGCAGAGTGGGCATTTGAAACACCAAGAATGCTGTAGAGGGACTGAATACCACACCTTATGATTGAATAATAAAAGTCTTTGACAGTTGTGTCAGTTCCTGACAACCTAGGTTTCTGTGTTGTTTCATATAAGTTTCTTAATAGAAAGAATAATTTTGATAATATGATTCAAGTGTTAAAAGACTTTCTTGAAATAAAACAGAAACTTCTGGCTCATTCTAGGTTAAGTATTTTGTTGAGTGGCTCTAAATGTTTGACTCAAGATATGCACAATTCAGCAAAAAAGAAACACCTAAATTTAGCAATGTTAATTTTTTGTTCCTTTCTGCAATTAAGATGCTTTTTACCAATGACTGAGTAAAAAATGTTCAAGACAGAAGCAATGGAACCTTTATGAGCCTAAATATTGTGCAGATCCCACCTGACGGATCTACCCTGTTTTTCCACCACATACCCCCAACAGATAGTCATCTTTATCTTGTGTGCCATCCCAAGATTGGGAGGTAATAGCAGCAATGATGCTATTCCTCTCCATTTCTTAAATGACACATTGGGCTTACTGTAGTTATTATGTTGTATGAGAGAATCGATTTCTCCTACCTGAAGTGCTGTGTCCTGACATCCCCAGAGTCCCCCTTTCCTCTACCAACCCTGCCCTCCATCACCTAACATCTGACAGTTTCATTCTTGTTACAAATGACAGGATCTCCTGTATGAACCCTGAACTTTATTCTGGGCCTGTGCTACATTTATCTACATCTGTTGGTGGATCTTAGGTTGGTTTTATGTCTTGCTTTTGTGAGTTAACACTGCAGTGAGCACAGGGCATGGCTGCCTGCCTGACAGTGATCTCCTTTACATACACAGTGACTCAGAGTTTTTAATTTTTCCAGGGTCATCCACACTATTTTCATAGTGACACTTCTTACATAAAATGTAGCATTGTGTAGTCATACCACATTAATTACTTGGATTATGTAGCTTTATATTTAGAATCATAAAGGTTCCATTGCTTCTGTCTGAACATTTTTACTCGGTGATTGGTAAAAAGCATCTTAATTGCAGAAAGGAACAAAAATCCATTAGAAATCTTGCCTGTATTCTTAGGAGTAATATGATTATAGCAATTTTATTACTAACTAGGCTGGGGGTTAGAACTTCCAGGGTGTGGGGTGTTGGAATGTTGAAGCTCTAGCCTCACATCATCTTGTGCTGTTTTTAGCTCCCTTAATAGCATTGCTTACTTGACCTAATGTCCTTGCGACTAGGTGAAACCTTTGGAATGTGTTAAATTATTACACTACTGGCCTAAAACCTAAGAACTGTCGGGTAGCAACTAAAACCTGCCCTCAGTTTGCTGTAAGCTGCATACCTGACATTTCCACTAAAGTATTTGAAAAATTCCAGGATATATAACTTAAACAGCGAAAAACTCCACTAAACTATGCAATATGTTTGGGGTAACTGAGGTGGTGTTCCAGAGCCATTATCACTCATTCTTGGTTCAGTAATAAACTCTTGAGGTGAGAGGTGTGTGGTTTATGCTTTTTGTAAAGAAGTAAGTTCAAATGTGAAGATACAGGTAGTAAACGAAAGATCATGAAGCAATGGGGCTATAGTGTTTTCTGGCGGAACTGGAGGAAATCCAGAGACTATGGAGGCTTGGTTGAGGCTAAAATAATTGCCATTCAAGTCAGAGTGACTTAAAATCTTACCCTCTGAAGGGCTGGGCGAGAACCACTTCCGTTTGTGTTGTCAGGTAATATATTCTAACTTTGCAGCCCGCAGTACCCTAGGACAAGTAGCTCAACAACATAACTGAACCTCTGCATTATGGGAAATGTGCCCTGCCATCCACTCCCCCAATCCACTTCCTCTCTTCCCACTATCCCCGCCTCTCTCCCGCCCCCAAGCCCAGCAGTTGCAGTACGCGTGCGCACCTCTTGCATCACCAGCGCCGACGTTCCAGTCGGGGACAGCCCGGTGAGTGTCAACCCTGTGCACCTGCGCAGACCGCGGCGTCTGTCCGTCACCATGGCAGCATGTGCTGGAGGTCCGGGTAAGTGTGGAGGGTTCAGCGGGCGCCGCCTACTCCTTTCCCTGTTCTGTTATTCGAATTGTAAATGCCAGTGTCTGTGGGGTGTGGAGTGTTCGAGGGGTGGCTGGTTTTACTGAGGCCGGAGTCAGTATCTCCGTGTGACATAGGTAGAAACAATTGTAGAAACAATTGAGGGTAAATCGATTGTTTAAATACAAAATGAAAATTCATTTTTGATACTAAAAGCTCAAAATGGTTCAGTAAGGTCTATACTCCTTCCCAACTATCAAACCCATTTTCCCTTCAGGCTTCTGCTCCATGCTCTTGGGTGGATCCTTCCAGAAAGGTCTTACATACATACCACATATACTGCCTTTTTTTAACCTTCTACCAAAAAAAAAAAAAAAAAAAATTATTTATTTTATTTATATGAGTACACTGTAGCTCTCTTCAGACACACCACAAGAGGGCATCGGATCCCATAACAGATGGTTGTGAGCCACCACGTGCTTGGTGGGGAAGTGAACTTAGGACCCCTGGAAGAACAGTCAGTGCCCTTAACTGCTGAGCCATCTCTTCAGCCCCTTACCTTCTGCTTTTTAACACACACACACACACACACACACACACTAAATATTTCTTTTGCATTAGCCCTTTGAAGATTTTAAACAGTGTAGTATTTTGATCGATTTATCTTTGCCTCTCCCCAGAATTGACAAACCACTCCCCACCTTCACATCTCTTTTTGTTTGTTCTTATAAATCAAACTCCAAAGAGGGGATAGAGTGGGCTGTCTCAAGGTTGGGGGCCTCCTTCCGGTTTTGTACTGTGAATTTTAGGAGTTTCTGTGAATGTTTATGGTGCATATTTATGGGTAAGGTGAGACTTTTTCCCTCCCTACCCATAGTAGACCAATATCAATTTCTTAAGAATTTCTTCCCATGAGACCCACAAAAGAGAGAGAGGTAGGTGTCAAAATCACAGTGAGAGGCTGGAGAAAGCTCATTTGCAAAGCTTCTTGCTTTGCAGGCATGTGGACCAGAGTTCCATCCACACAACGTGTGTGAAAACCAGGGACCCTGGTACAGAGAGTGCACTTGGAGGAGATGGGAACAAGTGGATCCATGGAAGTAGATAGCAAGCCACCCAGAGTTGTCTTCTTGGTAAGCTCCAGGTCAGCAAGGCTCCCAAAGAGTGACATCTGTGATGGTCCTCTTGTCTCCATGTGCACTCGGGCATACCGCATGGTAGCGTAATGGCCCTGGCCCTTTGGAGGATGCAGGCCCTTCCTTAGTGCAGAGTGTAGAGAAAAGCCCTGGTGCTTTAGATGGCTCTTATACAAGAGAAATGACCTGTGGCTTAAGGACACTGACCACGAAAGTGGCATTCTGACAGGAGACACAACCACCACCATGCAGCTGTCTTCAGTTCCCTTGTCTGAATCAAATCTCACAGGGCAACCGTGTTAACAGGGCTGCTTTTCTCCCAGAGGTGTGGATGACAGTGTTCTTGACTTTCTGGCTCCTTGGCTCACGGGGTCTCTTCCTGCACCTCTCAAGTCAGAAATAATTGGTTGAGTTCTTCTCACTACATCACCTCAACTTTTCCTGGCCTTTCTCCCTATAGACTTATAAGGACCTTGTTATTAAAATTTACACACTCAAGCCGGGCAGTGGTGGCACACGCCTTTAATCCCAGCGCTTGGGAGGCAGAGGCAGGCGGATTTCTGAGTTCGAGGCCAGCCTGGTCTACAGAGTGAGTTCCAGCACAGCCAGGGCTACCCAGAGAAACCCGTCTTGAAAAACCGAAAAAAAAAAAATTTACACACTCATATAAATGTCCTCCTGTTTCTGATTAGCAGCCCTAAATTCCATGTGAAATTAAAGTAGCTTGTGCCCTCACTTTCATGAAATTGAAAGAAGAAAATACTAGTTCACAAAGATGCTGGAGGCGTCTGACTAGCAGCCTTAATGTCTTCCTTGCTGTGTAATGTATGGACAGGTCCCCATTCCCCCTCCTGCTGTAGGAGCACCATTGCACTAATGCTCTCTTCACTCCTGTCTCGGAAATTCTACTGTACCTAGATAGTTGCCTTGTTCCTTGTAAGGGCCACATGTAGTGTTGACAAACATTCGAAATTTTACTCTTCTGCTATTACAGACAATACATTACGTTTCTTGAATGGAATGTATTCTCCCAAATGAGCTTATCTGTCTATGGAATAAATCCATAGAACTAGAATTTCTCAATCAGAGGACATATCTTTGTGGTGGTTTGAATGAGAATGTTCCCCATGGGCTTCTGTGTTCCGGTGCTTGGTCTGTAGTTGGTGGAACTGTTTCGGGAAGGATTGAGAGGCGTGGCCTTATTGGAAGAGGTGTGTCATTGGGAGCAAGCTTTGAAGTTTCAAAAGCCCCATGGCAGGCCGAACACCCTGCCTTGCCTTCAACTTTAAATAAGATGTAAGTCCTTAGCTACTTCTCCAGCACCATGCCTGCCTGCCTGCTCCCTGCTATGACAGCCATGGATACTCTCTGAAACTGTAAGCAGGCCCCCAGTTAAATGCTTGCTTTTATAAATTGTCTTGGTCATTGTAAAGAGCCATAATTTACCTAATTTATATGTTCCAAACATTTTAACGTAGACTGAGCTGAGCTATGATGCCCTGTAGGTATGTTGAATGTATTTTGAGTTAGGATATTTTAACCCAACGATTAGCTTGCCTAGACATAACTCCATTATAACTCACTAAGGACATATAGAACAGCAGTCTACCTAAGAAAAATGTGTTTGGCATGCCTAAAAGTCCTGCATCATTGTGTATTATTATTCTCTAAGGTTCCTTTATAAAAACTCTGAGTGCAGTGTAAAGACAGCTGAAAGGCACCATGGCCAAACCTAATGTGCACTGTTTATGAATGCCTAGGTTTGTTCTGCCAACCTATGCGCCAGGAAAGAAGGACCAATTTTCTAGGTCATTTCGTCTCCGTCTGTCTGTCCTTCCTAACCTTATTTTAGGCAGGATCTTATGTCCTGCTGTGTAGTCTAGACTGGTTTTGAACTTATAATCTTCCTATCCTGAGCTGCTGAGATGTGTGATTCTTGTGTCCAAAGCCACAACCATTATGTTTGGTTTTTTTTTTTTAATCATGAATGTATACTATGATTTGATTGTTTTCTTTCCTGTTATTTGTTTCTACTGAGAATTAATGTGCCTTCTAGAATGACTGAATTGAATATTTAAATACAGTCATGTATACTTTTGCATATGTGAACCAGGCCCTGTGCTGGGAGCAGGCACTTGCTGGGGTTAGTGTTCAGCCAACTCTCTTTCCTTTATAGAGAATGCTTGCTAAAGATGTCAGACATTATCTTTATTGACCCTCTATTTCCTGACTAAAGGAGTGGTTTATAATTTAGTGTATAAACTACCAATATGCTGGAGCTGGAAAGATTGCTCAGTGGTTATAACCACTTGCAGAGAATCTGGGTTTAGTTCCCAGTACCCATTTGGCAGCTCACAGCTGTCCATGACACCAGTTCCAGAATCCAGTGCTGTATTCTGGTCTCTGCAGACAATAGACACAGAAATGGTGGACAAAACACCCAGACACAAAAAATAAATAAAACTTAAATATAATGCCATGTTTATAAGAGATGCATACACTTGGATCGAAATGAACTGAGGTAGTTCAAAATGAAAGAAGCGCTATTTTCTGACCAAAAATTAATTATCCTGATGTATGAATATATGTATTTGCAAATGTATATACTCTTTGCTTTTGTTTTATGCATGTGAGTGTTTGTTTGCTTTCATGTAAGTCTGTACCTCACAGGCATGCAGTGCCCATGGGCACATGGAGGTTAGAAGAGGGAGCTGATTCCCTGGAACTGGTCTTAACCGAAGGTTATGAGCGTTCATGGTGGTGCTGGGAATCAAGCCTGGGTCCTCTGAAAGAGCAGCCAGTGCTCGCTCTTAACCACAGATCCACCTCTTTTCCTGATAGCATTTTTTTTTTTTTTTTAGGCTTTTAACTGTTGCCAGGCAGATAGAAGCAAACAGTTGGCAGAGGACAGTATTTTGCACATAAGGAGGTTAGGCACAGCACTGAATAACAAGACTTAGAGAAACCTGGTATGCCATAAGCAACTGGCGGATATCTGCATCACTTGTATCTGTGTGTGCTGGCTAAGCCTGTGACTGCTGCACTGAGCTCAAGCTCTCAACCGCCCAGAAAGTCACGGTCTGAAGGCAGATACACCGTGGAGGAGAAGGAGCCCCCCTTAATGTTTTCACTGTGGCTCTATGCAGAGAACCTAGGTTCTTGGAGGACACAATCTAGAATTTCTGCTCTTGAGTGTCTAACTTTTAGAAATTCTCTACTCTCCTGCATGCTCTTTCCACTCTGATCTCCAGACCACACCTTATCATGATGTATATATATGTATTGAAGATCCACATATCACACTACATATTTTGTTTCATAAATCTCTTTGTCCAAGTTCAATTGCTTGGTTCTTTTTCCCTTCATCATACCTTTTGCCCCTTTATATTAAAAAAACAAAAAAACCCAGCCGGGCAGTGGTGGCGCACGCCTTTAATCCCAGCACTTGGGAGGCAGAGGCAGGCAGATTTCTGAGTTCGAGGCCAGCCTGGTCTACAGAGTGAGTTCCAGGACAGCCAGGGCTACACAGAGAAACCCTGTCTCGAAAAACCAAAAACATAACAAATAAAAATAAATAAATAAATAAAACCAAACCATTTTAAATCCTATAATCCAGCATTTCCCCCTCTTGGCACATAGCCATGGAAAGAAACCTGCTACCTTATAAATGAATGTCTGCGAACTTTCATAATAACCAAGGCATGGAAGCCACCCAAGACTACACGACAGACTAATGGATAAAGAGAATGTGGTATGTGTTATCAGTAGAGTGGTATTCCTGTCTAACAGAGCTGTTCCTAGTAACTACACACGAGCCTAATACTATTGTGCTTAGGGGAATAAGATTGCATGATCTCATTACGTCTAGAACTTGACCGTTTTCGACTATTTAGAAGTAGAGATAACAGCACTGGCTATTCATAGGAGAGACGAGGAAGTTGGCCAAAGGGTACAGAGCAGAGGCGTAGGATGAGTGAATCTAGAGGTTGAATGTGCAGCATGAAGACAATGGTAATGAAAATGTTTATAAGACTTATGCTGATGAGCTTTTAGCTGTTTTTCATGCATATTCTCTCTCTCTCTCTCTCTCTCTCTCTCTCTCTCTCACACACACACACACACACACACACACACACACACACACACACACACCCACACCCCAAAGCTTAAAAATGGTCATCTACGAGGTGATAGGTATGTTTATTTGCCTCAGGAGAGAAACTATTTCTTGCCATCGTACCTCACAGGATCGTGTTTTCTACTTTAAAAATCTCCCCCATCAAAATCAGTATTCTTTTCATGTAAATATTGTTATTTTAGGATCCTGGAGTGAAAATATACTAAAATATTTTCTGAGGAACAGCCAGATCATGGCAGAAGATGGTGCTGAGATCCTCTGGTACCACGGAGCCAACCACAAGTCTCAGATGAATGAGGCGCTGAAGAGTAAGTGGCTTCTACAAAAATATTTTCTTATTTTATTTTATTTTATTTTTAAAACACTATTTGATATGTAATCCAGGCTGGCCTCAAACTTGTGATCCTCCTGCCTCAGCCTTCCAAGTGCTGGGATTCTAAACATGAGCTACCATACCTGACTATTTAGACTTTCTTTGGGTAACGTATTAACTGAGTACATTTTTTGAAAGCCAAGCAAAATGTCTTGAGCTGTGATTTGGCTGGATTGAGAGCCAGTCCGCCAGAGTCAGTAGAGACAGGAGTGCACTGTTCCCCTGGAGGGTGGGCAGCAGCTGTGTGGATGCTGTTGCTGGTGCTTGGCCCTGGAAACAGACTCTGTTCCAAAATTTGGACCAGGAATGATTGCTGCAGTTAGAAATTATCAGGCTCATTTCACTGTCAGCTAAGCCGAGCCGTGTGTCCTAGCGTCAGGGTGACACTCGTCTGCCAGACTGCATCTTTATTTCTTAGCATCCTTGTGAGGGATAGGTGCTATTTTTTGGAGCCTTCAAACCATCTTAGTGACCTGAAAACCCTGTACCCCTGTACAAGCTAGCTTATGTCTTCATATCCACCTGCCCTGGATCTGCCAGTCTGTCTTTGCTGGGTTTCCATTCCCATATGCTGGCATGGCTGAGCACCTGCTGTCCTTACACTGGCTGCTTTCTTTCCAGAAACGTGTGCTCTGCGGTGCTGATGTTGACTGCAGGCCCTTGAGCATCCTGGGCAAGCACCACCACTAAGCTATGTCTCAGTGTTCCTCTTACTTTTCTATCTTGTTTTGCGCTTTTCAGTTCTAATTTTTATTTTATGTGTATGAGTGTTTTGTTTGCATGTATATATGCACACCATGAGTGTGCCTGGTGCCCAGAGGCCAGAACAGAGCACCGAATTCTTTGGGACTGGAATTATGGACAGTTGTGAGCTGCCATGTGAGTGCTTGGAATTGCTTTGTAAGAGAATGCAGAACTCTTAACTGCTGTCATTTTTTTTTTCATTAAAGTTTCTCTGTAGTTTAGGCTGATTGAACGCTGTCTTTTGCCTCAGCCTCCCAAGCAGTGGGAATTACAGAGCTACATCCCAGGCCAGGCCAGCCTAACCTACCACAAAGCCTTTACCATCAGTCGAATTGCCATTTCTTAAAGACAAATGCTTGGTCCTGACCCCAGGATCGAACACTGCTCCCACCCCCACTGCATCATCTTGCCTTGCCTTGCCTCCACCATTCCTTGAGTGAGTGTGGCCCTGAGGTTGCTGTATTCTGGTAGGGATCTCTGCTGCATCCTTTTTGTACACAAAGGAGCGCATTTTATCCACTCATCAGTTAATAAACCTTTGAGTTGTTGCTGTTTTTGGCTAGTACTTTATCATCTTGAGCACTTGTAGCTCATGCTGTTAAGGGGTAAACTTTACTGTGTAAGCTGTTTTTCTCCAGGCTGACCATTTACGGAAGCTTCTGTGGGCTGTAAGAGGCTAAGGTGCAGATGTCTAGGCCCCAGTGCCCATGGCCTGCCTGTCAGTGTGAGGATGTGGCTTTTCTGGAGAGCTGTTGTCTTTAAAAGGCACACCAACCTTCCTATGGAGGGTTTTAGGGATATGCTTTTAGCTCTCTTATCTGGCAAGCAAAGGGATGACTAACCTGGATTTCACTGTTTAAAGAACATATTATGGAAATGTCAGCATTTGCAAAATTATTGTACTCCTGTGTAGTGCAATTGACAGTGAGGTTTTCTTTACTCTTTGACCTGCACCCAGGGTGTGTAAATTGGTACATGTCATTGTGATTTAGATTTGTTTCCTAAAAGGTTAAATGCCTTTGATGGGCTGGCAAAATGACTCAAAGGATATAGGTGACTGCCACCAAGCCTGACAACTTGAGTGAGGTCCCAGGGATGCATGTAGTGGGGGAAGGAGAAAGCAGCTCCACATAGAGTTAGTTCTGTGCCCTGCACAGTGCACTATGGAATACACGTGACCCCATAAACAAATAAATTATGTAATAGTTTTTAAAAAGAGAAATACCCTTGAGCATCTCTGGTGGTGTGTCCACATCCACAGCTGACTGTCTTTCTCAGACTCCTACCAGATTGTGAAATTTGGGAATCCACAACCTTCTTTTGTTTTGATATCTATTTTGAACTAGATGGAGTTGTTTTGTTTGTTTGTTTTTGTTTTTTAATGTATGTGAGTACACTGTCACTATCTTCAGACACACCAGAAGAGGACATCTGATACCATTACAGATGGTTGTGAGCCACTATGTGGTTGCTGGGAATTGAACTCAGGACTTCTAGAAGAGCAGTCAGTGCTCTTAATTAGTGAGCTATCTCTCCAGCTCTTTCTCTGTTCATTTTGATCCAAGTAGATGTTTGATTTCCCATAAACATGTGGGCTTTGGCTGGAGAGAGGGCTTAAGAGAGCTGGCTGCTCTTCCAGGGGTCCTGAGTTCAGTTTCCAGCAACAAACAGCATGGTGGCTCATAACCATCTATAATAAGATCTGGTGCCTTCTTCTGGAATGCAGGCATATATGCAGTCAGAACACTGTAAGATTTTATGTGTGTATATATATATTTTTAAGATATTCTTATTTTTTAAGATTTATTTAATAATTTTCTGTGCCTTGAGTGTATGGTCTGCTGTCTCAATGTACATATGCCCACGATGTGCTTGCATGTTGTCTGCAGAAGCCAGAAAAGGGCATTGCATCTCCTGTAATGGGAGTTACAAACAGTTGTGAGCTGCCATATCAGTTCTGGGAACTGAATCCAGATCCTTTGCAAGATTAGCCAGCCAGTTACCAAACAGGCTGATAACCACTTAGCTGTCTCTCTAGCCCCAACTTGTGGATTTATTACTTACCAAATTATAAACTACTCTTTTAGCCAAAAGCCATAAACCCAGATTGCCTGGTGATGGTCTTCACTCTGGGCTGGTTGGTCTACAGGTTTGGTTACTGTAGAATACACTCTTAGTATTGTAAATTCTCTTCACATAGTTAAGTGGGAGCAGCTATCTCTCTGAAGTTTCATAAAGAGTCTTGCAGCTGCACTGTTGGCACCGAGATTATATTTTATCGTGCTTTGATTTGAAAGTTTGTCTTCTCCAAACTCATCTTTAAATATAATTACTAATGGAATCATATGCAAGGTGAGGTCTCTAGGGAGGTTTTGGGGGTCTAAACTGGAAACATTTCTTTAGTATGCTACTGAAGCAGCCAATTGTTTACTTTCCCTCACACAATGCTTATCGCAGTTGACATGTTGAGCATCCCCTAGATTCCACCTATGTCAGCTCCACAAGTTCATTTGGTGTTCTCTTGATCTACCATTACTACAAGTGTTATATAAGACAGATGGGGCCACCAACGTTGCTCAGTGCATACGCACACTGCTGCCCACCTGACAAGCTAAGTGTAATACCCAGACCTTCATGGAAGAAACAACAACTCTTACACATACATGGTCTTCTGCCACCGTGGCATTCACATTGCATACACATAGATATGTATGTACACATGCATGTATGTGTGTAAATATATGCATATATAATTTTATAAATAAATATAAGATATTTATATTTCTTGCATATAATATAAATAAACATATTTATAAATACATATGTAACTAAATAAATATAAAAATTAAGACAAATGTCAGTTTTCAAATTACAGATAATTTCCATGCTACTTTGTCTATTTCCATGAAAAGTTCCTTCCTTACCTTTTTAAGGCCTCCCTAGGTCCCAGTGCTGATGCTAAGGCTTCCCTGCGTCCCAGTGCTGATGCTATGGCTTCCCTGCGTCCCAGTGCTGATGCTATGGCTTCCTTAGGTCCCAGTGCTGATGCTAAGGCCTCCCTAGGTCCCAGTGCTGATGCCAAGGCCTCCCTAGGTCCCAGTGCTGATGCTAAAGCCTCCCTAGTCCCAGTGCTCATGCTAAGGCTTCCCTAGGTCCCAGTGTTGATGCTAAGGCCTCCCTAGGTCCCAGTGCTGATGCTATGGCTTCCCTAGGTCCCAGTGCTGATGCTAAGGCCTCCCTAGGTCTCAGTGCTGATGCTAAGGCCTCCCTAGGTCTCAGTGCTGATGCTATATTTCAGGATTTTATTAGAACAATATCCACCGCCAGATGTCTGTTTCTGCTTCTCTCCTGGCAGCACACACCCAGAGATGAAGGTGGTGGTGCACACCTGCAATGCTAGCATTTGGGAGGCTGGAGCAGCACAGTTGCAAGTTAGAGGCCAGCCTGGACTACCTGGTGATAGCCTGTCCCACAAAACAAGTCACTTTTAAAAAGTAGCTGAGCTTTAAATCAAAGACATTAATTTTTATGTAGCATTTCAGACATGAACAGCGAATGTTCATGAATCTAATTTGAATATCAAGAAGATAATACACGTATGTGTCTGTGATTCTCTGTGTGTGTCTGTGTGCAGTGCTAGAGGCAGAGCCTCACACATACTACTAGGCAAGTAGCACCTTTGAGGGATATTCCCTGCTCAAATATATTATTTTTGTTACCAACAAATACTTAATAGATTTCCCTTCCCTTTCTGTCTTCACTTTGCTACATGCTAGAAAAGATTTGTAGGCAGGATAATGGCTATGGAGCCGTGGGATGTAAGGCTAGCATGCGGGCCTCGTATAGTGCCTGACATTCTTCAGTTGCTCAGTGTTTCTTCTTTCTCACATGGGCACTGAGGCACTTCTCCTGTAGCTCCATCCTTGTTCAAAGTAACGTAAGCTCTCTTACTTGGGCAGGTGCTGCCCACATGATAGAGGCTGATGTCCTTCTTCCTAGTGACGGATCAGAGCATGGCCAGCCAATCATGGCCCATCCTCCTGAGACAAGCAGTGATAACACTCTGCAGGAGTGGCTGGCTGAGGTCATGAAGAGCAACAAGGGCATCAAATTGGATTTCAAGAGGTACTTCTACAAACTGCTTCGTATTGCTCCAGAATTCAGAGAGACCATTAAAACACACTTCTCTGTCTGTGACTACTGTCTTAGTTAGGGTTTTATTATTGTGAAGAGACACCGTGACCACAGCAACTCTTATAAAGGAAAGCATTTAAATGGAGCTGGCTTACAGTTTCAGAGGCTTAGTCATCATGGCATGAAGCATGGCAGCATGCAGGCAGACATGGTGCTGGAGAAGGAGCTGAGAGTTCTACATCTTGATCCACAGGCAGCAGAAGGAGAGAGACTGTGTCACACGGACCATAGCTTGAACACAGGAGATCTCAAAGCCCATCCCTACAGTGACACACTTCCTCCAAGAAGGCCACACCCACTCCAACAAGGCCACACCTCCTAATGCTGCCACTCCCCATGGGCCAAGCATTTCACACACATGAGTCTGTAGGGAGTGAACATACCTATTTAAATGACCACAACTACCTATTCTTATACGTTATCCAAACTGAAATGAAATTTTAGACCTTTATGTGTTTCTAGAATAGACTTAAAATGCCATTGTGCTAGTGGTTAAGATTGCTTCTTGAGGACCTTTAAGACTAAAGTCAACTTTTATAAAGGAATGTTTGACGTGTAACTATCATACCACAGAATGGCCAACTGAAAGTACTTTTCTCTACCAGTGCTCTGAAAGGAGAGGACTTAACGGAGCCAGTACCTGCACATTCAATTTCATTATGTTTTATATTAGTAAAGAGGCTCATCTGAAAGTCATCAGTAATCAAAGCATCCTTTAAAATACTATTTTGCAGGAATTGACCATGTGAATGAGTGAATGAGCAGGAATGAGTGTTATTTCCTTCCACATCAGTCACAGGAGATGTGCCCTTTATGGCATTTGGCCATAAAGAAGCTATAATGTCTGAGATTGATGGGGTGCAGAATGGATTACCACAAGCTCCATTGGCCACTGACATTCAAACCTAGATTTGGTGGCAGATTCACCCCATTTCTGGATCATACCTCAGTGTGCAGTTATCTTGGGGCTGGAGGGAGCTCAGCAGTTATCAGGGGACCCACGTTTGGCTGCCAGTGCTCATGTCAGGTGGCTCAAAGCAGTCAATAACTCCATCTCCAGGGAACCCCAACACCCTCTGCTGGCCTCTGCAGACACCTGTACCCACATGGCACACATACGTAAATAAAAATAAAAATAAAAAACCTTTAGTGAGTAGAATTTGAAAAGCTTGTAGGATTATTAAGATGATCCGAAGCATTTGTGGGTGAATGAATGCCCAGCAAACCTCGTCACTTGGCCTTGATGAGCAGCTGTGTAGAACCTGGCTGTATAGGAGTCTGGCCTGACAAGGTCTGAGTTACAGAATAGTCTGAAGACCAGACAGTTTTGTGGGCGGTGAGTTGTGGAAGGAATTTAATCCAGCAAGGTGCTTCTCTGGCTGAAATACAGACACCCCTTTAGCACACAGCTTTAATCCCTCTGGCTGGAATAAGGCACATCCTTAATACATGCCTTTAACCGAAACAATGAAGATCAAGTTACTTTGTAGAAGGAAGCACCCTTGTTTGAAAGTGACGTCTAATTGGAAGGCAGACAGAGTGACAAATCAGAGAAAGATTTGACAGAATAGGGTATGCCTAGCTCTCATGAGAACAGAGAGAAAACAGGCTAAGTAGAGAGAGCAGTGCAGAGAAAGAAAGGAGAGGAGGCAGTGTGACTGGAACAGTTGTACAGAGACAGGTTGAGGAGAGAGAACAGGCTAGACACGGGTGAAGACAGAGCAAGTCTGAAGATTAGGACATATTGCCGAAGATAGTACGAGGCAAAGCAAAGCAACTCAGAAGGTAAAAGAAGCCAGTTTGCACCAGTCTGTGTGGAGAGGTGTTTGAGCCAGAACTGCTGAGTTGACCAGCCAGTCAGAGTTCAGAAAGAGCTAGAAAGAGTGAGCTTATTCAGCAGTAAGCAGATGGAGGTGGTAAAGCCTCCAAGATAACAGTTACATCAGGAGAATAGAAGATACTTTTATAATGAGTGGTTCATCTATTTTATTAACAGAATCTTAGTCCCAGAATAACTAAGGGATTCACCTGAAGATGACTGCTCAGCCAGCTTCAGGTCCCAGGACTCAGGGCCAGGGTGGCCTTCTCTGTCCCCGAAACACTAATCTGTAGCACTTTAAACTTTTGGACCCCCTCCTCTTCCATGTGTATAGTGTTTTGAGTGTTTGCTGTGGTTTGTGATACCATGTTTTACTCCTCACTGATTAGCCTGTGCATTTGCAAGTTCTAGTTGCTAATTTAGTGATTTGGGCTACATTAGTGGACCATGGAAGAGCCAGGCCACTAAAACAATTTATTTCATAAGCTTTATTTTTAAGCTTTATTTTTAATTAAGTGTGTGTGTATATGTGTATATGTGTGTGATGTATGCATGGCTGCATATACATGCATAGGGCTTCCCTCAGAGGCAGGAAGAGGGCAGGGATTAAGAGAGAGTGTGTTGTGCTGCAGAGGGATTGAGGACATGTGTGTTAGTTACAATTCTCAAAGCTTTGTATGTGCTTTACATATGATCCCATAAAAATCCCAAAAGGTAGGCCGTCACTGTTCTTACCACCATATGGAGAAATAGAGGCTGAGGGGAAAAACAGCCTGCTTGTGGTCAGATGGCTGGGAATGGAGAACTGTCTGACTGGCTAGACACGGAGTGTTCACCCCTCCTCATTTTTTTCTGTCTGCGATGCTTGGAACAAACACAGGACCTTGTACATGCTAAGTAAGTGCACACGCGCATGTGCAGGCATATATATGCATGCAGATCCTACATCAGGCCTGTGGAGGTCAGAGGACAACTTGGAGTCAGTTTTCTCCTTCCACCATGTGGATCCTAGATATCAAATCAGATCACCAGACTTAGCAGCAAGCACCTTTACCAGATGAGCCATCTAGCCAGCCTGAGTTCTTAACTAACCACTGTGGTACCTCTGTGAGTGGAGCTGAATGGTATTTTAGTAGATCTTGTTTTGTGCTTCTAAGTTGTTTCACATAGTATACAGATGCTACTATGTGATTATTATGTGGCATTACAGTTATTATTTAGTAATATGTAGTGATGTTTAAATTTTAGCTAGAGTTTTAGCTGACTCTGGGGTTTTATTTTAGCAAAGATGATTTTCCCTTCAAACAATTTTAAGTTACTTATAATTTAAAAAGAAATTCCTAAGAGTGCAAGATAAGATAAGATTAGTTTGTGCATTAGTTTACTAGTTCTGTATTGGTTCACTTTTGCATCGCTATGACCAAACTATTTGACAGAATATCTGTCCAACCTTGGCTCAGGGTTTCAGGGAGTTTCAATCCAGCTTGCTGGAGCGGGTGGATGCTATCAGGGGCAGTGTTTGGTGAGATGAATCTGTTCACAAGTGGCCGACCAGGGAGGCACCTGAAATCAAGTGCAGGTGGAGCCCTCGTAGGCCTGCCCTGTAATCCAATTCTAGACTCCAAAGCAGTGCCAAGGACTGGGACCTGCGTGCTCAGAATGCATCTCTCAGAACAGTTCAGAGTCTGACCTTAAGCATGATGCTGTGGATTTACCGTGGCTTTTCAGTGTTTTATTGTTGTCGTCCATTTGTTTGTGGTGCTTTGTTTTTTGAGTCAAGATCTTGAACTCTTAGCCTCCCTAGTGTTGGGATTACAGGTGCATGCCACCCCCTCTCTGATTGTATGCTTTGAAGTCAGATTAAGAAGCATCTTTAGCTTTCTCTTTGTTTTATTTTTTTTGTTTTTCAAGACAGAGCTTCTCCATATAGCCCTGGATGTCCTGGAAGCCACTCTGTAGACCAGGCTGGCCTGAAATTCAGAGATCTACCTGCCACTGCCTCCTTAGTGGTTTGCTTCATTTTCCTCAGATGTTCTGCTGATTTAGGGTCTTTTGTGGTTCCCTGTGGATGTTAGAATTGAGGTTTTAACAGGCACCAATGTAGCAGAAGTCAGGAAGCATTACAGAGATATAAAGGCATCTAAATTCAAAGTCCTGCCTGAGGCTTACTTATTAATCCACTAAAATCTAGGACATCCATCTCAGGGACAGAATGGGGAGAATGTGCAAGGTAAAGAGACTGGAGGCCAAGGGCCACATGGTCTCTGGTTTCAGCACATGAGTTAATAAAATGTCTCTCTTAAAGTAGGAGGGACCGGAAGAAGCACA
This sequence comes from Rhynchomys soricoides, assembly GCA_019843965.1. Lineage (NCBI taxonomy): Eukaryota > Metazoa > Chordata > Mammalia > Rodentia > Muridae > Rhynchomys > Rhynchomys soricoides. The sequence continues at coordinate 10,150,451 of JADRCH010000005.1, read as the reverse complement.
GATGGACACACCCGTCCTCAGGAAGAGCTGATGTCCCTCCAATCCCCAGGGTTCTGGAGGGTTCTCAGCCTCTCTCGAAGCAGCATGGGAGCTGCTTCCCTGGGGGAACCTTTCTAGAGGGTCAGGAGTGGTCATCTTAAACGCTGAAGCAATGAGGTTCTCCAGTTACGTTGGTGTGCATGCGTGTGCGTGTGTGTGTGTGCACATGAATGCGTGCGCACGAAGTAAAAATGATATACTAAACTTATTGTTTTGTAAGCTGGGCATGCTGACACACTCCTTTAATCCTAGGGCTTATTAAGGCAGAAGAAGGATGATTTCTGAATTTGAGGCTAGCCTGTACTACAGAGCAAGTTTCAGGCCAGCCAGAGGTACATAGTGAGACCCTGTCTCAAGAACCAATAGATAAACAAACAAAAACAGCAACAAAAGCCTTTACTGTTTGGGATTCTGTGGCTGTAATAGTTGTAGAGAAGAGAAGACAATCCGCTTTTCAAGTGGAGCCAAAATACCTTCTCATTTCCACTGGAGTGTTTGTTCTCAAGACAGAAAGAATCCACGTTTGTATTAGCTTTGGGAGATATATTTTTAAATTTAGTTTTTATTTGATGTTCATTGGTATTTTACCTGCATGAATGTCTTTTGAGGTATCAGAAGCCCTGGAACTGGAGTTACAGATGCCTGTGAGCTGTCATGTGGGTGCTGGAAACTGTACATGGTCCTCTGGAAGACTAGCTACAGCTCTTAACCACTGAGCTGTCTCTCCAGCCCCAAGGATATGTGGTTTTAGGCTTTCCAGACATTTAAGAAATGTGTTTATGTCTCCAAATTCACCTAATCATTCACGAAGGAAAAGAGACCTTTTCTCCCATAGGATTTTGAGTGTTGGAGTCAATCTTATCAAAGGCTGAAGTAACAGGAGCCACTCTCAGAACATGCCACCTACATCTGCTACTTCTTGAGTATGGCTGGCAAGCAAACATTTGTGTCTTTTCTTGCATCACTTAGTGACCCAAGTGTGGAGTTCTGAGGCTCCCATTTGGTCCTTAGGGACTGGCTTTATTCATATCACTGTAAAATCTGTAAGTTCCTTTCATGCAGATAAAGTATGAATACTCTGAGGTAGAATATGTGTTAGTCTTCCCCTCTGGTCCCATGTGAGTTCTTTTATTTGACTTTGAATTTGAGACCAGGGAGACCCCAGTGTAGGAAGACTCACTGGTCACACTCTCTTTCAGTCTGGCAGCTGTCAGATCGTCCATGCTGTTTCTGGACAACGTGAAGCAGCACCTGCAGCGGCCCGTGTGGATTAATGCTGATGTTCTTCCTGGGCCAAATGGGAGCAGCAAAGTAGTAGATGCCAAAGCCTTTCTAGACACTGTGACATCCTTCTTCCCAGACGTGACCTTCTCCTTGGGTTGGACAACAGGGTGGCATCCTGAGAAAGTCAATGAAGGTGATCATTCTAATCAGTTTGATTTGAGCAAATACCAAGTTGGTCTTTGCAAATGTGTGAAGTATTCTGGACTCATTTCTTCAGTAGGGTACAGAGCAAACTCATGTTAGCTCAAGCACATAAGAGCCTTTCAGGCAGGAGGAAGCTGCGTGTGACTGAAGAACACAGCTCTGTCCCTGAACATTTCATTGTTGTTCAGTGGTGTCTTAGGGTTTTATTGCTGTGAAGAGACACCATGACCACAGCAACTCTTAACAAGGAAAACCTTTCATTGGGGCTGGCTTACATTTCAGAGATTTAGTCCATTATTGTCATGGCAGGAATCATTGCACACAGGCAGACATGGTGCTGGAGAAGGAGACTTGATCTGCAGGCAGTTCAGGAGACTGCCATACTAGACCCACACACTTCCTCCAACAAGGCCACACCTACTCTACCACGGCCACACCTTCTAATAGTGCCACTCCCTATGGACCAAGCATTCAAACACACGAGTCTATGGGAGCCAAACCACAGGTGGCTTAATGATGTTTTACTCGATTAGCATGGCCAAGACCATGGGTTCCACCCAGCACAATTAAATGCATAAGTACAATTAATTTTTTTCCTTGTACTGTGGTGTTTTAATTCACTTTGAACTCAATGGAAATTCTGTAGACTAGGAACTCATCTGTAAATTACTGATAGAGTTGTCTTTTCCTGGGTAATTTGGTTTTTTAGTTAATTGACTTCCAAGTTTCCAATCACAAATGCACATTTCTTTCTTCCCATTTCAGGCTACAGTTGGTCAATGGTGAAAGAGATGGACTACATATGCAGCGAGCTAACCCAGCCTGTCACGTTCCCTGTCAGGGCAGCTTTAGTGAGGCAGTCGTGTTCACAGTTGCTCTGGCTATTGACAAAATCAAACAGGTATGAATTATCTGTAATAAGAGTTATTTGTTCTAGCCAGCCCGTATAAAAGGCACACAATCCTGGTGTTTTATTTACAAGCCGTAAGCCCAGGTTGGGCAGGTTGTGAGCTAGTGCAACTTGTGTCCCATCCATATCTCCCCTGTTACTTGCTGTATCTCCTGGACACGTGCTTGTGGTCCATCTCCTCTCATGGGCTCCCCCTCCTCCCTTGGTCTCCTCTCTTCTTCCTCCTCTCCCCCTCCTCTTGTCTCTTCTCAAACCATTCACCCATCCCCAAGTCCTGCCTTTCCCTCCCTACTGCCCAGCCACAGTCTCTAGCCATTTATTAGCCAATTACCTTTAAAGTGTGGTGCAGGGTTTACAGAGCATCACCTGGTTTACATGAGGCTCTCTTCAGCTTGGGGCGAGTATTTAGCATTTAAACGCATAGGAACACCAGGCCAACCCCCAACAATGATCACCATACCATTGAAAGGTGTGGAGAGATGGGCGTGAAAACTTCACAGAGTGTGCCGGTGTAGGTACACCTGCAATCCCAGCACTTGGCGAACAGAAGCAGAAGGATTAGGAATTCAAGATCAACCCCAGCTACAGAGGGACTGGGAGCTAGCCTGGGCTACATGAGACTCTGTCGTGAACAGAAAAAAGCCATGATATATGAGGTATCAAGGGACAATGGGGGAAAGAGAGAAGGAAAGAGGGATTGAAAACTGATGAGGTCAGCACACAGATCCCCTTCCCAGCAGACCTTAGCATGGTGCCCCGCCCACCCAGTCCTCCACAGTTGGTGCACACGGTGATTCCGGGTAAATGCTGTCATCTTCCAGTTGTACGTACAAAAGGTAGTTTGTCTTCAAACACTACCGTTACAGAAATCTTTTTCACACAACATTTTAATCGTTTGATATTCAGTGAGAAATTAGCTCGGAATGGCAAGGTGGCTCAGCAAGTCTACGTGTTTGCCATGAAAGCTGATGACCTTATCATGCCCTGCAACCCATGTAAATGTGGAGACTGGAGAGATGGCCCAGTGGTTAAGAGCATGCACTGCTCTTGCAGAGGACCCGAGTTCAGTTCTCAGCACTCTCAGGTGCCTGTCGCCCCAGCTCTAGGGGATCGCACCGCCAAGGGCATGTGTATTCACCTGCATATACCTACACATAGATATACATATACATACATAAACATAAAATCTTAAAATAAATAAATTTAACTTAGCTGTACCATATATTAAATATTGAAGTATACCCGAAAGGCACAAATGTTAAAACAGTTTGAGCAACTCTTTCTGGGGCCAGTAAAAAGGCCAGATGCCACAGAACTTAGAGTGGGAAGAAGCCAGCATTCCAGCTGTCAAAGCAGAGGCTGGGTAGCTAGTTCTATGTAGAAAAAGTGATGCTTACAGCTTTCTTTATTCCTTTTGCCAGCTATATTTCCATTGAAAACTCTTGAATATTAAGTTGTTAATGCAGGAAGAACAGACTAGGATGGCTTTTGAAAAGGATTTATTTTATTTCATGTGTACAGGTGTTTTCTACCTGCGTGTACAGTGTACAGTGTCTGCATGCCTGGTGTTCACAGAGGTCAGAAGAGGGTGTCAGATTCCCTGGAACTGGAGTTACAGATGATTGTGAGCCACCATATGGGTGCTGGGAATTGAACCTGGGTCCTCTGCAAGAGCAGCAGGTGTTCTTAGCCTCTGAGCAGTCAGTCTCTCTAGCTCCAAGGCTAGCTTTTTAATGTAGTTTCAGAATAGAAGTCTTTTCTTATGTTAAAGGTAACACCTCCAGAAGCTGTTGGAAGAAAATTTTGCCATATTTGAATACATGAGAATCAGAAATTCTGGTAAAAATAATATTATGATACATGTCAGAGAGAGATAAAGAATTCTAACACATAAAAAAATTTACAGCTATCTGGCAAAACGCCCAGCTTAATAATTAACCAGGTTGGAGAGAGTAGAGGAAGCAGGCACATTGTGTACATCATAGATGTAAACTTAGTTATTTCCTTAAGGAAACAGTGGGCATCTTCATGGATTTTTTTATCAATAAGGGCTTATCTACTTAGGAGATGATCATGCAAGCACAGAGAAGGACTAGCAGAGATTCAAAGCATTCCACATCTCCTCCAGTTGGAAACTGTCTGAGTATATATATATGGTATTCTTTTAATGGAAGGTTAACCACTTGTTATAGGTCATTCTATAGGCTTGGGGTTTTAATATTGACAAGTCTCTAAAACAATTCTGTTAAGCAAAAACCACTGAAGCTCACAGTGATTGTATAGTAACTATGATTCTACTTGCATGAGAAAACTGAATTATACATATTTATAGATGAATTAAACTTCAAGTTGTTTGAACATTATGGCAAAAGAGAGACAGATGGTACCAGACAATAATGAGTCAGGGTCTTAATTGCAAACCACTGAAATCAAACCTGGCTAACAAGCAGAAAAAAGATGTATTGAGCTAATGAGGAGATTTTTTTTTTTTAATTTTATGTGCATTGGTGTTTTGCCTGCATGTATGTCTGTGTGAGGGTGTTGAATCCTCTGGAACTGAGTTAGAGATACTTGTGAGCTGCCTTCTGGGTGATGGGAATTGAACTCAGGTCCTCTGGAAGAGCAGACAGTCCTCTTAACCACTGAGCCATCCCTCCAGCCCCGAGATCATTATTTTTGTAATGTGAAATGCTTGAGACATTCTCTTGGGCAGGCGTGTCACCATTATTAACTCTTATTATTATCACTAATGCTGCTTCTAGTTTTGTTTGTTTTCATTAGGGTTGAAGAATTACTCTGAAGCCAACTAGTATACTATATTAATTTTTAAAGATTATTATTTAAATTGTGGCACTAAATTAAATTTTTAAAATTGGATTCTTATACAGAACTCTAGCTTTTGAAAGTATCTTCTTATAGCCCTGTTTGAGAAGCATTCGCTATATAAACAGATTCTTTGCATGGATACAGAGGACTTAGCAACTGTGTACAGAAGCACTGTGAGGTTAGAGCCACAGCTGGAAGGAAACCTGGCCAGGGCCGCGCTTCGTCTATGTGCAGTTTGCAGTATTTCCACTGATTTGTCATGGTTTTGAAAGGCCATGTCTGATCTCTTGAAAAATTTACACTTCACAGAGGCACCTGCTCATCCGAGAGCCCACAATCAGAAATAAGCCTTCCAAACAATACTAATCGACCTCGTGAAGTGCAGACCAGCAAGCACCAGCAGACATTGCTGGGCTGCTCTGTTACGGAGTCTAAGAACTTTTAGAATTGTTTTCCGTTAAGCAGAAACTGCAGATTCCTTAAATATCTAGTGTTAAGTCTTTCAAATTGAAAGCGGTGGATTATATATAAACAATTTCCCCTTATGGTTTTAAACATGATGGTTGGTCATTACCAAAAGCTATTTCAATGACCTAGACAATTCTATACAGTAAAATTAACAGTATTTTTTTTTAAACTTGTGTCTTTTTTCCATAGTAAACTGTCTCACAAAATATATAGAGATAATATTTCTAAGAACAGTGAGTATTTTTATCCTTCATTCTGGAGCTGTATAAAGCATTAGAAAAACATCAATAGTTAATTCATGACCTATCTTTTCACAATAAAGATAATATTTGAGAAATAGTTTTTTAAGTAATGAGTTCTAGTGACCTAAATGGCATAAATTACCAACATTGAAAATGTTACTCTCAAGTAGTATGTAAATAAGTTTGTGTATAAACAGTCTTTTAAAAACGATCAGGAAAGGGCTGGAGAGATGGCTCAGTTAACCACTGACTGCTCTTCCAGAGGTCCTGAGTTCAATTCCCAGCAACCACATGGTGGCTCACAACCATCTGTAAAGGGATCGGATGCCCTCTTCTGGTGTGTCTGAAGACAGTGACAGTGTATTCACATAATGTAATAAGTAAATATTTTTTTTAAAAAATGATCAGGAAAAGTCAGGACAGTGGTATATTTTAGGGTGTCACAAAGATATCAGTCGTCTTGATGCTGCATTTCACGGGCTCTAAATATGATATCAGTTGTCTTGATGCTGTGTTCCACGGGCGCTAAATTGCATTGTATTTCGTTATCCACTCTCCTTTATGGATGACATGCTGTGTTCATCATGTCATTTTTGTCGGGTTCTCTTAGCCTTTGCATGTGTATATGTGTGTGCAATGCACACTTATGTATGTGTGTGATGCACATGTGTGCATGTATGATAACATGCATAAATATGTGATGCTCGCATGTGTCTGTGTGTGTGATGCATGCATGTGTCTGTATGATGTACGCATGTGTGTGTGTGATGTACGCATGTGTGTGTGATGTACGCATGTGTGTGTGTGATGTACGCATGTGTGTGTGTGATGTACGCATGTGTGTGTGTGATGTACGCATGTGTGTGTGTGTGATGTACGCATGTGTGTGTGTGATGTACGCATGTGTGTGTGTGTGATGTAAGCATGTGTGTGTGTGTGATGCACGCATGTGTGTGTGTGATGTACGCATGTGTGTGTGTGATGTACGCATGTGTGTGTGTGTGATGTACGCATGTGTGTGTGTGATGTACGCATGTGTGTGTGATGCACGCATGTGTGTGTGTGATGTACGCATGTGTGTGTGTGTGTGATGTACACATGTGTATGGAAAACCTTTCCCCTAATGCAAGCGCAGCATTTAAAGTTGCTTGGGACTTAGAATCCTGTGGAAGCTAAGCCTCTTTAGTGATCCGATACAGTTTTCTCCTTCGATTTATCCCCGAAGTATATGTCGTAGGAAGTCGTCGGAAACAGTAGCTAAAAGGACACTCATCGGTACCAATCCCTCTTAATAGTTCATTAGTGAATAAAGACAGATATTCAGATTTAATACTTTACCTACCTTCAGCCAGCATTAAAATATACTTCACACACTCTGTGTGTGTGTGTGTGTGTGTGTGTGTGTGTGAGTGTTTGAATGGGAGGGGATGCTGGCTATTTCATCCATGCCAGGCAAAGCACTTCTCCACTGAACTACACTCTCAGACCCTAGATTGTTCTCTTATGAGAAGTGCATAGCTTATGGAAGGGCATATTTTCTTCAGTAGCCATAGCAAAAGTCTAATACAAAATAAGTACAATTACACTTTAAATGTATGCCATGACTGTCACTGCTCTAGACACAAAATAAGCGAAATTAAACTATGGACCAGTGGTTCTCAACCTTCCTAAGGCTGCAGCCCTTTAAGACAGTTTCTCATGTTGTAATGATGAGCAGCCATAAAATTATTTTGTTGCTACTTCATAACTGTAATTTTGCTACTGTTATGAATTTTAATGTAAATATCAGACATGCAATCCCAGTGAAAGGATCACTCAACTCCCAGAGAGGACTCGACCCACGGGTTGAGGGCCACTGCTTTGGATAGTACGCAGTGACTGTCATCGTTCCGGTTAACTGAGCACTCTTCATCCCAGAGGTTCTAATTGTAGACGTTATAAAATCTTGTCATTGCTACAGCTCCAATGGCTGCATACAGCTTGAGATAAGAAGTAGTAAATTTATTATTTATTTTAAATTAGAGCAGAATTCTTGAGCTGTTTATCTAAGTTGATAAAAGACTAAAGGTTAGGTGCTAGGACCACCATGACGAGCGAGGCCCTTAGCTCACCTCACAGTTCCAAACAAACAATGACAAACCCTGTGTTGTATTTTAATCTGTATGTGTCTATGTCTGTTCACGCAAGGGAACGTGGGAGCATGCACATGTGAATACTGGTAGCTGCAGAGTGCAGACAAAGGTGTCAGGACCCCTTAGAGCTGGATTTATAAGTGGCTGTGAGCAACCCCATGGGAACCTGGGTCCTCTGCCAGAGCAATCCATGCTCCTAACCCCCGAGGCTTCACTTCAGCCCCAGAGTTACTGTTTTGAATTAGTCCTTTGCTGCTGTTATGCCCCTCCTATATATAATGTATAAGTAATGTTCACTTACTATGTATAGGAAGGTCTTTATTTCTACATGCTTATGTCCAAATCTTTTAATACTTTTGCCATTTTAAATGGCTTTCAGTTGATTTCAAGTTTTCAAAGCAATATATATATATATATGTATATATATATATTTTCTTTAAACAATATTTTCTCTTCCTTTTGAGCTATCAGCTCTTTTCCCTTTTTAAGGCATGCTGCTCAGTGTTTCCAGAACAAGGGTTCACAGCTAGGGGAAAGCTAACTCTCAGCAGATAGTGCCTGCGGGCACATTGGTTCCCCAACCTTCTGTGTGTAGCAGGGGTTCTAGGAGGCATCTCATGACAGAAGTCTTGAGTGTGTTCTGTACTGCGTAGGACACCCCAGGAGAAAAAGTCTCTCACATGATGACGTAATGCACATATGAAGAATTTGAGAAAAGCATCCAATTATTAGTGACCGTGGGCATTGTTAATGTGGACACTTTTCAAATCCTGCAAAGATGCCAGTCTAAACAAGCATCAAAATTCCAGTGGGTATTCAGTTTTCTCTAGTGCCTTTTCAGTTCCTAGGAAAGCAGTCATAGCCGGGCGTGGTGGCACACACCTTTAATCCCAGCAGGCAGCAGAGGCAGGTGGATCACTAGTGATTGAGGCCAGCCTGGTCTGTATAGCAAGTTCCATCCAGGCTCCCTCCCCCCAAAGTACCTTTTTTCCCCCTGTGCTCACTAATAGAATCTTTATCATGCTATTTTTCACTATTTTACCATCCTGTCACTTCCCCATGTGGGTATGGCATACCCGTCCTGCCATGTGTGTCTCAGTGCCAATTCTGTGTTCATCTGCATGATTTTCTTTCTCAGTTTTAGATATAAGAATCCTGTGCAGTTCGTAAAATGTCTTGTGCTTTCTTATGTATTCAGAAATATTGAAAATAATGTTAAAATGACCTGCATATGAAATGTTCTAAGCCTGAGGTTTTGGGGAAAGCTGAACTTGAATAACCTTTCTATTTACTGTTCAGAAATGATTTGTTTCTGTTTCAGTGGCTTTGGAAGCCAAGTTTCATAAATTATATTCTTTTTAGAAAATTGTTCATTTTGTCAATGTTTTTTAAAATTATTTATCTACAGCTGACCG
>JADRCH010000005.1:10086791-10132551 GCA_019843965.1 Rhynchomys soricoides | reverse complement strand
TGGAGGTGGGCATTGAGACCATAGAGCTCTACCAGTTGGTTTTCTGTTTCATGCTTGTGGTTATGATGTGATCTTTCAGCTTCCTGTTCCTATCACCATGCCTGCCATTCTCTGCCATGGACTCTTGTTCCTTGGCTACTGTAAGCCAACAGACACTCACTTTCCATGAATTGCTTCTGGCCATAGTGTTTTATCACACAACAGAAAAGTGGCTCATTCATAAGTTGGTGCTAAGAGTGGACTGTTGCTGTGAAGAATCTGATCATATTTTTTTTTTTCTGAGAAATGTGGAAGACTTTGGAAGTTTGGACTAGAAAAGTGGTTGAGTGCAGTAAACAGAGCTTACAGCAGCCAAGAAGAACCTGGAGCAGAGCTGTGCCGAGAGCAATGTGGACTGTGAGGAAGGAGAGGAAAGCAAGGACTTTAACAGCAACCAGGCTGCAGACCATTCCCATGATGTTCAGCAGTGGTTCTGGCTGCTTTCTGTCTTTGCTGTAAGAACTTGCTTGAGGCTAAACTAAAAAGTAAAGGAGGGGTTTCTTTAGTGGCAGAAATTTCAAGACTACATAATGCTGATTCTGTGGTATGGTTATTGTTGATAACCAGCCAATACTTCCACCAGCATACAGTGAAAAGAGCAAAAAGAAATACAGATGTACTATTTTAAGAGAAAAAAAGCACAAATTTAACATTAAAGCCCAGGTGTGCCCGGGAGGACAGACTGTAACTGTTATGGAGATTGGCACTGTTGAGGAGAGGTGTCCTGCTCTGCACTGGAACAAACCTTGGGGAAAGACCCTGCAAGCTTCCAACTTATGGAAGAGAGCTGAAGGCACGTTCTTCTCCTAGAAAGCAACTGAATATAAGAGATACTGCTGGTGTGATTCAGGGGACCAGAGTCCATCTCAAACTAAAAGCCACATTTGTCAGAATCATCCCGGTGGTGCTGGCTTTAGAGGCAAGACAATTAGGGGCTCATGGATTCTTCCTCCAAGGTTTCTGATTGCTGCTGGGGTCAGGCAGCACATGCATTGGAGTCCATCTGTGAAGGGCCAGAGAGGCCAAGAGGCTATGAGAGGACTCAAAGCTGTGAAAGTGAGGCCTGATCTGCAGCAAGAAACTAAAAGGTGTTGGCAGTGCTAGACCCCTGAGACAGCCACCAACAAGAGCTACACACTGGGAATGGGACTAGCCCAGAAGATAGGTGCGTGTTGCAGGGGCACAGGCATCTAAGCCCTTTAAGCCCAGATATCAACCATAGAGCTACAGGCCTAGTGTTGTGACCCTGCTAGGCTTTGAACTTTCTTAGGCCTGGTATTTCTTCACCATGTTCCCATTCCTCCCCTTAACAATTGTAATGCATATACTGCTCCACTGTATGTTGGAAATCCGTGATTTTTATTTTATTTATTTTATTTTATAGAGGGTTACAGTTAACAGATTGCCTTGAATTTCAGAAGAGACTTTGGACTTTTAAATTGTGTTAAAAATGTTCACCACAACGACTAAATGCATTTTGTATCCTGATTTGCCCGTGAGCCTGTAGAGGCCGGGGAGTGGGACGTGGAAGTTCGAATGAGAAAGGTCCCTCGTAGTCTTGGGCATTTGGACACTTGGTTCCCTGTTTGGGTGCTGTTCAGGGAGGTTTAGATGGTGCAGAATTGCTGGAGGAAGCTCATCACTTGGGGAGGGCTTGGAGATGGTATGTCCTTGCCTGGCTTTCAATTTATTCTCTCTGCTCTGTGCTTGTGGTTGAAATGTGAGCTCTTAACTTCCTGCTCCCATTGGCATGCCCACGACTGCTGCCGTCCCTCTGTGCCATGATGGGCTCTTGAGCCTCTGGACCATAAGCCAAAGCAAGCTCGCCACTTTGGATCGTGGTGGTGTATCCCAGCAACAGAACAGTATTACAGGTACTTTGATGGGACTTCATTGGTTGCTTTAAGTGAGATGGATGGATAAACAGTGTTAATTTATACTTGTCATCTTCAGTCTACAGATCTCACACTTCATGTGTTAAATTTATTCCTATTTAATTCTCAATGATGCTCTTGAATCAGGATTGTTTTCATATTTTCTTTTTTTCTTGTTTATTGTTAGTACATAGAAATGCCCAGGTTTTTATGTCATTTCATTATGTACCTTTGCCATCTTAGTGTTCTGTTGCTTGGACAGATGCCATGACCAAGGCAACATATAAAAGAAAGCATTTAATTGGGAGCATGTTTGCAGTTTCAGATGGTAAGTCCATGACCATTATGGCAGGAAGCAGGCAAGCAAGCATGGTACTGCAGCAGTAGCTGAGATCTCTGAGAGAGAAACTGGACCCAGCATGGGTATTTTGAAACCTTAAATCCCACTCTCCCATGAGAGAATCTCCCAATAAGGACTCATCCAATCCTTCCTAAACAGTTCCACCATCTGGGAACCAAGCATTCAAATTTGTGAGCCTCTGGGGTCTATTCTTATTTAAACCACCACGTTTACTAAATGTATTGCTTTGACAGTTTTCTTTGTTTAAATAAGCATATATTAGAGTTCATCATGGTGTTTTGTGTATTCCTTTTGTTGGTCTCTTCTCCTACCGCCCTCCACCTTTCAGGAAAGGACTAGCTCCCTCCAGTCCTTTCCTGCCCCTAGTGGCCCTTATTCTGCGTTTATATCACATGTGTTCAGTTACCTTCTCCCCCTCCCTTCTAAACCTTACCCCCCTTAGAAGGTCACCTTTTTACTTTTATTGACTCTGCTCCCTTCACATATAATAACTAAAATCTATGATCCTCAAACGAGAGAAACTATATGGTATTTGTCTGTTGCACAGCATTATCCCTGGAAGACATACGCAAATATCTGCTTACCTCAGATAGAGAATTGATGTCAGACCAAAGTATTGATATCACCAAAGTCCAACTAGGCGAACCATTGAGTTTATTTGGGTTATTTGAAAGAATGTGGGTAAAAGTTTACTTAACGGTAGAGTAGCATGAATGACCCAGAGGCATCTGTATCACAAAGAGCTCACCCCAACACAATGATGATTCATGAAAGCTGGAGTCCCAGATCTTTCTACTTAACTGGCCAGCAACTATGCAGATCAAAGTCTCCCCTCTTCATCAGGCCTTACTGCTTACAGGAGGAGGGGGGGGACTTCTGAGTCTGGTAAGTTTCAGGAACTTCCTGAGACTTGTGAGTTGTTTACTTCCTGAATGTAAAACCATCTTCCGTTAGCACTTCCTAGGTCTTACGGCATTGTCCTAGGGAATGGAATGTTTTAGTTCAGAGAAAATTATCTCTCTGAGCTTGGGATGTTTTATTTTAATTTTCAGCTATATTTTTAAACAAATGTGATATCGTTTTTGTTTATGGCTAAATAAAATTCCATTGTATATATGTACCACATATTCTTTAGCCATCTGTTGATGGAAGTTTAGGATGATTCCATTCCTTACTGTTGTGAATAGTGGACAGTAGACATGAATGTTCAAGTATCCATCTGATAGGATTTGGGATGCTTTGGGTGTATGTCCAGGAATGCCATAGCTAGGTCTTATGATAGTTTTATCTTCAGTATTTTGAGCAACCTCTACACAAATCTCCTCACTGTGCAGTCTGACATCCACCAGTGTCCTCACTGTGCAGTCTGACGTCCACCAGTGTCCTCACTGTGCAGTGACATCCACTATTGTCCTCGCTGTCCTGAGTCTGACACCAGCATCCTCACGGTCCTGAGTCTGACACCCACCAGCATCCTCACGGTCCTGAGTCTGATACCCACCAGCATCCTCATGGTCCTGAGTCTGACATCCACCAGTGGTTTCTCTTTTCTTGCATTCTCTCCAAAATGTATTATTTGTTTTCTTGTGCTAATATGGAACCTCAAAAATTTTGTTTTCTTTGGTGGCTAAAATATGTTGGAGAGTTTTAAAAGCATTATTGGCTGTTTGTGTTCTTTTGAGAAATTTCTATTCAATTCATTATCCCATTTATTGATTATAAGATTTAGGGCTTGGATGTTTAATTTTCGCAGTTCTTTCTGTTTTCTAAATGTTAGTGCTGAAGCGCCTCTGGCACAGACTTCCCTCCCTTCTCTAGGCTGTGTGCTCACCCTCTTGGTTTCTTGTGCTGTGCAGAAACTTTCTGATTGCATGTAATTCCATTGTCAATTCTTGGAGTTGTTTCCTGTGTATTTAGAGCTCGTTCCCGAAGGTCCTTGCCTCTGCTATATTTCCTGTGTTTTCCTCTGGCAGTTTCAGAGGCATCTTTCCCGTCAGAACTACCTTAGCTGTCATCCAGGGTTCTAGTGAATTGTGTTGTTTTCACTTGTGACTAGAAGATTTTAAAATTCCCTCTCTGCTGTGTTGGGTGTCTCACTGTTCATTCAGAAGTGTGTTTTTAGGGGCTGTGGATGTTGGTAGAATGCCTGTCTAGGATACAGAAGTCATGGATTTGATCCTCAGAAGTAAATATGTAACAAAAGTGCATCATCCGGCCTGAGCGTCGGCTTGGTTTCTGTGGTTTCCCTCGCTACTGATTTATAATTCTATAGTATGAGTCACTGTTAGGCAGTATTTCCATTTGATTAAGGCTGGCTTTGTGGCCTATAATTTAATTGATTTTTAGAGAAGATTTCATCTGCCACCAAGAAGTCCTTGTTCTCTGTCAGTCCGGTGAGGCAGCTATCTCTTGATCTGTGGCATAAGTTAGATCTGATATCTCTTTGATATTTGGGGAGGAAGGGTCTGGATGATGCCCCTAAGGGAGAGAGTGAGGTACTGAGTTCTCCCATTGTTGCCATCAGGACCTATCTGACCTTGCATGTTCTTTAATGTTTGCTGTATGAAGCAGAGTCCTAAAATTCAGTGTATAAATACTTTTTGTTTTCTGCCTTCTCTATGGGTTGTTCCTTTGTGAACATGTTCCTTAGGAACATGCTTAGGAACAGCGTTCCTTTAGAACGCTTCTCCTGTGCTGAGGCCGGGGACTGTTCTGCAGTGTTATGAACATGTATGTGAGAGGAGAGGATCCAAGGACAGGATGTGATGAGGCAGGGACACACAGATGTCTCAAGGTGCTGGCCACCCACAGTTTCTTGCTTTGTGTTTTGGTTACATTGACATTCACTTATATAATAATTGGGTAAAAATCTACATTTGTGATTTCTATACCATCTGTGATTTTTTTCACAATAAAAAGCGTTTTTAAAACTATATACTGAGAATTGATTTAAATGAATCCAGTTTAAGATACACTTTAACAATCTTGTTTACCCTATTTCAGTTTTAATAAAAGAGAGAGCTATTTAATGAGCCAGAAATGACCTGGAAAATTCTTTTCTTAACCTAAATGATCATATCTGTGTCTTGTTATAAAGTTCGTTACCATGGAACCCAGATAAATTAGTAGATTTCATCTGAGAAAAAACTATAGAGAGTTAAAAGTGAATGTTCACTTTTTCTTTTCTGTGACCTGTACTGTAGTTTAAAACTCTCAGTGTGTCATGTGTCACTTCTGGGAACTAAGTCTGAAGCATCTCCCTCTGTTTCATCTCCTCAGGACAGGAGCTTAGCCACCCACGTCATGCCCCTCACTCACCCTGTGTCACCGTTAGTAGCAGAAATGCCCTAGGGCTCTCTCCTGAATTTTGACAGGTTTATAGGGAAAATAAGGATGCAGCTCCTGGAGAGTGTCATGTGTCCAGGCATGGCTCCACAGCTGTCTCAGTAAAAAGGGAAACAAAGCAAATAAGATCCAGACTGTGGTACATTTGTGCATGTGTAAAACTTAACATATACTCTTATTTTGAAATTGTCTTCTTCCTTTTTTTCTGTTTTATTTTTTTTATTTTATGTGTGGTGGGGGTCACACATGCCTCACAGTGTGCATGCAGAGTTTGTGCACAACTTGTCAGGAGCTGGTTCTCTCTTCTTCCATTAGTGGGTCCCCAGGCTTGAGCTCAGGTCACCAGGCTTGGCAATGGTGTCTTTACCGATGAGCCCTCTCACCGACCTGTTTGCTTTTGTTAATGACATTTTCTCAGCATTCCGTCATTTCATGATGAGAAAACCTCAAAGGCATAGTGTGGCTGCATGTTGGGCATGACATTGATGCTTGATCACTTCACAGTCTCTTCCCACCACGCATTTTGTCTCAGCATGACCAGGCTATTGAGCAAACCCAGGTTTTCAGTTGTCATTTTATTTGGGGGATAGAGTCTTTGATCAGCAGCAAAATCTTTCATCAGCTCCTTTTACAAAATACGATTCATCTCCAGTGCTACGGTGTGGGTCTCTAAGCCACTGAACATCTCGTAATTGAAATACAGAAGTTACATAATTTACCCAGCAGCACTGGGGATTGCTTTGATGCTGCTGAAGGACTGAAGGAGGGCAGTGTGCTTAGGCTGTGCTGTGGGCTTTGGGGGGATTCTCCATTGGTTTCTTATCTCTCCGCATTACCTATCCACTTCTGTTTTGCTACAGGTACAGCTTAACTGTTTGGACAGGAAAAGATGACATTTATCCCACTGAAGATTTACTTTACATTCGAGACTACTTTAATAAAACCCAAGTTTTCTATGATATTTTGGAACCACAAAACCATGAATTTAAACAAGCCATTGGAATCCAAGTCATTCTCTAAGAATATAATTCTTTAAATATATATATATAGTTCTTCTAAATCACTTTCTCTTTGGTTTCATGATCCTTTGCTGCTTTGGTCTCAATCAATGGCTGTATTAATTGCAATTATTTGTTTATACTAAATTTATCTAATCAGAAATGCTTATTGTGTTCTTATTGTGTGGCAGTACATGTCTGTACAAGTCTTTACCAACTGTAATAAAATTGTTTAAAAATTATAGTAAAAATGTTCAAGCTGGGTGTGGAAGCATATGCTTATAAAACCCCAGGACTCCTGGGACTAAAACAGGAAGAGCAAGAGTTCAAGACCAGCCTGGGCTATACTGGGATACCCCGTCTCAAAAGCAAACTTTTTATAACGTTTCTATAATCATCATGCATTAATTTTGTAAAAAGACTTGAATTAATAAACGAACTACTTTTTGATGAAAGTGGAAGTACAATATATTTGACCAGAATGAAGTTCTTCCTATCTAAGCCTTAAAACTTTCTTGAGAAATTTTTTGCATCTGTTTGTTTGTTGTATGCATATGTGTATGTGTGTCGTGGTGAGCATGTGGAGGTCAGAGGAAATGTGCAGGAGAGGTTTCTCCTTCCACCGTGTGTACCATGGACATCACACTCGCTCTTGCGCTCTGTAACAAGCACTTCACTGCTGCACCATCTCCCTGGCCTAACGGTAACAGTTGCGTGACATTTAAGACGCTGCCACTCAGATTACGGTCTAAAGGAACTTAAGGTGTTCTAAGAAATAGATGAATTTAAAAGAGAATTGTGAGATTTATTCTGCT
Organism: Rhynchomys soricoides; assembly: GCA_019843965.1. Taxonomy (NCBI): domain Eukaryota; kingdom Metazoa; phylum Chordata; class Mammalia; order Rodentia; family Muridae; genus Rhynchomys; species Rhynchomys soricoides. The sequence goes on along the minus strand of JADRCH010000005.1, from coordinate 10,125,119 downwards.
GCAAGGTATATTCTGAGAGGTCACTTGTGTGGGACAAGGTCAGAGCTCACGACTTCACACACACATGACTGAAGAGCACCTTTGGCCTAAACATAAAAGCTGAGCCTGGTAGGCATTTGGCAGTGAGTATAGAGGCTTCCTGACTCCTGAGGAGACCAGGAAGCACTAACTCTAGAGGAAAACAGAGATAAAAATAAGTTCTTTAAAAAACAAGACAGAGCCACCATTGAGGCGTATCTGACAATGGACTGCTATTTTATGCAAAGAGCTCCTAAAAGCCAAAAGCCTGAATTGAAAAATGAGATGAAAACTAACAGATACATCACAAAATAAAATATTTATATGCCCAAAGCAAGTTTTTCCGGGAAGGTTCTGAGAGTGTTGCCTCTCACCCAGGTAAGGCCATTTAAGGCACAGGGAGATACCAGTGTGTGTGTCGCAGAATGGCTGGCACTATAAGGACTGACAATTTGTGGAGGTGGAGCAGGGGAGCATTCCTACCGTATCCAATAAAGATAATAACTCTGCCCTAGGACCCTGCCATTCTATCTATAAACGTAAAGTCAAGGGAGTGCCTGTGTTCACAGAAAAAGACTTGTGACAGAATGTTGGTGGCAGTTGTATCCTGAGCCCCTAATTAGAAACAACACATTTCCATCAGCAAGGGAACTGCTAAATATAATGGACTTACTCCACAGCCCTAAAACAGTGCGAACCGCTTACTCACAGTCAGGAAAATAGTAAACAGCGCAGAAAGAACGGGACAACTGAGCACATGCTCTGTGGATCCATTTGTACAAAGTCTAGCTTCCAACAGAGGTCAGTGATGGATGCTCATGGCAGAGTATTGGGTGGGCAGTGGGGGCGATTTGGGGAAGGCATGGAAATGCCCACAGCTGTGCCAACATGCATACTTGGATGTGCGTGGCAAGGAACTACTGAGAGGCCCATTTTACTGTGTTGCAAGGTCAATATATCAATCTTGGTAGTATTTTCACGAACCTTGATGTACAAAAAAATGCATCAGTTGCTAACAGACACTGAGAGGCCAGCCCTTCCAGCTTTTGTTAATGTAGAAAGATGCTTTGGGATGCAAAACAGCATTACAGGAGAGCACTCTATGCAGAGTTATTCACATGCACAGAAGAACTTTGGAAAGAAGTTCAAACACAAAGTACTCCACTCTTCCGCAAGCCTAGGGTGTCAGTGCTGTAGTCCCGTAGCCTTCAAGTTGTGGGAAGCAGAACTCACAAGACCCTTCCCCCCCTAGAGGACCCACTGCTGAGAAGTTTGATTGTTCCAAAATTCAGAGCCTTTCAAACCTACAGTTGCTTTTGGTCCTGTGAGAGTGGTGTAACCACTCATTAGTCACTAGGATTTGATTTCTCCAGTGGGAAATTATTAAAACTAATTTGGAATAGTTTATTGATTTGCTTGGTATCTTAGTTCTCTGGGCTTTTTTCCTCCGGTTATCAGCATCTACTGAATTCATAGAAAGGTGCTGTATCCCTCTCCTTGTTACTTTTGATGTGAGCCTGCCCATGAGGAGCTTTCAAGGTCTTGAGAGTCACAAGAGTCATAGGTTCATGGACAAAGGCAAGAATAAAAAGAAAGATTCAGACAGGCCCAATCTCTTCCTGTAGAAAATGAGATTGATCCGGTCTACCTGCCCAAGAAGGACTTCTGTCGGGGTTTGATGTAGACAGGCCCGCCCGCAGAGGAACGGGGGTCACTGTTCTAGCGGCCACATCCATGTCACTTTTCTACTTTGCCTGTCATTACTCGTCTCTTCTTTATACCCATTTAGCCGTAAGCTTGGACAGTTTGACCGGTCACGTGGTTTTGGAAGAAGCCCACAGTTTCCTGCGGTTCAGGGAAGAGGAAATGGAACAGACATCTGATCAGCAAATATTTCACTGTGACCTCCATGTCGAGACTCCATCCAGGTTGTGGGGAAGGCCTCAGACAGCTAAGAAGAAACCTGGAGATGCCGCCGAGGTGCTTGGACTCTTCAGGGACCACAGAGCCCTTCTGGAGCAGAGAAGGGTTGTGGTCAATTTGGAGTGTTAGGCAAGCAGAGAGAGCCAACCAAGAGACTGGGGACTCTCAAAGAGAAGAGAAAAAGGCCCAAGCAGGGTGATAGGAAAGGGGCTCAAGCAACAGAAGAAATGTTCACAGGGCTGCGGTTCTGTAACTAGTTTACTGTGGAGCAGAGAGAAGCTTGTGTGACCAACACGGACCCTGGCTGATGGGCGCATGTCAGACAAGAAGCCCGCTGGAGTTTTTTTTCTCAGAGGGTCATTGATGCTACTTCATACCAGTTTGGAGGGAAAAATGAAAACCTTCACTAACTCTAGACATAGTTTCCAGTCTAAGAAAAACATTCCTTAAGTAACCCTACTTTCTAAGGACTTCACCCCATCTCACCCTACTCCCATAGTGAATTATTTCATAATCTTAGACAATAAAACTTCCCACACAGCCCACAGTTTCCAGTGTGTGTGGAGGGGTGGCTGACCAGTCCCCTATTGCCTTTGTTCCTGTGCCTAGGCTTTCTGGAACCTGAGCCATCTGTGCTTCATTGCGCTGTAGATTAAGATTGGTCTGCTCGCGCTCTCTCTCTCTCTCTCTCTCTCTCTCTCTCGCTCTCTCTCTCTCTGAATGAAAGAACATAACAAAAGTCCAAATTTTTAATTAAGGTATTTGGCTATGAAAGTCTTGCTTCTTTGTCAGCTCAAGGACAGAGGACTTGTCTCATGTGTGTTGGTTACACTTTCTGTTGCTGTGATAAAGGACCATGAACAAAGGCAACCTAAGGAGAATTTATTTTGGCTTACCGTTCCAAAGGGATAAGAGTCTAACATGGTGGCGCAGAGGCATGGGAGCAGACAGCCTGAGCAGGAAGCTGAGGGCCCACATCTTCAATGGCAAACACAAAGTAGACATACGAGCTAGAAGTGGGACAAGCTACTAACCTCAAAGCTCCCTGCAGCCACAGACTTCTATCAGCAAGGCTACAGGTCCAGTCACCCAGCAAACAGCACCACCAACTAGGGAGAAAGTACTCAAATACTGTGCCTGTGGGTGTTTCTTATTCAAACTACCATAGCATGTGAACGGGCCTGGGTTCAATCCCCAGCATCTCCCTCTCTCTCTCTCTCTCTCTCTCTCTCTCTCTCTCTCTCTCTCTCTCATACACTCATACCCACTCACACATACACACACTCATACACATACACATATGCACTAACACACACTCACACACATACACACATACAGACACACACACACACACACACACACACACACTCCTGTTATCCTGTTGTACACCAACCGTTTGGTACTCCCGCCTGTGTGGGACTGTAATAACTTTCTTTATCACTGGCCATGGTGATTTAAAAGCTTTGACCAGTGAGGTCCTTCTGTTCTTCCTTCTCTTCCCGCTGATTTTGTAGTTCTTAGAACTGCCCCATCATGGCTGCCTGCTGTAGGATAGACTCACATCTGTACTGGTCAGAATCTTCCATCAGCTTCTACTTCAGGGCAGCTTCCACATGTCTCTCAGTGGAAGTGACATTTATTCCTTTATTCCAAGTTCTTGATCCCAGTAAGGACGCACAGTTGCAGGAGCCAGCTAGTAAGGGTCTTTTTTTTTTTTTTTTTCCATTTTGAGAAAATTGATTCGGACTGAAACGTTTTCCTGGGCAAACAAAATCTGTGCAATCCCAACCAACACTGAGTGAGCACAAAAACAAAGCAAAAGGCTGTGCACATGACTGAAATCCCAGAATCTGCCTTCAATGTTCCCTATTCAGCTTAGAACAACTAAAGACAATTTCAAAGACCATTAGTAAGAGGCCCTCCTGTTGAGTGTCTGATCCACAGCCATCCACTTTGTAAGTTTCCAGGAATGGCACTTTTGTCTCCCTGGGACAAGCTTCTCCATGGATTGACAGCTCTAGTGCAAATATTCTAGTAGGTTGTTTTCTGGTCATGTTTGATTGCACTTGAAGACTCTGGGCTAAGTCATGCCATCATCCAGTATATAAGGCCAGCTGGCCAATCTCAATGACTCTTCTTGGGCTAAATACTATCTATTTATTTATTTGTTTACTTATTTATTTATTTAATGTATGGCTATACTATGTCTTCAGACACACCAGGAGACGACATTGGATCCCATTACCATGTGGTTGCTGGGAACCGAACTCAGGACCTCTGGAAGAGCAGTCAATGCTCTTAACCGCTGAACCATCTCGCCAGCCCCTAAATTCTACTTCTTTTGCTTACAGTTAGCTGTTTTGCAAACCCTTTATCGTATCATCTTCTTGCATTGATTAGTTGTGAATCAATGTGACAAACCACCTACAGAACAAGGGAGGAGAGAAGGCTTTATCTGGCATCACGGTCTTGGAGGGTTTCAGTCCTCCATGGGGCGGGATGCATGGCAGAGGGACCATATGGCTGTGGCTGTCCCCTGTACAGCAAACAGGGTATTGACAGTGACCCAGAATCAGGGCTCATTCTATACCCTGCAAAAGTGCATGCCAAGTGACTTCTCTGCCAGCCAAGCCCCACCTTGGAAAGGTCCCACCTTGGAAAGGTCACAGAATGGTGCCACCAGCCTAAAGAACAAGTGTTCAGAGCAGGAGCCTATAGGGCTCTTCTTACACGTACATTCTGGTTTAAATGCCATCCCCAGAATCGGATCGTCCAGAGTTGATCAAGGAATGCTGGATCCGTAGTAGACAGATTAATCATCCAGTCACATGATCCAGGCCCGTTGGCAGTTCCAGTACACGACAAACCCAGGCTAGTGATTGACTGAAGCTATTTCCTTTGTCTGTCATTGATCATCCTAGCCCTGTGCACTGCTGGGCCAACGGCCTCTCACTGCAGGTTTGATCCTGCAGCCCAGCGTAGTGGACGCCTTCAGTGGTTTCTGCAGGGCAGCCTCCTCAGCCTTCCCTATTCCTTCCCTCTAATTGTAGATCTTTAGAGAAGGTTCACAGAGACAGGGTGTCAGCTTGGGAGGCTGACAGGTGAGCCTACCATATCTGACAGATTTGCTGTGATCTGGCTCTCCTAGGAACTTGGACTTGTGATCCAAACACCAGCCATGGGTGGACTACAAAAAAAAAACTATCAAAAAAATAAATAGTAGCCAGGTGTGGTAGTACATACCTGTTATTCCAACATTCCACAGGCTAAGGCTTAAGAGTTTTCAACTTAAGGCCAGCCTGAGCTATATAGGGAAACCCTATCTCAACAAAACAAGATAAATGTCATCTAAAGAATACTAGCAGTAAGCAAGGCTATATAAACATAATTATTAATCCACTAAGAATCATGGCTTCCACTTGGACTAAGCCTTGTATTAAATTAGGTTTTAAGCCAAGCACAGAGGTATTGCCTGCATTCCCGGCTCCTTGGTAGTCTGAGGCAGGTGGATCAATTGAGCCCAGAAGTTCTAGGTCAGCCTGGAAAATGTGGGGAGACTCTACAGAGAGTTGGGGTGGGGAGGTGTGAGAGAGTGAAAGCTGGAAGAAAGGAGAGGGAGAAAGGAGAGGGAGGGAAGGAGGACTGGAGAGTTGGCTTTGAAAAGCATTGCTGGGCGTGGTTGTCGGACCTCGAATTTTGGCTTCTGCCAATAGTTCTTGCTAACCAAAGTGTGTCAGCCAGGATGTGGAATTGTTCATAAGAGGTAAAGAATGGTGAGGCTTGGAGCTGCAGGATTTGGGCACGTTCTCCGCGCAGCTGTTCACCAGTAATACAGACTTTCTAATTTGGCTTTATGAGTATCCATGTGTTTCTTGATGGAACTCCCTTGCACCAATTGTAACATCTATTTGTATGTGAGGTATGTCAGGGTGTGTATGTGTGTGCACACATGAATGTGTGCGTGCGTATGTGTGTGTGTGAGTGCATGTGCGTGAGTGTGCAAACCAGTGGGCGATCTTGAATGTCCTCCTTTATTGTTCCCTCGTTAGTTTTTGAGCCGGGTCCCTCACTAAACCTGAAACTGGCTAGCCACTCCCCTCCCACCCCTCCCCCGCCCTTGCCTTTGTCTCCCTGGCTCATAGCCATGCTTAGCTTTTATTCGAGGCTTAAGATGTGAACTCATATCTCCGTGCTTGCCCAGCAAGTAATTTACCCACAAACCACCTCTCTAGCCTCACTTTAATACACTCATACAGGGTTTGCTCCCCTTCCACCTAGTCTCCTTCTTCCTAAATAGTTCCGTACGGTAGTCATATTTAAAGACACATTTAAATCTAGATTCCATATGGCAAAATATGTATATTTACCTAAATCTGGCATGTTTTGCCTCACATAGTGATATCTGTTTGTAATTGTTTCTCTGCAGATGAAGTAACCTTGTTCTTTAGGACTGACTGACTCACCTGTCCATGCTGATGCTGGTGGGATAGTCTGCTACAGCTGAATGGCTTGCTATCTCTACCATACCTAGAAACTCATCACCCTCAAAAATCACCTTCAAAATGCAGTATCTCTGTTAAGTAAATACAGGAATCACAATTATTAGGGAACAGAGGAGATTTGTAAGGGGCTCTGTTGCTAGGCGCATGCCCTGTGTATGTCCACCAAGGATACACTATGCAGGTGTCACTGCCGTCTCTGGAGAGGCAATGTCAAGCTCATCTTAGTAACAAGGCTGCCTGTTCCCTCTAAATGACTATTCCTTGGGTCTATATTAACTATAGTCTAGGAAATCCTGCTCACCAGGAACTAAGAACAGTATCTGTAAAACCCTTAAGCTAGGGCTGGAGAGATGAATCAGAGGTTAAGAGCACTGGCTGCTCTTCCGAAGGTAATGAGTTCAATTCCCAGCAACCACGTGATCACAACCATCTGTAATTGGATCTAATGCCCTCTTCTGGTGTGTCTGAAGACAGTGACAGTGTACTCATATACATAAAATAAATAAATAAATCTTAAAAAAAAATCCCTAACTTAAAGTTGACCTTTAAGTTAATGTTAAACAAACTCTATATGAAATTGAAACATAAATGTAAAATACACACACACACACACACACTTGATTACTGTAGGAAACATTGGAGACTCATCATGGGTGCCCAGCGACACATTCCATTTGGTGCAGTAAGAAGCCTAGAGAGGTAGTTTTACAACTAGACTCTAACAACCCGGGTGTCTAAAGTATGCTTAGGATTGCTGGAAGGTTAAAATTTCTGGTCAACCAAGTTCTAATCATGTTAAATTGTGTTTTTATGTTGGGAAGACAAGTTACTCTTAACTTTTTGTTATTTAAAGTACATGTGTGGAACAATTTCTCTTGAAATTATGTTGAAATGTTATTAGTATTTGAAGGAGAAATAAAACTTAGTCAAAATGATATTTTAAATCTTTATTGATACCTGCTTGATAACGAATTATTCTATTTACATATTCTTCCAAACTGTCTCCTTACCATGTGAGGTCAAGTACTCTTTGTGATATTAAAACTTGCGAAAGGAATTCAGCTACTTATACATATCAGTACAATTTTAATTTCTGAATAAAAAAATGTTTCTAACATAATTAATAGTCTCTTCAAAACATTAAATGGAAAAACCTGCAGTTTATTTTTTAAGTAAAAGCCACAAATAATTAAATAATTTCTATGTACATTTCAAAACGCTTATATCAAATTACCAAGAAAGGCCTCATGCCACCTGTTGGGCAAAGAAATGAAGCTGTAGATGATGTCATTAGACTCACACCCTTGGTTTTCTAGTGGTTCGGTTAATCTTTGCTTCAGAACTGCTGAGTGAAGAATTCATTGAACACTATACTTTGAAGTCATGTAGGTAATACTGTCATTTTTAAATATCTTATAGTAATGTGTATGTTGTTACAAGTTATTCATAGACCCTAAAATACTAGATGATCCAGATGTCACACCAAGGACGTTATCTTTATATATCTTTATATGACTGTCTAATAACTACATATCAGAAATAAAGATATTGCTTAGTAGTGACCCTGTAATACACCTTATGATTAGGTTTCTACTTGGCTTTGTAATTTTAGCTATACTAAACTAATCTATTAATCAGTGTTTCTTTTTTAAGATGAAGCAAGCGTTTAATTCCCATTTGTGTTCAATCCCAGACTTCTTGCTCCCCCTGCTCTGTTTTGGGTGTTTCTTTTGGGAAGACAAGAATAATGTATGTCAGGGTGAATCCTTTTTAATTTTATATTATCTTGATATTGGAAACCTATGGATAAAATACTCAAAAATAACAAGAGAAGTAATTCCATAAGATTACATGATTGATAAGTTGTTTGAAAGCAACTTGTGGTACAAACCCGACAGGATTTGGTATGTGCTTTGCTGCCATGATAGTTTGGAGGATGGGAAGTTGGCCTGTCAGAGGACAGCCTTTGGCATCAGTCATCCTGATTCTCTTGTTTAAGACAGGGTTTCTTTACATCAGTGTAGACAGACTATCTGAGCCATGCATTTCTGGGGCTTCTCCTGGCTCCCCTCATCTCCTCCCAGGGAATGCCGGGATTACAGATACTTGCACTACTCTGTCTAGGTGTCACATGCATTCTGGGAACCCAAACTCAGGCCAGTGGCTTTCACAGCCAATGAGCCATCTCCTCTGCTCCCACATCTGCCATTCTGATGCAGATTTAGCAGCTACCATGACCAGTGCTTGCTCGGTCTATCTAGTTTTCATGCTTTAGTTAGACTTTTACCTGCCTGAGTCAACATTTTTAAAGGATCCGTTTATTCTTCCTTTGTAGGTTAGCTTTGCTGATGTCAGTGTTTTCTTTGATGATTTTGGCAACATGAAAAACTACAACCTTGTTGATATAAAGTGTCCACAAAATTACTGACCTGAGAGCCTTTTTTCATAATAGAACATGAAGCCAATCTGAAATGTTAAGAACTGTTTCTAACATAGGCAACTTTCTTTCTTGGGGATTTTGTTTTGTTTAGGTGACAAAAAGTGGACCACATGAAAGTTGATAAGTATTGGACATTTTGAGAAAAACAGCTTTCATTTTGTTAGAATTCCCCCCAGAAGCTATATATTAAGGTGTGCTCACAGTACCTAATACAAAATACACTATATTTTGATTTGCCTAGCTGCGATGCACTAGCTAAGACTTAAAAGGATACGGTTAAGATTTCTTCTCTAAGTCTGTTTTTCTGATACAGACATTTGAACACAACGGGTTTCCTAATGGTCTCTTAAAAAGTTACCAGTTGCTTAATTTGTTCTGTCTGCAGGGACTGCCTTCTTAACAGCATCTTTTTGGTTTTAAATCCCTTCGGGAAAACAGGGGCCGTTGGCATAAGCACTTTTTGGCCACAAGAAAGCAGGCCGCAGATCTTGTTGTTGCCACCAATGTCTGTAATGGGAGGGTGAGGGTTCACATTCAAGGGTGGCAGAAACCCAGGTCTGCTCTGTGCGAGACTGTGATCTATGGGGAAAGCTCCGGAGCCACGCCTTTCCAACACCGCGTGATTCCTTCTGCTCAGGGGCCCCGGAGGGGCCGTCTCCACTAATTCTTTGGACCCTGATAGCAAGGAAGGAGATGGCGCAAAGATCTTTTTCTTTGCAGCCTTGCCCTCTTCTAAGGTTGGAGGAGTAATACCCCCAGCGAGCTGAGAATCAGAGCTGTAGTGATTAGCTCCTGAGTTTCGCTTTTGAACTATACTCTTTAGAGTGGAGGCAAAAATCTGATTAGAGTCTGGGTCCTGGTCAGTGGGGATTTCTAAGCATGGCTGGTTTCCTTCTGGAAACAAAGAATGGTAATTAATTTCGTCATATGACGTTTTCCTTGAGTTGACCTGGTCAAAGGCCCTGAGCAAGTGTGCAGTGTCTTTCACATCGATGCTCTGGTGCCTGGTGATGAAACGCTTAGAGAGGGCCAGCGCGTTGGTTTTGTAGGCTATTTCTTCCTCTGGAGTGATATCTTGGAGCTCCTCTTGCAAGGAGGCTACTCTGGCCTGGTGCTTTAATGATGGGGTACTCTTGATCCAGGCTGGAGCCTGGGATAGCTTGGGCCCATTAGTGGCCATCACAGGCTTCCTCCGAGGAGAATCTGGGTCCCAGGTGTTATCACTGCCCCCAGACAATTCCTTATCCTTGAAGCCAAAAAGCGTCAGGTCCGTCTCAGAGGAATATGAAAGTGGCGACGAGGCTGTTTTGATGTCAATTTCCGAAGGCGTGGCCGGCGGATGGCTCCCATCCATGTCTGCCGGAGGCATGTTTAGGTACTGCTGGGTGGTGTGCCTCCCAGAGGGCGACTTCGCTGTGGTTATGATGATGACCTCTTTTCCTTTTGCCTGGCAAGCACTAAGGAGGACTTTCAGGGTATCTCTGTCTTCTGCATTTATAGCATAAACCAGAGCTGAGTAGCCAGAATGGTCCTGCAAGCTAAGGTCCGCTCCACTCTTGAGGAGCAAGGAGACCACCTCCGGGCCGGCTTTTTCCAAGCATGCGTGCATCAGGGCACTTTTCCCGGATTTGTCCTGGATGTTGGGGTCGGCGCTATTCTCAAGAAGGTATTTAACCATCTTGGCTCTACCGACGCTCTGCTGGTCGACATGTTTGGTCTTACAAGCAATCATTAAAGGGGTTTCTCCACGGTCGTTGCTCTCGTTGATGTAGGCCCCTCCTTCTAGCAAAAGTCTAGTGAGGCGAAGCCGGCTCTGATGCACTGCTTTGATCAAGGAATTTCCGTCCGTTGAAACTTCTGAGCCTTCATCCATCTTCAAACCTCAGAAATCAATACCTGGTTATCAAAAAAAATTGATGATTAGTCAGACTCAATGTCCAACTTGTATTCATTTTGTCATTTTGTCTATTTCTGAAATATGTATGAATGAGGCATAAATGGGATTATGCTCTTAATGGAAGCAGAGCAAAATCAGATCGCAAAAATAAATTTCAGAGTAATAGTGACCTTTATGGAATTGTAAGTTAAAACGTTTCTTTAAGTTCTTCCTTGAAGCACAGACTCAGTATTTTCCTAAATTTCACACTTAACAACAGTCTACTTATTTCTGCTCTTGAAGAACGTATTTTAAACATTCATATTAAGGAGCAAAGTCAGGCTGAAGAAATAGCTCAGCAGCTAAGAGAGCTCGCTATGCAAGCATGAAGACTTGGGTTTGACTCTAGCACCCTGGTGAGCAGCCAGGCGTAGGCCCATGAGTGGCCACATGGGCCTGTAAGCCAATCATTATCGACAGAGAGACGGGTGGATTCCAGTATCTCCCTGACCAGCTAGCCCAGCTTCAAAGGTGATTTGGGTTTAATGAGAGACCTATCTGAAAGGCGTAGGGCAGAAAGCGATGATAGAGGCCTCCTTTAGTCTCCGAGAGTGACTTCACGAGTGGAAGCATATGGGTCTGTGTATTCCCCGAACTCAATGCATAGACTGCACACAGGTGCACATGCATGCCCACACACCTAAATAAATACATCTTTAAAAAATTATTATTTTAAGAACACAGAGAGGCAGCTCAGTCATTAAGAGCACCGGCTGCTCTTCCAGAGGGTCCAGATTCAATTCCCAGCATCCTCATGTTGCTCAAAACTGTGAAGGCAGAGACTCTGATGCCTTCTTGTGTTCTCCTCAGGCTGCAGGCATACAAGTGGTGCTCAGACATGCACGCAGGCAAAACACACATATACATATAAAATACAATTTAAAAGAAACTTTAAAAGGAAACATTCAGGATTTGTAATCACTTAATCTTTACCATTGACACTAAAAAATACAGGCTTAATTTATTTAAATATCTCTGATTCAGACTCCCTCAACAGAGAACTTCATGATGGGGGTAATAATCATCACTTTATATTGAGCTAAGAAAAACCCTCGGTCTTTCAGTTGTGCTTACAGTGGGAGACAAAGATCAGATGGGTTTTATAAATGTGATATGTATGGCATGTAGATATAATCGGAATAATTTTTAGAAAAATATTGTTTCTCCTAGTCTCTGGATCTTTTCGTTATTTAGAGCATATTTTATTATTTGTTGTGACCAAGCCCTCATAAGACTCTCTCTCCCTAGTTCATACAGTGCATTGGCATTGTGCAAATGAAAACTAGGAACATTTCTAGACCAATATGGCTGTTCATTTCTATACAATGCCAACATAGCACAGTAAACTGGCTAATCGTTGCTTTAAGATTATGACTTCCAGCTGGTGGATCACTCTTGTAATCCTGGCATTTGAGATGTGTAGTCAGGAAGATCACCATGAGTTTGAGGCCAGTCGGGTCTATGGACTATGTTTAAGGCCAGCGTGGGAGCTAGAGAGTGAGACCCTGTCTCAAAAGTAAACAAATAAAAGGACTAGGACTGTGGGGCTGGACTATTCTGTGAAACCGGAGAGGTGTTTAGTAGACTTGTCCCTTCCTAGAGGAAAGAGTGCAGAAAGAGAACAGAAGGCCAAGAGGGGAAGACAGAGTAGGCATGCACGGAAATGAATTCATTGTTGACATCTGTAGGTTCCTGATAGGTGCTGGGCAGAGCTGCAAAGAGATCAGCCTGTCCTGAGGAACTCACAGGGACTTGGAAGATGCTGTACAGAGCTGGTTATAGCAAGATTTACAAGATTTAAGCAGCTTTAGTCACTTAGGAACAAATGAGTTTTTTCAGAAGTCAGACACTGGAGCTTCGTTTTGAAGACTGTGTAAGAACTTAGCAGGTTTAGCTAGGCACATAATTCAGTGGTAGAGCATTTGCCTAGCACATGAAAGGCACCCAGTTCTGTCCCCGGCACCAATAACAAACAAACAAACAAACAAAATTAAGGAGTCAATAAAAAGGTTTAGTGAGTAAAGGTGCTCACTGTGCAAGCCTGATGACCCAGGTTTGAGCCCCAGAGCCTGCATAAAGGGGAAAAGAGTGAACCAACTCCAGAAAGTTGTCCTCTGATCTCCACATGTGCACCATGGCATGTCTCACGTCACACACACACATTAATGATAAATATGTTTAAATTAACATTAAAAAGACTTTTGCAGGCAGACAAAAGAAGAAGGGAGGCGGTGAAGCCTAATCTGTAATTATCTATGATGACAGGCTCTGTTTATAGGGGCAGAACCAAAGAAATATGGCTGCAGATGGCTAGGGTTAGGGCTTATACAGGAAAATGCCCACAACTCATCTTTCTCCCTCCCGAAATCTCCCAAAACAAAAGCATTTTTAAAAAGACACACATTCACAAAGCCAGAGAGAAAATAGGGAAGACAGCAGCAGCCTGGAAGCCCTAAAGCAAAGGAGCCAGCATGAGAAAGCCGTGAGCTAACCCCATGCACAACACAGAAGCTTTAGAGCCGGGGTTTTACAATAAGAAGGGGCAGGCCAAAAGATGCTAGGGAGTGGTCAAAGCCTTCGATGCTCCAGTGAGACCTACTGGGGACAGCAGCAGAAAGCCTCCCACACATACAAGTCTAAGACTCCATCCCCAGCCAGTACACCAATTCCACGTTCACTCAGATCCCTGAGCCATGCTGGCGTATGAAAGCTTGGAATGCATAGACAAGGGGTGGTTCCTCCAAATCCAGGCCACCAGTGATAGACAGGGCCCTGCTTCCACCCTGAAAATGGTAAAACACAGGGTCTTTGGACTGAAGACAAGGAAGTGATTGTTTGAAAAGAGCTGAAGTCTATCCCACCCTCCACACAGGCTGCAGAAAGAGAAGACACCAGACAGGGCGAAAGCTGCTCAGGTCTGCACTCAACAGCCTACCTGCCTTAGAGAATACCACAGGGTTTCACACACCACCAGGGTGGTCCACAGAGAGACTCACAGGGGACAAGCATCACCCGTGTGCTCCAGCCTTCTCACTGGTCCTTTCGTCCAGCCTTTTAGTCAGGAGCCAATCGTCAGGAAGATAAAACCTTCAAAACCTCAGTATCCTCAAGTGAATAAGGAACGTTCTAAGCACTGAGTGGGAGCAAGAGTCTGTGAACAATATTCAGAGACCATGAAATCTCAAAAGAACATAAAAGAGGCCAGCAAAGCTCAGTAGCAAACGGGGATGGCAGTGCTGCCAAGAAGCTCAAACAGTAAAGAAAAAAATAAAAGAAAGCCGGGCAGTGGTGACGCACACCTTTAATCCCAGCACTCAGGAGGCAGAGGCAGGCGAATTTCTGAGTTCGAGGCCAGCCTGGTCTACAGAGTGAGTTCCAGGACAGCCAGGGCTATACAGAGAAACCCTGTCTTGAAAAACAAAACAAAAAAGAAAGAAAAAAAGAAAAAGGTCGGGCTTCATGGCACCTGCCTGTAATCCTAGCACTCGGGAAGGGGAAGCAGTAGGACCCGAAGTTCAAAGTCGGACTCACAGAGAGACCCTGTCTCACAAACAAAAATAACTCATAACAGAGGGGAAAAAGACAACCAGAAATCCAGTCCAGGACCTCCAGCACCCAAACAATATTTCTAGCAAGAAAAAGAGGCAGACTAGTGTTCAAGTTAACATCAACTATCAACTCCACAGCCTAGAGTCACGTGAGAAGAAAGACTTGATTTAGGAACTGCCTAGATTAGTCTGGCCTATGGGTAAATGTCTTCTTGCTTAGTGACTGATACAGAAGCTCCTAGCCCACCGAGGACCACACCATTGCTAAATCAGGTAATCTTGAGATGTATAAGAAAACTAGCCTTCATAAACCAGGACCATGAGGGAGTCCTGCCCTGACTTCCCTCAGTGGTTATGAGCTAGAAGGGTAAGCCAATAAAGCCTCTCTTCTCCATGTTGTTCTTGGTCAGAACATTTTAATTCAGTGTCAGCAAGGCAACTCTATCAAAGGGGGAGCAAGAGAAGCAATCCTCAGCAAAAATGGCGGAGAGTCCCAGGTCTGGGGAATAAAGTGTTATCCAATCGAAAGGCAAAAGCAGAGCATTGCACTGAATGAAATAGCGCATGCCCATAACGTGTGCCTGTGCACTTCCCATAACATGTGCCCGTGCACTTCCAGGGCACAGACCAGAAGATTCCATGGTCTTGATGGCAGGGGAAGGACCCTTGGATTTGGGGATAAGTCACATACCAAGGGGTCAACAATGAATATAGATTCAGGAATATCAACAACAGCAAAGAGACACAATGCAGAAGTGTCTTTAAACATCTGAAGGAGAAATGACCCTCTGCTTAGAATTCTATATTTAGTCAAACCTTCAGGAGAGAATTGGAACGTAGTCTCAAGAATTAACCGAAGGATGGAATCTACTGAGATCAAACAAGAAACAAGAAAAATAGAGCAATAGGATATGGAAGCTGAAGATCATGGAAGAGAGGCACCCCCAGCCCCTAGAAAATGCTGGAGGGACCTGGCAGGCTGACGGATGTGCACAGATATGCTCAGTGCGGTCACCCACCACGATCCATCTGTCAACTGAGGACCAAAGCACACAGCAGCACACAGCGCCTGGCTTCAGTTCTTGTCTTTACTTACTATGTCTGGACTCATCTCTGAGTCCCTACCCCCTGTTCTGTCCCCCAAGTGGTGCTCATTTTAGCTCTGTCTACTCACTCAGCTCTGACATACTGGGGCAAGTCTTGGTGGGCTTGGGGGAGAAAGGTTAAACAAAGGGCCCCACTCCCTTTGGGTACTCAGTCACTGCTCTGCACCACGTCCAGGCAGAGGCCATATTAACATGAGCCCTATGAATCCCAGGACTCATTCCTGACCCTGCCTAGGGGCTTTCCTATTAAGTGCTCATGAATCCTGGGCCAGCTCACTTCTGAGACTTTCTCCACACACGGTCAATATCAGTCTTCTTTCATCACCTGGCTTTGTGCTTGCTATATTGCTAAGGTTATTTTTCTTAGGAGTCAGTTAGAAATGGAGGACAATGACAAAAGCAAAGAGGGCAACTATGGCGAGCATCCAATGGGACAGTGGCTGTTGGCGGAGGAGCGAAAACTGTGATCTGGGAGGGGTACCAGAGGCCTCTAAAGTCCCAGTGATGCTCCATTTCTCAACAGGGTGTTGTATGTAGAGGCATCTGTTCTTTAAACAGTGTATTTCCACACCCTCCTCCTCACAACTCCACCCTCAGTATTATAAGAGCCTGCACACAGGAAAGGTCAACAGATGCAAAGGTAGGTCACGGGAGGCTGTGCCTCCACAACACAGTTCAGCGCTCATGGTATCATTCATAGTATCTGTTGTCGAATGTTCCGTGGGCATTGCCATGAAGAAGCTCGTGAAAGGCAGGACTCCGAACTGAAGTACCTCTGTTTTGATATCATTCATAATGCACAGCAAAGTGCTCAGCGAACAGAGGCATAGCCTAAAAGCAAGAGCTTTGGTTTTCTCTCTCTGTCATTACAATCTAGAAAAGCAATTCTACCATCAAAACGTACCTGAGACGAGGGGTGCAGGAATTAAGATGACAGTGTGGTCCCAACTCGAAGGTCTACTCTGGAAGCAAAACATGTCAAAGTTCACATGAGAGCACCAAAGAAACCACTTCTTTGCTGTTTTCATATACAAATGGGTTTTATATGCAAAGAAATTAGGAGGCATTGGAACATAATATAAAAGACAGAAACCACTTAGAATCCAAGCCAAGGAAGGATACAGTAGCAATCACAAAAAACCAAAACAAACAAAAAAACAAGTTCTAAAAAATATCCTTAGGCCAAAGTCATGCTTGAGAAATAGAAACTTTAATAAGAACAAGTTACCATGTTCTGACTCTTGTTTGTTTTTTGTTTGAGATGAGGTCTCACTATGTTGCCCTGGCTGTCCTAGAAGTCACAGTGTAGATCAGGATGGATCTTGAACTCGCAGAGATCTGACTGTCTCTGCCCCCAAGGCCTAGGCCACCATGCTCTGCTCTGACTTTCAATATTACACTAGGACTCTTATTTGGTTGCTCTCATTCTTAAATCTAAGAACCTTTAAGTGTATGGAATGATAAAAGACTAGATTACTTCACCACACACACACACACACACACACACACACACACACACACACCAAAGCCTTTTAAAATAACAGAGCTGGGAGGAGGCCTTGGTGGATAAAGCAGTCACTTTGAGAGCATGAGTTTGATCCGCCAGAACCAATACTACAAGAAATATGGGTATGGTAGTGCATGCCTATAACCCCAGCACTCAAGAAGCAGAAATAGGTACATCCCTGGGCCTCGCTGGGACGGCTAGTTAGCTCAGCCTACCTGGTGAGTTCCCAGTTAGTGATAGACTAAAAAAAAAAAAGGTAAAGGCTAGGGAGATGTCTTAGTCTGTAAAGGACTTACCATGCAAATGGGAGGACCGGAATTCAGATCCTCAGCATCCACATAAACGTAGAGTGGGTATGACAGCCAGCCTCTCATTCTAGCACATGGAAAGTGAAGATGGAACACACACACAACCCAAGCAAGCTAGGTAGCTAGACTAGCTGAATCAGTGAGCTCTCAGTTAAGTGAGAAGCTGCCTCAATAAAGAAGGTGGAGAGGAGCTGAAGAAGATATTCAACCTCAACTTCTAGCCACCATGTACATGTGTGTGAGAATGCACGTGCCCGTGCATGCACACATACACACACACCCGTGCACATGTACCTGTAAGTCGACATGTGCTCACAAATGAGCAGTGTGCACACACATCATGCACACATACCACAAAATAGACAGTGCCCGAGAAATGAAATGTAAGTGTGTCCTGCACACACATGAAAACACGCAAGTGTATGCAAACTAAGTAAATAACTTTAAATTACTGATAGACTATTGGAAATGACTTTTTTACTCCATAAGTAACGATTCATCAGATTGAGTGGAATCTAGAAGAATTTACTAGATTTTCCTTATGGGTCCCTATATTATTAGATCTGAATTACTAAATAGTTGTATAAATCCCTATCTCTATTTCTTTCTTATGTTTTATTTTATGTGTATGAACATTTGCCCATATGTATGGCTGTTGTTTTATGTGTATGAATGTTTGCTCATATGTGTCTGTGCTGGTGTCCTCAGATGCCATAGACAGGCATCAGATCCCCTAGAACTAAGAGTTATAGGTAGCTGTGAGGGGTCATGTGGGTGCTGAGAATTGAACCTGGGTCCTTTAGAAGAGAAGCCAGTGCTCCTAAGAATTGAGCCATCGCTCCAGTCTTGTTCCTTGTTAAAAGTAGAAGTCTTTAACTTTAGATAGAATGTATCACTGTGTACTTCGGACATTCTCTCATCACCTTTCTCTGCTGGTTAAGCTTCCACTCAAAATTTATTCACCTTTTTTTAAAAAAAGACTTAAAGGTGTTTACTTCCAAGAACAATGACAACTAGAGGAAAGGTGTTATCAAATGAGCAATTTCAAATAAGCTTTGAAGGGAGACAAGAGCTGTCCTGAGAGAGGAGAGTGATCAGTGCTGTCATGTGAAGAGTCACTGGGATATGATCCTTGATCTGTGGCCCCAGAAGTCCCAGGCACATGCGAGTGACAATGAGACCCAGGGCAAAAACCAGAGGTGGGTTGAAAATCTGTGGACAAATCATCTAGACTTCTAGAAACTGCCCCATCCCATGTAGCTGACAACCAGTTCCTTGGGCAAAACCCCAAACCCTGGCCATATGAACAAACTGACCAGAAATGGAGAGAGCGGATAGTGGGGGAGGGGAGGGTTGCAGGCTGAAGTTGGGATCCCCAGCTCTCTACTCTGCCACCAGGAAACTAGAAGACAGAGGCAAAGCATGGCGTCTTAGACTCAGGGGCCCGTGGAGACAAATGGAGCAAACCATACCTACACTCACCCTCCCAGACACCCACTCCAAACGGAAATAGAAAGTTACCTGAAAACATTATTCCTAATTTCATACTTAGGTTTTGTCTCTTCTCTCGCTGGGTAAGGTTTCTGTCAGCCAGCTGTCAGCTCCTACCAAAAGAAATCAGAGCTATTCAGAGGCACATAAACACTGACGATTTGTTGCCTACATTTCTCCCATTTGGAGTTGAGTGTTTTAATTCCTTGTTTAGAAATCCCTACAGTGTTCGGTTTATCACATTTCACCGACTATGAGTTTGTAAATGAGTCTGGAATGGATCCCACACACAGCAACCTAACTCGAGCCTATTTGCAGGCAATCCCACCCCATGGTACTCATCTGGTTCAGTCCATATTTTGTACAAGAGTAGGAAAGGTGATTGGACTCTCCCAAGGTCATTCCTTTTAGCTTCCTGCCCGGAGTACTGTATCTCAATATCTCCCTGCCTGTCAGATGACAGCCTTCCCATGGTAGGGCCCAGTTGGGGCACCTGACTTTTGTGGTACCCAACATGGCAGTGCTATAAGTCTGACATGCTCGGAAAGCCATCTTGGAGCCCCTTTGTCCTCCCACTGTCCCCAGTCTTCTATTTGTTAGGACAAGATAGAGATTTCCCTTTGTGGTCCCTCTTATGGAACAGTTGTTCTGGCGATGGAGCCATAAAGTGGGTATATGACTCTAAAGCTCAGAACAGTCCTTTCTCTTGTCCTAGTTCCTGACCTG
The DNA here is from genome assembly GCA_019843965.1 of Rhynchomys soricoides. Classification (NCBI taxonomy): domain Eukaryota; kingdom Metazoa; phylum Chordata; class Mammalia; order Rodentia; family Muridae; genus Rhynchomys; species Rhynchomys soricoides. The sequence goes on along the minus strand of JADRCH010000005.1, from coordinate 10,105,614 downwards.
ATGTGGAAGAGGTGGCAGGGAGATCTGAGCTCTCCCAGAGTTACCAGGTATGGGGGTATTGTTCCCAAGATGGGGTGGGGGGCAATATCTACATTACAGTAGTGATTGTTAAGTTTAAAAATCGGGATGCATTTACTGCTTAGGAATTCAGTAAGTGCTAGGTTCCAAATATGCATCACCCAATACAGGTCCTGGTTATGTGAGTCCCCTGGGCTGGTGGGACCTGACAGGAAGATGCCAGGTTTTATACACCAATGGCACCTCCGTCTTTTCTTAGTCCCAGAATCATGTAAGCCTTTAAAAAGGGATTCCTCACTCCTGTTTGTTTCCTGGTTGCTTCCAAGCCCTGCATCTGCTCACACAGGGGTGCCTGCACCATCTCCCCAAGTTGTTTGACAATCAACTTCCTTGCAGGAGTGAAGGGCAGAGGTGCTGCCACAGCCCAGAGGAGGATGAGGGAGCCCATGGCTCCCACAGAAGACTACAATCCTGAGTTGGAGACAACCAGGACCAGGCTCGAAGCTTTCTCTTGCCAATCTGCTCTTCAAAATCATAGTCCTGATGGGCAAGCAGTCCAAGGCCAGACAGCAATTGCAATGAGGCCAGCCAGAGGTCATAAACAAAATGTGTCTTTTCCCAGCAAGGAGAGTCAGAGCCAAGTGAAAAATGCAGTGACTGGCCAGGAAGAGTGCTTCCTTGGGTCTCCAGTCTTCTAAGAAATATTCAGGAACTGCCCACGGGAAGGAATTAGTTTATAAGGTTTGCTGTTTCCCTCACGTAGCTACAAAGCTAGGATGTCTTTAACTACCCATGAGCTCCTCCTTGGGCTCTGGGGCTAGGTTATGGGGTGGCTAGATCCCAGCTTCTTTCAGAAGATTCCCTCCCTCAGCAGAGACAGAGACGGGGGAGGGGATGAGGATGGGGATAGAAATTGCAAACCTGCTCCTCCAAAGTGTCTGGGAAGCGGCGAGGTACCAAGGTGACTGGATTTCTAGGCTCTTGAGTATGCTGGCGGCGTGTCTCCAAGGTCCCTGCCTGGTTTCCTCAGATTTTCCCCAGTTCGGGAGAGAGCAAGTCCAAGGTGCTGTCGGAGAAGGGCAAAGGAAGGTGACTGGGGCGACAGCGCTGGGGCGCGGGTGGGGGCGGGGTGCTCAGTTCGTCGCCTCCACTCCAAGCCAGGGCAGGCAGCTGTCCACGAAAAAGGCTTGCGCCATGCCCTGGGCAGTGGTCCCCGCGCAGCCTAGCACGCGGCCCTCGCTGGGGAGATGGCGTGCTAGAGAGCGGGCAGCACTGGTTCTCCTCCCGGGCAGGCGCCGCTCTGTAGCCCGCTCTCCGCTGAAGGGGTCTGGATGCCCGGTGCCAAGGATGTGCGCACCCGGGAGCCGCAGGGACGGGGCTGCCTACCCGGCGACTCGGGTTCCTGCAGCCCGAGGTTGCAATCGGCTCCGCGGCCCCAGCCCGCGCTCCGCACCTCCGCTGCACAGCGGCCACGGGCACCTGCGGCCACGCGCTCCAGCCGGACCCCGCGACCCGCGCGCTCCACCGGCCGAGAGCGCGCCGCTCCCGCCGCGGGGCTCCCACCCCGCAGTCCTGGGCCCCGGGCCGCTCCTCCCGCGTCGCGAGGCACGAAGGCAGCGGAATCCGCAGCCCCGCGGGGTCCGAGCGCGAGCCGCCAACAGGAGCTGGGGACCTGCGGGGACCCGGAGGCGCGCGGCGGGGAGCGGGCGAGCCGGAGTCTCCCGGGAGGCCCCCGAAACCCACTGGCCCTCGGTGGCCCGCAGTGGTCCGCGGTAGCAGGGTCTCGGTCCCCGCACTGGCAGCTGCGGTGTCAAATGTGCGGCAGGTGCCTGTTCGCGGGGCTCACCGAGGCCACACGGCCTCGCGACCCTCGGTGCCTCAGTCTCGCTGCTGTCACCGCATCCCAAAGTTTCCCCAAGTGCAGCGGGCGGACTGACCTGGGGCGCGCTGTCGGGTCGGCAGTGGTCCTTCACCTTCCCGATCCGCTCCTGTTCGGACGCGCCGTCCGAGCTGCGTGACTGTCGACGGTTCGGCAGCGACCGCGATCTCTGTCCCCGCTCCGTGCCGCCGGGCCCCCGCCCCTGCCCTGCAGACACCGGCGGGCCACGAAACGCCGGAGCGGGAGCGGCGAGGCGCGCACCTCGCCAGACGCGGGGTTGGCGCTTCCGCTGGGAGTGACGCGCCCGCGCTTCGCCGCGCTGCAGGTGGGGGCGGCGGGCCAGTCCAGGCCCCGGGGCCAGAAGATGCTCTCTGAGGCTCCGCCTCCGCCCTAAGCCCCGCCCCGTCTCCCCTCCAGGCCGCTGAGCTTTGACAGCTGCGACTGGTCGGGGAGAGCGAATGGCCTGAAGCCCAGCGTGGACTAAGGAAGAGAACCCCGGGTCCCTCTGGTCCGGGTCTGCGTCCGCGTTCTCTTCCATTTCATATACATCTTGTTGGTCTGAGATTCAGCCTTCACGGGTTCCTTTCCCCACTGTTCCTTCTCCCCTCTTCAGTTAAAGCCAGAGCCTCGCTAAAGAACTGAACGTTTGTGGGAGCAACCGTTTTGTTGTTATTTTATGAATTTATAATTTCATTATTCTCTAATTAAGGCTTAATGGAACAGCTAATAAAATTTCGCAAAATAAATTTGAGGTATTAAATTCCACGGAGACATCAAGGGAAAAGGAAATTATTCATATATATTGAAAGAGGCGTGAAGCCGGGCAGTGGTGGCACATGCCTTTAATCCCAGCACTCGGGAGGCAGAGGCAGGCAGATTTCTGAGTTCGAGGCCAGCCTGGTCTACAGAGTGAGTTCCAGGACAACCAGGGCTACACAAAGAAACCCTGTCCCCCCAAAAAAAGGGGGAGGGGAGAAGAGGCGTGAATTCAAGGCCAGCCTGGCCAACATACTTGTCTAAGAACAAGCTAATCTGTAGTTTTTCCATCCCCAAAGGGGAAGATAATATACCCTTAGGTAGGTTTCCTTTACTTAAACAAAATCCCTGTGAAATGGTCCCTTAAGTAAACATTTGTCGCATATTCACAGGACATGTTGCACCAGAGGCAGACTCTAAGAAGGTGGACTCCCTGGGGTGGGTCACCCTTTGTTTACACACATTTGGAGAGTCCCAGAAAGGAGAGGACAAACTTTTATGAAGGCATTGGTCTTATCCCCTTCATCTCTTTTTAACAGTCTTATTAATGTCTATAGATAGCATACACATTAAAAGGTGTGGACCATAAGTCCAATGATTTTTGTACAAACTGAAGCATCATGCAGAGCAGCAAACAGAACATATTACCAGCAACCCAAAAGGTTCCCTTATATCTGCACCTTGGGAGGACTGGTAGCTTCTGCCAGCACAGAACTGTTTTGCTGTTTGGATGTTTTCTAACATCATAGAGAATATGTCTTGCTGACTGGGTCCCCAGCCCCATTGTTACACTTCAGACGATATGCTGTGTATGGCTGTGCTTTTCTCATTCTTTTAGAAGCATTGTGTTCTGTTGTGTCTATGTGTCTCAATTTGTTTTGCTTCTGGAAGACATTTAGGCTATTCTCAGGCTTGGGAAAGTCCACAGACACTATGAACACAGCAGGTGACATCTCTGCCCATCTACCTGTAGACATGTTTTTGTGGGGTACACCTGAGAATGGAGCTATGATTCATGAAGCCAACATGTGTTCAGCTTCTGTAGATGTTTCCAAACTTCAAAGCTGATCCAATTTTTCACTCTTACCTTACAAGTTCCTTATAGAATGCGGTATACCACAAACAAATCACATTGATAATTGATAATTACCACAGTGAAAATAGTGCAAATTTATTTACTTGACTATAATCAAGTAAATAAATGTCATGGAGGCAGAAATGCAGACAGCTTTACTGTCCCTAAAATCAGCAGAGTTGTGGGGGTCTGTTGATTCGGGGGGGGGCGCTGCTAGGAGAGCATCTGTTTCTCCTGCCACTCCTGGCTTTCAGAGGCCTCCTGGAATTCCTTGTCTAGGGGTCTCATCCTCCATAATCCTATTCAGATGTCTCTGTGTCTGTCTCTCTGTCTGTCTGCTTGTCTCTGTCTCTGTTTCTGTCTCTCTCTCTCTCTCTCTCTCTCTCTCTCTCTCTCTCTGTCTTTCTCTGTCTCTGTCTCTCTCTTTCTTTTCCTCTCACTCCTCTGCCCTGGCTTGTTCTTGTCTTCCTCTTCCCCTTCCTCTCTGCTTCCTTCTCACCCTCTGACTTCCCTACCTTACTCTTGGTGATTACCTTTGGAATTGCATTGGGCTTACTTGGATAATCTGCCATCTCAAGATTCATAATTTAATCACACCTACAAAGTTCCTTTTCCCACATAGCATAACATATTCATAGGCTCCAGAAATGAGGCTGTGAACTTCTTTGGCAGGCTATCATTTGGCTTACTCCACCCACCACTGAAGTATTGAAAGATACTTGCTAGAGACAAGGATGCCTGGAGGGTTGGGAGTTGGGTATAATGAAGCTTGGAGGGTTTTCCTGTTGTCCTGGTCCTTACTAGGTCAGGAGAGGGGACGATGCTGAGTAGTCATTTCTGGCCACTATTCCCAGGAGCTTTTAGAATGAGAGTCCAGGCTGCTTTGGGCTAGAAACATCTTTGCTGAGAGAAAGGCTGAAGAAGGCAGACCTGCTTTATCTGATTTACCGATGCTGTGGTCTGGACGTGCTCCCCACAGCGGTACACTGAGATGTAAGTGCCACATTTGAAGACAGAGTGTTTGGGAGGTGATGAGCCACAGAGCATGGCCCTTAGGATAGGGTAGCACCTTTGAGGAAGGACCCAAGGGGGGGGGGAAGCTGGTGTCTGTGCACCCTCACATGCGAAGGGTGGTGAAGGGTCCACCGTTTAAAACAAGAACAGCCAGATGCAGAGCTTTTAAACGTTCCAGTCTCTAGAACCCCGAGAGGTGCCTTTCAGTTGTCCCCAAGCTCCCCAGCCTGTGCTATTTTTGCTAGGGCAGAGTTAATAAACATTAACAAATGCTGAGCCCCTGGGGCTAGGGACAGCAGGAAGACAGTGGCTAACACATTCCATGTGTACCTTGGGCACAGTCCTGTGGTCTGTGGAAAGTGTCCCTGCTCCAGGCTGTGCTCCTTTTCATCCTCCAGCTCTTGGACTCATGGAGGACTGAGGACTCAGTTACCTCAGCAGCCAAGGTGAGGTTAGAAGGGCAGGAAGGGATGACCTCTGTCCTGTGGTTCCCAAAGAGGGCCTCAGGACACATAGCTTGAGTTTTGAGATTAAACCCAGTGGGGCACTCCTTCTTGTGGGATAGAAAAGATGTTCAGAAAAACTGGCTTCATAGCAGCCTTTGGGGATTTTCTAAATAGTAATGGGATACAAAATTTAAATCCAATCCTTGGTCCATGGGCCAAGAATCGTTGGGCTGGGGTGCTTCTGTGGGCTGGGGTTTGGGCCTCTGTAACTCAATGTTGCCCAACAGGTGCATAGCACTGTGGTTCTTCGGGCTTGAAAACTGTCCTTCAGAAGTGAGAGGCCCCTATCTTTTTCTTCCAGTACATTGGCCTGTTTTTTCTTTTTAAATTAAAAGTCTCTGGTTTCCCAAAGTTTAGATGCCAATGCTTTGGTTCTTGATCTTTACAAATGGCTTAGTAAATAGTCTGTAGTGGAGATGCCGAGATGAAGCTATTTAGTTTCACACACTTCCGCAGCTGCATGAAAGCCCTGTCCCAGGATGTAGAGACTCAAGGTTGTATATTTAGAGTGCTGTGGGTCAGGGTTGAGAAGCCGATGCATGGGGAGAATCTTAGACAGCAGGACAGGCAGGCTTAAGAAAGGAGGGGATGATCCTTGAAGAGGGACCGTTGTCCTACGAATCCTGGAATGTCCAGGAGCAGAATCTATATTTAAATATCAGCTAAAATAGCTTTAGGTCAATTTTATTTAAATAGACCTACACTTGCCCCCTCACAAGTCTGGGGTAGACGAAGCTGACTCTTTTTTTCAATCATGCTTTAGTTTAGGTCTTATGTTCACAAAATGGCTGCGTAACTTCCTGACATTGTATCCATAGTGCAGGCCTGACAGATTGGGGCCAAAATGAAGAAAATGAATGGCAACTGTGTGTCCTTCGTGTGATCAGAAAAGCAATATACTTCCTGACTTCCTGCCTGACTGGAGGTCTCTACTCACAGGCTGAACTGAGCCACAAGCTGCCTCTACCTTTAACAGAAACAAAGCTTGTTTTCTCTTCTCTGCCTTTCTTCTTCCTTTCCTTCCTTTCCTGAAACGCCAATGGAATCAGAGTCTGCCAGGAAAAAGGGCCGAATAGTGTCTGTCTCCCGCTGGGACTCAGGATAACTATCCAACCTCTCTTCCAAGTTCTCACATGAACAACGGATCTCACCAGCTCATAGTGGTTCCTAAACCAGAGAGTTGCTTGGAATCTTGGTGAGTTCATTTCCACAATGCAGAATAGCACTGTGGAAGTAGTTAAGTCCCCCAAGAAAGGGGAGACTATATCCACGTTTCCGCAGCGAATACGGCCTGACTCCAAGCATGGCTGTTCTGATGGCATTTCTCTTTTGCAGATTGAATACTACAATCTGACAGTCACTGTACCTGTGAGCATTTGGAGCTGACCTGGGGCTTTTGGATGACAGAGCATGTCTCAGAAACCTGGGACTGATTCCCACAGCGTCTTGGCCTGGTAAGGTTAAACAACCTCTTCCTGGTGGCGCTAACTCACTCGCAAGAGTGGGAACAGAGAGGAAATTGAGTGATGGTGTATTTCCCAGCTTCCCTAATGCTAATGAGTGTGCTGTGTGACTGAGGTTTTATCCATTGATGACAGTGCTCAGAGAAATGTTGTACCTTTTCTCCTTTGCTCCTCTGACAGCAGGAGCAGCTGTGGCTTAAGCTTCTCTGTGACAACGGCAGAGCTGTCAGAAAGGTCTGAGTCCTGGATGGCTTCATGGCTCAGAGCTGAGCGCTGCTCTGGTACCCATCCTAGACTCAAAGGGGAAAGAGCTTCATGTCCTCATATGAGGCCTCTACATTTTGGAACTTTCCATTCTATCTCTTAATCTCAACTAATCTAGCCATATTCGTGATTTAAAACGGTAGCTGTAAAAGCACATTTGCTTATAACATGTGTGAAGTATTTCTGGAAAGACACATAGAAATTTTAATTAAGGGCTCTGCTTGGAGCCGGCAACTGAGAGGATGGGAGACAGTGAGGGAAGGAGGCGTGGTTTCTTTTGTTTATATTCCATGGCCATTTAGACTCATTGAGGTTTGCAGGGTAAATGTAATAATTATTTTAGAAATGAAGATGCACTGCAATTTGAAGTGTCCATCTAGCGCCATGTAGTTTGGGGCATGTTTACACTGGCCAGTGGTCGGCCTGCATGGCTTATCTCCCTATCTCCTAATCTCATGGCCAGCAGCAGGAGAAAGGTGGTAGGTCAGGCTGGAAGACCTCGCAGCAGCCTGACGCCTGGCGGAATGGCACAGGGCTGCGGTGCTCTGCCCAGCACTGCTCCTCTGGGTGCTGGCATCTGGACGGCTTGTCTTTCATCAGATTCCTGAGTCCGCTTGCAGAAGATGATCACTGCATGCAGATTAGTGTCCCTCCCATCTGCTAAGCATCCTGAGTTCCAAGATGGTATCTTTTAATATAACGAATTCTGAGCAATTCATCCTGAATTTTTGATTGTGAAACACCGCATTCTGCGGTCACCTGACAAAGAATCGGCGCCCGTCCTTGAAATAGGAGTTAACGTTCTTGCCTCTGTGTCTTAGGTTGAAATGAGTGATTTATTGTTTTCCTATTTGTGATTTTCAAGAAGGCTTCCACTTCAAGGCCAAGGGAATAATCTTCAGGGTTTTTTTCTCCTGAAGCACAAAATGGAAGTTTCTTATTTAATGTGGACTGGGGAGTCACTGTGAGATGGATAGGAGCCCCAAATCTAATGAATATTTGAAGTGATTATGTTATTCTTGCTTTCATGCAATGGCTTGTTTTATAAGCCATGGATCCCAGGAAGTACGTCCCCCACGTCCCCCCCCCCCCTTGCTGGAGCGCACCACAGCACTCTCCCTTCTTAGAAGTCCTTGGACTCCATTATCTTTCCCCAAGAGTGTTAGCCAGATGGATTGCTCAGTAAAGAAGAAACCCAAAAAGATCCCCATTGCTTCAGAAGCCACCTTTTCCTGATTTCCAAGTTGAGCCATTCAGGAGGCGATGCGTTGTGTAATACTCTTTTATAAACTGATGACATCAAAGCAGAAACAAACCCGAGGAGCAAAGGGGTCAGATGGGAGGGACAGGGGACAAGAGGGACGGTGGCCAGATACGAGGGAAGATGCCCCCGTGCACGAAAACGCCGTGTGTAACACTGTGGTAGTGAGAAACTTAGGTGCCATTGGCATTACTCATTTGAATTATTCCTGTGGTCTTGGCTGCCCACCATGCTGGGATTTATGGTGGCCCTATAGGGCTCTACTATAGTCTGGCCAGGCCAGGCCAGGCCTTCCTAGGATGACTTAATATAGTTGGACTAGATGTTGCTGATTCCTGGGTGTGTCCAGCATTTGGCATGTCTCATGCCTCCCAGAGGTGTCATGAGCTGTCCCCTAATCCAGAGGCTGCCCTAGCAGTCTGCTCATTTCTCTAAGGAACTTGTCACTGACAGTCCTGCATTGAAGTTGTGTGAGTCCCTGCCATAGGGGCTTTGCTATCTCTGCCATCTGGCCCTGTGCTGGCACATAGTAAGTTCTTGTGGCTACAAATTGCACCAAATATACAAACAGAATACATAAATGAATTAAAGTTGGGGATTCTTCTGTGAAAAAAAAAAAAAAAAAAAGGCTCTCTGACAAAGATTGGCAAACTATAGCCACATGAGCCAGGTTAGCCCATGGACCAAATCCAGCCTAATTTTGTAAGGACTGTCACTAAGTATACATTTGCATCTTTAAATGATTGGGGAAAAACAAAATAAGGGTAATCTTGTTGGTGTCCAGAATCACCTCACAAAACACACAAATATCGATCTCAGTCAGACAGAGATAGTTTATTGAGCATACACCCCAGGCCTGGTCAACCAGGGCCATGGTCCAGAGTTGGGAACTGAACCATGACCTTGAGTTAAGATTCTACAGGATTTTAAAGCCGGAAATCCACAAAAATCTATGTCAAGTTATTTCACCAATGAGGATTTAGGGACAGGAGATTTTCTTAGGAACGTGTCTTTGCTGTACACTTATCCTGCTCCCACTGGTTGGGCGTCCAACTGTGGCAGGGGACTTGCCTTGTCTAATATTCATGTCCTATGTTGTCTACCAGGATGGGACTTGTCTAGCATTCATGCCTTAACTTACCAACCAGGATGTCAGTTACCCACACACATGTCTCTTCCTGCCAAGCAGGATGCCAGTTCCCAGGGAGGTCTTGGGAACTTACATTTTACTCGACCCCTACTCAAAATGGAAGTCTTTCCAAATAGTTTCTTATATGGGTGCAGGTGTCTCTCTTCCCTCATGTTGGGGTCCATCCCAGGGGCAGCTTATAAAGGCCAATCTCATAATAATTTATATGTAGGTGCAGGAAGTGCTGTTGAGTGGTTGGTTTGGGTCCAAGCTTATTGTGCGTAACTATACAGAGCAGTTCTACTGACTTTTATCATGATTGGTTTCCAAGGGCACAGAACATAACAGACTATGTAATCAATCTTGGTATTAGACAGTTCCCTTTTAATGGCAGGCTAGCAAGGTAGCAGTTACCTAGGCCTTAACATTTTATCTAGGCCTTACTATTTACCTAGGTCTAAACAATATAACACACGAAAATTATACAAAATTGAACTTTCAGTGACTATTAGTAAACTTTTACTTAAGCAGCCAATACCCATTAGTTTGCAAAATGCTTATTGTTACTTTTGCACTATCATGCAGACCTGAGCAACAAATTCTTTCTTCTTTCTTTCTTCTTTCTCTTTCTTCTTTCTTTATTTATTTATGGCTACCTACATAGCCCAGTAGTGAACTCTGCCTCACTGTCCTCAACACTGAGATTACAAGCAATTCACTTGCTCAGTCCATCATCTGGATGCTTTGGTGTTCTCAATATGGCACTGGGAAAGGTGGCAGCAACAGAAGTAGCAACAGAACAGATGCACTCAGCAAGGAGTGAAGGCAGACAGGCTAAGCTGCTTCAGCTTCGGACAGCTTCATATCAGGGGCCCTACCAGAAGATGCTGCCCAGTCTTGAGGAGAGCTTCCCCCTCAGTTAATTATTTCTGGAAATGTCCATGAGGCATGTCTCTTTGTTCATCCCAGAATCAATCAAACTGACAGTCAAGGTAAGCTACCAACCATACTTACACATACCTAAATCACAGTGCACTGCTATGGGAAAAGTAACACCAGCTTTGCTCAGAATTCTCACTAGAATTGGGTCCCAGGTAGAGTCAAGGGCAACCTGTACTCAGAAGATGGTTTTTCTTCTGGTGACTCATTCATTCTAAATATTCATGTTGTCATGCAGAGGAGCCATGCAAATTAGTCACTACACTGATGAATATGTTTTCATTAACCCGAACACCTAGTGGTTTGTATGAATCAGTGCTAAGTTGAAGGGAGCCTGGGATACCTGCTCAGCCCCTAGGCTGCTCGCAGGGTAATTAAAACCTCACGATGGGTGAAATTTGCAATCATAAGTGAGGACGCTGTGAAGTGAGCAGTCATTATGGTTGGCCATCCCGCACCCAAACTGCTTTCTTATTTTGGCAAATTCAAGATGAGGGTAAGCCAGGATCTTGCCTTTGCAAGTGTGCTACTCCAAAGACTACGGATTTGTCATGGCAAGTGCTTTGAACTAAGTATGAGGTCGAGGCCATGAAAGCAAATCTCTTTGGCTTCCTCCTCCCGCCTCCCACTCCTCTCTCTCCTCCAGCGCAGGTCACAGCAACCAGAATTCCTCTTTCCTGAGAGGATTAAGAGAAACGAGAACTCTTCCCTGCCAAACTGAGCCTTAAAACCCAGGAAGGTCATTTACTCCTCTTCCAAAGACCCTCACTCCATATAGGTCCTGCCCTATGCCCAGGCGGAAGGAAAACTACACAGCCCAAAAGAGATCTGAGCAGGCAAGTACTGTTGGCTTCTCCTGAGTCTATTCCTGGTAGGTTTTCCCTCTTTTTTTCTTTTTCCATTTCCACGTGCGTGCGTGTGTGTGTGTGTGTGTGTGTGTGTGTGTGTATGTGTGTATGTGTGTGTGTGTGCACGTCCTGTGGGTGCGTGGTCACATGCATGTGTGCTCATGTGGAGGTCCAAGGTCAGGGACTCTCTTCCATCAACCTTCTACTCCTTCACTGAGGCAGAGTCTCTCAAATCACCAGAACATGGCAATATGACTAACCTTGTTAGCCACCTTGCTTTGAATGCTCCTTGCCTCCACCTTCTGAGACTGAAATTCCAAGTGGCCACCACATCCTTCACCCATGCACTTTATGTGGGTCCTGGGGACTGAAACACTTGTCCCAACACTTGTGCTACAGACTTAGTCTTGCCTGTATATCGAGTCCTATTAGGACATGTCACCCTATCAAAGTAGGTGTGTCACTGTGGTAGTGGGCTTTAAGACTCTCATCCTAGCATCCTGGAAGCCAGTATCTGCTAGCAGCCTTCAGATGAAGATGTAGAACTCTCAGCTCCTTCTGTACTGTGCCTGCCTGGATGCTGCCAGGCTCCTGCCTTGATAATAATGGACTGAACCTCTGAACCTGTAAGCCAGCACCAATGAAATGTTTTTATAAGAGCTGCCTTGGTCATGGTGTCTGTTCACAGCAGTAAAACCCCAACTAAGACAGTGCTTGTGTCAGATAAAACTTTAACTAAATAAATATGTCATGCTGTTTGCATATTAACCTGTCTTTCATCACCTGTGAGTTTCTGCTAAGTAAGAGAAGCTAGCACACCTTTCTTCTTTCACCTTCCTGATCCTGGAGCTGTAGCAGAGAAAACACCACTCCATCCCAGGTTTTATAACACGTGGAATTAGACACTTTCCCCTGGCTCCTGGATTTTCAGGAATGATTCAAAGTTCAGAAGTGGCCAGAAATCACTAGAGTTGGCTGGATGGAGCTGAGACTTCATAGATAGTGCTGAGTGTCTGGGGCTAGAGAAGGTGAAGTCAGCACTCCATGATGACTGTGCCTCCAATAGGAACCATCTGACTGTGTGCCAGCAACCTGAGGGCTTTCTTTGTGAGGCTAATTCTCTGGTCTGCAGAGGATTTTTTTGAGGCATTGGAATTTGTTCCAATAATTCTCTTCCTTCCTTCCTTCCTTCCTCCTTCCTTCCTTCTTCCCTTTCTATATAAATGATGCAGTGTTGGCTCCTTCATTTGGAGATACAGTAACTGTTTCACACTCCATATGAGAATGTGAGTATGATATGAGCATGCTATTATATGATAAGAAAAGTTGATTTGGATTTGGTGCCGTTCTAGATCATTCTTATGGTTTAGTGTGATCCATATCCCTCAGGCTCACGTGTGTGAACACCTGCTCACCATCTAGTGGCACTGTTCTGGAAGATTGTGGAAGGTGTAGGAGGGGGAGGCTCCTAGAGGAAGTGAATCTAGGAGTGATGACCCCGCTGGACCCTCAGCTGGGCTATCTCTGTTCCCTGACTGCTAAGGCCCTGTAACTACCTACTGGACACTACAGCAGTTACAGCTGTGAGCAGCTCCTGGCTCCATGATGAACTGTATCCTCTGAACCATGAGTCAGAATAAATCCTTCCTTGTTTCTTTCAGGTTTTTTGTTTTTTGTTTTTTCCCCAAGGTGACAAGAAAAGAAACTAGTATAGCCAGGAAGGATTCATTTTGAATCCGCAGTTACTACAGGAGTCCAGGTAACAGGAAACCATCTAATTGCTCAGCACATCCAATTGCTAATCATCCTTCTGTGGACCAAGGACTGATCAGGGACAGGCCATAGTCTCCAAGAATCAGATAGCAAGGCAATAATATTTTTTTTTAGTTTAAAGAGACCGTTGAAAGCAACCTTTCATTTTATAAGCAGGAAAACTGGACTTGCTAAATGATTCACACCAAAGTGACACCAGTCATTAGTGGGAACTAGGGTAGTTGGTAGGAAAGGGAGGTGAGGGGCAAGAAAACTGTCTACTTAGTAGAAATGAAATCATGAAGTGTCTGGTCAGCCAGGCATGGTAGCACAGACCAGCATATTACCCCAGCTACTTGGGAGACTGAGGCAGGAGAATTACAAATGGGCCAGCCTGGGCAATTTAGTAAGACCCTGTGTAATGGCTATTCTTGCTTGTCAACTTGACTGTATCTGGAATGAACTACAATCCAGAAACAGAGCACACCATCCAGATCTTGAGGTGGGATGACTTTTGATCTAGATGGTGCATACATGCCTTTAATCCAGATCTCAAGGCACATTCTTAATCTGGGCCATACCTTTTGCTGGAGGTCTATAGAAAGACAATGGAAGAAGGAAGGACTTGTTCATTCTTTACCTGCCTGCACTTACTTTGCCAGCATATCCATTGGAGCCTACTTCTTTGGGATTCCAGCTTGTACAGAAGACTAGCTAAAATACCCAGCCTTGTGGGACTGAGCAACTATTAGATTCTTGGACTTTTCATTCACAGCTTGCCACATCTCATGTGTGTGTGTGGTGGTGGGGGGAGAATAAGATCCATTCTTCTATGACTCTAGAGAACTCTGACTAATCCAGATTCTGCCTAGTTTGGTTTCTATTGCTGTGAAGAGACACCATGACCAAGGCAACTCTTATAAAAGAAAACATTTAGTTGGGTCTGCCTTACAGTTTTAGAGGTTCAGTCCATTGTTATCATGGTGGGAAGCACGGCAGGGTTCAGGCAAATTTGATGCTAGAGGAGAATCTGAGAGTTCTACATCCTGATCTGAAGGCAGCCAGGAGGAGGCTGGATTTGTATCACACTGGGAGTAACTTGAACATTTAAGACTTCAAAGCACTGCCTTCACAGTGACACACTCCCTCTAATAAGGCCACACCTTCTAACAGTGCCGCTCCCTATGGCCAAGCACTCAAACATGAATCTGTAGGGGACAAACCTATTCAAACCACCACACCCTGTCTTGAAATTAAAAGGGGACTGAAATGTAACTCATCAGTAGAGCATTTTTCTAACGTTCATGAAGCCTTAGGTTTAGTTCTTAGCTCCAGAAAAAGCAAACAAACAAAACAAACAAACAAAAAACAACTGGACAACAACAAGAAGAAAACAGGGGGTCAAGGAACTAAGAGAAACAGGTCCTGGAGTCAGAGCGCAGTTACACAGAAAGGCTGAGCAGGTGGTGAAAAGCAGGATGGGAGAAACAGGGTCAAAGGCAGGGACAATAGGAATTCTTGTGTCCACACATGTGTGGATAAGAGCCTTAAAATTCAACTCCATCAGTGTGTGTGTGTGTGTGTGTGTGTGTGTGTGTGTGTGTACGTGTGTGTGTGTGTGTGTGAAGATACCTATACACATATGTGCATGTGTGTGTGGTCAGAAGTTGACATCAAGTGTCTTCCTCAATCAGTCTCTCTGTCTCTCTCTGTCTCTCTCTGTCTCTCTGTCTCTGTCCCTCTCTCCCTCCCTAGCTCCCTCCCTCTCTCTCCGTTTCTTGTAACAGGGTCTTTCACTGAACCTGGGAGTTTATTGACTTGGCTAAGCTGTTAGGCCAGGGGGCTCTAGGGATGTCCCTGTCTCTGTCTCCCCATGCTAGGATTAAAGAGACACGCTACTGCGCATGCTTCTTTTCACATGGGGGCGAGGTTTCTGAGCTCAGGACATCATGCTTCTACTTTACTGAGTGAGCCATCATCCCTTAGGCTCTTCTGACTTTTCAGGAGCATCTTGTTTTTCTAAAACATCTTAGAGAACTTTGCCCTCTTCTTCTTCCTCTTCCTCTAAGGGGGATGCAACTGGGCGCATCATCAGAGAGAACCATGATTTGGCTATTAGATGAAGTCACTCCTTCAGTTTGAGGTTTACACACATCTGGATAGTAGAGGCATATGGACCCCTCATGAGAACTAAAACAATTGTTTGGAAGGAGGGTACGCAATTCATTTATACATGAAAAGAGTTTTTAAATGAAACGTTTCTTAGGAACCACCATGACTTAATGCTACGTAACTAACAGGCTGCGTTGAAGTCAGGGGTGTTCCTCGGGGCAGCTCCAGACCTTCCATAGCCTACTGTCTTTCAGAGTTGATTTTTGACCATCATTTTGTCTCCTGTTAGCTTTACCTTACATCACCTGTAAGTTATACCTTGTGGAGAGAAACAGGTTACGCAGGCTCGTGTGCCCATTGTTAGTCAGCCCCGTGGCTAGGCAAGAACACCATGGCAGGACAGAGGTGTTTGGTAGAGCAAAACCACTCATTTCAGAGCTGGGACCTGAAAAGGAGTGGGGGAAAATCCAGGATCCCACAGTCCCCCCCACACCCCCAGCATTGCCCCATGACCTGAAGCATCGCTCTGGGACTGAACCTTTAAATGTATGGGCCTGGGAGAGAGCACTTATCCAAACTGTGGCACTCCCAACATCTCAAACTCCCAAACATCTTAGTTTGTATTAAAACTTACATGGCAGGGAAGAGCAGAGGATCTTGTGGGTAAAGCAACCTTTGTTTAAACCAGAAGTTTATATGGGGAAGGGGGGGCACACAGCAGAGAAGATGAGAAAAAAATCAAGTTCAAATTGAGATGGGTCATAATGGAGAAGGTTAGCATCTTAGTCCAGTGTTAAGGGTTCACGTGGGAACCATTTCTACAAGGCTGAGGTCATAGCTCCTATTTAACAGTAAGTAGGAGGGGAAAGAAGTTAAGAATGATAATGGTAAGCTCAGGGAGATGCGGTGTTAACATGGCCATGGTAGCACAGGCCTTTCATCTCAGCCTTTGGGAGCAGGAGTGAGGCAGGAGGATGATGAGGCCTGTCTGGAATACCTGCCATATCTGGACTCAAAACAAACAGAACATAGTACTTATAAGTTGTGTTTTCAATACTTTGGCAGATATGGGGAGTGTTTATATCTTAGTATGATGAAAAAGTATAGTTATTACAATCCACATTACTGTAATATTTAGCATATGGTAATTAGCCACTGTATGATAGGGTAATTTGATGTTTTCAGGAATGTTAAGAGAAATGGTTTCCTTATTAGGGATTGGGGAAAATAAGAACTAGAAATTAACTAATAATTAATATAACTTGTAATTTTGTTCCCAACCCAAAGGAAATCATCCTATGCATGAAATAGAAAAAAATGGATTATAAAGACTTCATACTAATGTAATAGGATATGTGTTTCTGAAGCTTGTAGAAATATTTCTGTGTTTCTTTGCAAAAACAAATCCCACCTTTTTTGCCCCCTTCCCCTCTTAGAGACCCTTTCTGAGTTCATCTGTCTTTGGAATGTCTGGAGACTGATGGTGACAAGCCACATCCTACACAGCTTTCATGGCCTCTGTGTCACATAAAGCGAGGCTGGGCCTTGACCTGAGGAGGCAGCAAGGGACTGACTAAAGGACAGACGCAGACAGACAGACACAGGTCCAGAAGAGCTAAGATTGTTCATGCTCTGAAGGAGCTGCATCATAACAACTCAGAACACCAGCATTTTCATTATGTACAGCACAGGAGGAGATAGCTAGTTTTGGTAGGAGGTCTCTGTAGGGGGATCAATCGCAGGCTGCAATTATCTGGGAGGAAGGAGCTGAGGTTTCTGCCAACATTTGTACTTAGATCAGAAGGAAGCTTTACTATCATCCCTCTGAGCCTCACCCCTGCAAAGACTCTGCCAATTCCCTTGGGTCTGAGGCACTGGGATCCTTGGCATGGCCCTGCCCAATGTCAATAACACACATGCATTCAGGATGTCATCTGCTAATGACACAGTCACCCATACCTTCCCGTGTGCATGCTCAGTAAGGTAGCATACACAGTGAAGTTTAGAAAGGAGAAGGTATTTCCAACAACCAAATGATCTCTGGATTGCTATGCTGGCCACCATTAAGTAGAAGCTTATCAGTGTGGGTGGAGCCACAGGCTACGTCGTTTGCAGCCTTGGGAATGGATGGACAAAATCCTTCCTCGCATCCTTGAATCCTTGAGTGCTCTGATTCCCTGTATTTTCCTGTCTTTTCTTCTTTCTCTGCTTTTCTAACTCTTAAACTTTCTTGGACAGCTTGATCACCTCCTACCCCCCACGAACCTTTGTAGACCATCCAAATCATTATGACTTATTTGCTCCTTGTGTAAATTCACGTGTTAGCATGGCTACAGTCATTTGATCATTAGCGGTATTATTGTCTTTTAAAGAAAGTCCCTAGCTCTATGAATCTAGAATCATGTCATCTGCATCAGAATTTTTGTAGTGGGACTCTTTCCTCTGGACATGACATGGCAATTTCTGTCTTGAAATCAGAGCTGTTCTGATTAATGGCCTGAGACTCTTAAAGCTTGGCCCACTAATGTTCCCTTCAGGAAGAGGAGGATGACACTCAAGGCTCACACACAGCAGAGTACAAGGCCTCTTTCTCCTCAAGGACACAGACGGTTAACAGTTGTGGAGGAAGCAAGCTACTTCTTTGGTGGTATCGCTAGTAATTTGCACATGCTCTTTTAAGTGCCCACCCCACCTATTTGTGCTTACTGTGCTACCAGTAAGCACAATTAAACTTACTGTTCCACCAACTGGACTTGAGTAGAATAATATCTTTGGCCTGTCAGTGATTATTCCCCCTGGAAGTTGTACAGCAGTGTCTCAGGATGATCATCAAGTATCTATGACTGATGGACAGTCCCTGTTAAAGCTGGATCAGGAGAAAGAGTCTCAAGACTTAGGAAAGAGATAACGGTAGATGTGTTATGAGGATGACGGACACATTGTATTCTTAAGGAACTCAAGCACTACCAGCTAATTGATTTGCAGAACCGAATTCACGGTAGCAATGTGTACATTATCATAATTCCCAAACATGCATTCTGGCTTGGGAGCTGTGACTCATGTTAGTAATCCTAGAACTCAGGGGAACAGCATGAGTTCTAATGTGCTAAAGTACCGGTCCAGGTACTTTAGCAAGACATGTCTCAAAACAAAAAGGAAAGTCCTAGGGGAATATGGCGTAGCTGTAGAGTGCTTGCCTAACATGAGACACCTGGCTCAGCCTCCAGTATGGCAACAACAGACCCCAGGAGTCAAAAGTCACAGCCTGCCACTTCAGGCACACAAAAGCAAAGGTGTCCATCCAGCCGCGACATCCTATCTGGACCATTATATGATCATGTGTATTTTCAGGGGAGGGAGGCCAAGGCCCTTCTTTAAAGCAGCCCCACCTTCCTCCTCTGCTCCACTGCTGTTTCTCTCTCCACCCCTTCTCGGGATTAACATTAACTACCATCCTTTTGATCACAGCCTCTGAGTACAGCTTTCAACAGGTGGGTTGGGTGCCTGGGACCCACAAGCCCAACTGAAGACAGCCTAGGCAGGAAGGAGTGTTCCTGGTTCATGCGAGTTTGAAGAACAGGATACAAATGGACTGCTGGAGTGTCTACACCAAGTAATTCCACTTCCCTTCTCCATTTCTCATTCCCTTGTTCCTTGGCATGATGACTCTTGAAAAGAAGAGGAGGAAAAGGAGGAGGAGGAGGAGAAGGAGGAGGAGGAGGAGGAGAAGAAGGAGAAGAGGAAGAAGAAGAAGAAGAAGAAGAAGAAGAAGAAGAAGAAGAAGAAGAAGAAGAAGAAGAAGAAGAA
>JADRCH010000005.1:10049407-10086781 GCA_019843965.1 Rhynchomys soricoides | reverse complement strand
AAGAAGAAGAAGAAGAAGAAGAAGAAGAAGAAGAAGAAGAAGAAGAAATCATGCAGAGAAGGGGGGCATTTCTACCTTTCTACTTCCAGATCCAGTTTGCTCACTTCTGCATTCCTGAAGATTCCTTTAGAGCCCCCAAAAGCAGCTCCTAAGATTATGTTGATATGGGGTGGCTTCTATCACAGGATGCACACACACACGAAATGAGGTGAGACCTTGAGATGCAATTAGAATAGAAAAATGACAACTATTTCTTGATATCACGAATAGGGCCTGAGGCTTAGGGGCCACTGGGTTGGATCACATGGTTCAGGAAGCATTTACAAAGACCCCGTAGGATGGTGGGAGATTGTAGGTAAGGGGACTTAGCTGATACTGAGGAGTCTTGTGCCACATTCCCTAAGCTACCTCCAGTTTCGGCCAGTCTCTTATGACCTAACAGCCATTCTGAGAATGTACCTTTTAAAAGACTAGTTCCTCCTTCTCTGCTTTTCTCCACTCCTCCTGATGGTTTGCATCCTAGGATAACATCCCAAATAAGGAACTTATTACCTACTTCCTGGTCTTGTTCGGAGGGAACCTCGAGCTAAGAGTCTTATTCTGCACAAGATATGATGTTTTCCCATAAAGAACTAATGCTCTCACAGAGCATTTGGACAAATATTCTTGGAAATCAGTAAGATGAAAATAAAACACTAGATCCTAGTTAATCCATACACAGAAAGCACAGCTTTTAGTTGAAATGGATTTGACTATGTTTTCATTACAAGTCTTGTAGTTTTGATCACTCTAACCAGGAACATTCGATCCTTCTAAAATTACTATTTTTCCTTCTGGTTGATTAATCTCCTATCTTGCGGAGGCATCTTGTTCTCTGGCTAGGCAGGAAGAGGTAGGGTTGAGTACACTTTGTGCCATATCCCTGATGATCCCTAATTATATCTTGTCACTCAAATGGCATTCTCTTCAACTCTACCCAGCCTAAGTGTCCCCTGACATTTTACATCTTCCTAATACTACGTGGAACAGTTAGGTCTTCACAAGATTGTCTTGTAAAATGTCAGGAGAGTAAACAACAGGATTTTTTTAAAACTTGGGACTAAGTATCTCAAAGGAAAGAATTTCACTTTTAAATTGTACAGCCACCAACAATATTAAGAAAAACTGGAGCAAAGAAAAGTGCCATCAGTAGAAATATAGTCCTTTATTAAGGGAGAGTTTTGAGCTTTAGAGATTCATCACGAAAGTTTGGTGGTTTTATATATAGTACTCTGAAATGGTATGTAGTCAGTTGGTACTACGGCTTAAATGGTATCTCCCTAGAATGCACATCCTGTCTGGAAAGTGAATGGCGTAAGTTTTTCCATCCAAAACGTCTCCCATAGGCTCATGTCTTGAATTCCTAATCCTCAGTTGATATGGGGCCAGTCTGATGGGAATAGGTCGCTGGGTTAGGCCTTTGAAGGTTATACTCAATACTTCTCAATCTCTCCTCTCTCTCTCCCCTCTCGCTCCCCTCTCTCCCTGCTTCTTGATTCACTGTGATGTGAAGATCATTGGCCACATATTCCTCCCACAATCCCTTTATCCCTTTATTGCTAGGATGAGATGAAATGTTGAGACAGTGAGCTAAGATAAAGTTTCAGTGGCTGCGGTCACAGAGACACAAAAATGACAGCTACTGGGTTGGAGAGATGGCTCAGTGCTTAAGAGCACTGACTGCTCTTCCAGAGGTCCTGAGTTCAATTCCCAGCAACCACATGGTGGCTCCCAACCATCTATAATGGATCTGATGACCTCTTCTGGTGTTCCTGAAGACAGCAGCGGTGTACTCACATAAATAAATCTTTTTTAAAAATGACAGCTATTAATGTTACTGAGAGGTGAGTCCTTGAGAGAGAGCTAGGACCCTGTGGGCTTTTTCTTATCAGTGAGATTGGAGTGTAGATGAAAGAGGCATCATCACATAGTGATGGTGAGCTTGCTCACCTACTTTCCACCATCCCGGAGTGTACCAGGAAAACCCTCATTAGAACAAACAAGGCTCCTGGACTTAGCCTCTGGATGCAGGGAATGCATTTCTGCTCCTTAAAAAATTAGGGTCCAGCATATAAAGGATGAAGACAGTTGACCTGACCTATTACTAGGAAGAGTGACAGCGGACATCTTTGTCCTGATCACCCTCCTCAGTCATGCCACTGCTTTCCAGGTCTCTTTAAATCAGAAGATCTTAGCTGCCATGCTTATAAAAGAAATAGCTACAGAATTTCCTCAAATACTAAGCTCTCTTCAGCAGTTTTGTAATTTTCCTAAAATATTAATTGAAGAGTAATGTGTGTCAGGAAAGTGGGGCATAATTTGTATTTCAGAAATCCAATTTCACATCTATGTTTTGATTTTTATTTCCTTCTAGACTCTACAATAATATGTGTTTTTCTTCAGTGACAATGAGGATTTATCTTTTGAAAATGTTTCTGTTGTGCTTTCAGTGACAGGACCTTTTATGATTAATATACTTATTTTATCATTCTAGGAACTTTTCTTGTATCTTTTCCTGGTAATGTATTTATTTTCATTTACTATTTTTAAAGGGTACTTTTCTATTTTGCATGTTAATATTTTAGCTTAATAATATGCACAATATTATTTTTCCTACTATTCATGGCTTTGGTGTTTATGTTTTTCTACTTTTAGTAAGATTTCATCAGATTTATTTTTCAAATTTATAAAGGATTTTCTAAAATACTAGCGGCATATTTCTTAATTTCTAAGAACTCTTTCTTGACACCTGAATACTCTTTCTGTGTAGCATAATCTGCTCCTTTCACAGATACAAGTTTTTCTTTGATTTCTTTAAGAGTATCAATAAAATCATACAGAGGCAGGCCACATACCTTTAGTTCTAACACTCAGGAGCTAGAGGCAGGAAGATCTCAAGTTTCAGGCAAACTTGGGCTTCCTAGCAAGAACATATATAAACTTAATTGAAAAGGTTATCTCTTGCTTTTATTACATTTTAGTCCATATTTTCTGTGTCACAGTCTCAAAATCTCAAAACTATTAGAAGAACTCTGCAAAAATGTAAGTATTATGTCTGGCATGGTAGCATATACCTTTAATTTAAGTTAGGCAAAGACAGGTGGATCTCTTTGAGTTCAAGGCCAACCTGATCAACATAATGAGTTCTAAGTCCTGTCTCAGAAAAGTTCAAAGTAATAATTAAGTATTTAATTTTGTGGACTGACGGGATTAACTTGGTTCATTTGCTAATCCTTGAACCTGTAGTTGCCATGGTTTTCTGGTTGGTGAGGAGCAAATTGTCATGTTCTCTGACAGTGGCTGAGTAGCCAGCCCCACTAGGACTGTCTGAGAAGAAAACCTTCAAAGTAAATTAAGAGTTTGTCAGTAAATAAATCCCAAGTAGATACTGGATGTCCTAATATTTATATATACAATTTGGCATATGACCTGATATAAAGATTTCCTTCAGTCAATTTCAAGCCAGTGTTTAAATGCTAATAGTGTTCAGGTTATTCACAAGGTCAAAAACATCTGCATATATTTCAATACAACACCACTTCTTTTTTAAAAAAAGTAAATAAGATGTATTTATTTTCTGTGTATAAATGTTTGCTTGTATGTATGTATGTATGTATGTATGTACACCACAAATGTTCCTGGTACATATAGAGACCAAAAGAGAGCATTGGATCCCCCAGAACTAGAATCACAACTGGTTGCAAACTACCTTGTGGGCTTCTAAGATTATCTACTAAGTCACATCCAAAGCAGCAAGCTGGGAAAAAAGCTATTTGGTAGCTGCATTCATGGTTTGAATGAAAATGGCCCACTATAGGCTCATAGGGAGTGACACTAGGAGGAGGTGTGGAATTGTTGGAGCAAGTGTGTCACTAGGGGTGGGGTTTGAGATTTCAAATGCTCAAGTCAGGCCCAGTGTCACTCTCTCTTCTTGTTGTCTGCTGATCTGGATATAGAACTCTCAGCTACTGCTCCAGCACAATGTCTATGTGTGACACTATGTATTCCACCATAATGATAATTGACTAAACCTGTGAACTGAGCCAGTCCAAATTAAATGTTTTTCTTTGTAAGAGTTGCTGTGGTCATGGTATCTCTCACAGCTATAGAAACCCTAAGACAGGAGTTATCAGAGGTTTTATTAGTACTAGGTGACACCTTATTTTGTATAATTTCCCTGGAAGCCAATTTGGAGACCATTTAGCTGATGTCATACAACATCCAGAGTAACACATGTCCTGTGGGGACATCAGAAAAATATCTTGAAATGATTTCCAATTGAAAAAGTTGTGGGCTGGTTATTTATGCTTGCGGATTAGAGGCCATCTGTGGAGCTGCTGAGTTTTATGAAAAGCCTACATTCACACTGACATTTGTTTTTATAACGCAGCAGTGGAAAAACTAGGAAACATTTACAGAACAAAGGTTAAGGCTGAACTTCATCAGGGTAGTGTTTACAGAGCATAAATCTGTACTGTAAGAGATTTATTATTATGCTTAAGTACAGCATCTGTTGTGTGTTTTAACCTCAATTTTTAAAAAGTGGATTCATTGAGAAGAGAAGAGAGAAGCTTTTTTGAGCTTATTTTTTGTTTTGCTTTTGTGTCTTGAGGCAGGAGCTCACCATATAGCTCTAGCTGCCTTCAAACACAAGATCCTCCTGCTTCAGCCTCTTTTGTGTTGGGATCATGATGTCACCAACACCTGGCCTTAGGAAAGTTCTCCATCTTTCTCCTGACAATTGCTGGCTCCAGAACATCCCCCACCCCTGTTTTCATTTTTAGTATTTGCAGACATGAAGAAAAGCTTACAGAACAGTGTGATGACATCTGTATATGGTTGGTATTAGTTTATCCAAAGTAACAGAACCAACTGTGTGACTTGAGACTTGATTGATGGTTGGATTTGAATTGGTTCATTGAATCATAGAGTCTGTGACATGTGTGAAGACCACCACAGACAACTGCCAACCTGGAGAGCTCAGAGAACCTGTGAATACTCTTTAGTTTGACTTCAAAGGCCTGAGAACTGGGATAGAGTCAGATGTCTCTCTCTGGCTGCTAGCTGGTTGGACAAGGCCCACTCACATTGGGAGCTACATGTTGTCATTCAAAAACATTCTTACATGAGTGCTTAGAATGTTTTAGTCTGAGAGTAGAGCACCCCTGGCCTCCACTCGAGTTGTCACTCAGCTATCCCATTTGTAGTAGTTGTGGATTGCTGCACAGTAATATAACAGAAATGTAGCAGTTGGTTGGGTTGAGTTTGGTATGGTCATCACATACTCGGTACGCACAATGAGTCTGAGGCCCGATGAGATGTAGAGTAAAACCCAAAGCAAAACCAAACCAAACTCAACTCAACCAACTAACCAACAACCCAGACAAAAACAAAACAAAACACCAAGCAAGCAAGCAAACAGACAAATAAACAAACCCAACAAAACAACCCAAAACACCCTATACTTTTTTGCTGAAACCACAATCACTGTGTACTCTTAGTGCATTTTTCTGGATTTAATTTATAAAAGAAGAAATCATGGCTTTTGTTCCCCCGCCCCCAGTGTTTTTTTATCGAAACATTGGAATACCCATGGGATTTTTTTTTTTTCAGCGCTAGGAATCGAACCCAAGACCACCCATTTTCCAGACAACTTTGTTTCCGCAGCATTACAGTCACAAGCAATTTACCAGTCACTTTCATACCAAATATAAACATGCCAGCTGGCATATTCTGCACACCTAAATATGCAGTAGTTTGTCCTTCATGTGTCCATGGTCCCTGGACAGTTGTGTTTCTCCTCCTTCTCAAACAACTTTGCCCTACTGCTCCATATTCACAGGGACTTAAACCTCACATATAAACTATGTCTGTGTCTAGATAAGTCTCCTCTTTCTTTGCCCACTGAGAGAGCAGGTCACCACTCTGGCAACCCCTTCACCCCTCACTGGAGCCCTCATGGTTTCCCCTAGGTACTTGCCACTGCCACTGCCACCGCTGCCGCCACCGCCACTATCATCATCACATTTTCCCTTTCAGTCAATCTACCAGTCCAAGTGGTCTTTCTTGGAGTGCTGTTTCTTTGTACAGTGTCTTTAATCCACAGTGGAGACCAGCAGGAATATATGGAAGTAGAGCGAAGGGACCAGAGTTACGGATAAGGCAGAAACCCCACAGATCTTAAGAGAGACAGCCCAGTACTGGTGCTTTCAAGGAATAGTCACCCTTCAGGGGACAAAAACACACATAGACAGACAGACAGATATACAGGCAAACAGACACAGGCACAGACAGTTACACACACACACACACACACACACACACACACACAAAGGAGGGAATGAGGGAGGGGCTGTTGAACATTGAAACTATAGTGTATCTTAAGCTTGGGCTGATCTTAAGCCTGGGCTGATAAATTCTTTTTTAGATTTATTTATTTATTTATTTTAGGTATATGGATACACTATCGCTGTCTTCAGACACACCAAACAAGGGCATCAGATCCCTTTACAGATGGTTGTGAGCCACCATGTGGTTGCTGGGAATTGAACTCAGGACCACTGAAAGAGCAAGATGTCAGTGCTCTTAACGGCTGAGCCATCTCTCCAGCCGGCTGATAAATTCTTAATACATTCCAGTAATCTTTCTTGAGAGCAGTTACTTATCCTGACTCGGACTGAGCACACTCCCAAGTAGGAGGATTGGATTGAGAAGCTAGTCTTAGCAGTTTTGCCTTGCATGTTCAGTGAGTGAGTCTTTCTGCACTGCTCTTCATCCCCAGCTGGGCAACCTCTTCCTGTAATAGAGCTGTTCATTCCCACATTCCTCTTGACCTGTAGTCTCAGCCTTTCCCTCATTCTGATGACAGCATATCTGACCCTCTATCTCAGCCTCCGAGACTGTGCATTCCACTGCAGAGCCTGAGAAGTTCTGTCCAGACCAGCAGGTGCCACCTGCTCAGGTGGCAGTTCTTGCCTTCCCTCTTGCCCTTGCCCTGAGCTCTCTTGCTGGGGCTCAGAGCCTCAAGTGGCTCCCAAAGACCTTCCCCTTCCAGTTTGGGCATCTGCATTGGCAGTACTGCCCTGCAAGCCCATGAGCTTCTGATTCCAGTGTCTTCCACTTGCAACTAAAGATTTTAACAAACACTCCAAGTATAGAGATCCAGGATGGGAACCCATGCCATCTACTTCTAGCTCTTCAGTCCGTCTGTCCGTCCATCTGTCTGACTGCCTATCTGTCTGTCTGTCTGTATTTAGTCTTACTCCTTTCACATCCAGTCCCACCTTGCTCTATCTGATCTTCAGAACGCTTATTCTGTGAACTTGTGTCTCCCCCTATCACCACCTGCTCAAAAGCTAGTCAACTGGACAGGGCTGTGTAAGATCGGAAACTTCATCTTACTCATCTCTGGCCATCTGGTGCCTATATGACTTAGGATAAATGATCAATAGATGCCCAGTCAGTGACAGAACAAGCTTAACATGGGATGTCTGGGTAGGGAGTGGGACTCTGTGTTGACAGACTGATCTTGTTTGACTCTGGCCTGTCAAATCCATCATTGGGGCAGACACAGATCACTTTTGTTCGCCTTCATGTCCTCATTGCTAAGTGTCTGGGAAAATTAGAGTGATAAATGCTGTTTCGCCTTAGCTGCTATTATAGAATACCATGGGCTGAGTGGCTGAGAACCTTATGTTATTCCCTGAGAATTTCAACTAAGAGAGCGAACATGAGGGGCTAGTAGTAAGATCCCAAACACATGCTTGGAGGCAGAAGGCTGGAGTAGCAATGGGCGTAGGAGGACATCTGGGAGATCGTAGCTGACTCCTGCAGCACCCCTCCTCCACCTCAGCTCCAGAGGCCTCCACCTGTAGGGTCCAGTTTGGGTATCATCTTCACGGGCAACACTGTCCTCTAAACCTGAAAGCCGATGGTTCTAGTGTCTGTCTCTTGTAACTGGAGGTTTTAAAGAACACACTAACATGGACCCAAGATGGAAACCCATGCTTTCTGATCCTGCTGCTC
Source organism: Rhynchomys soricoides (assembly GCA_019843965.1). Classification (NCBI taxonomy): domain Eukaryota; kingdom Metazoa; phylum Chordata; class Mammalia; order Rodentia; family Muridae; genus Rhynchomys; species Rhynchomys soricoides. The sequence continues at coordinate 10,078,717 of JADRCH010000005.1, read as the reverse complement.
TATCCACTGACTCAAGGCTGTGGACATAGTCTTTATGTAGATTTCAACAGACAGCCATACATCCCTCACACCCTGCAGCAAGTACACACTTAATGTATTTTAATGACAATAAAGAAAGCTTGTCAGGAGCCAGGCCCCCACAGCTTCCCTGTCTGACTCTCCTTCATCTTCCGTATTTTTATTTTGTTGTTTTTTAGAGCTGGGGCCTCGGAATCTAGTAACTGGGAAGGCCATAACCTGAGAGGGAGCTTTCTTTTTCTTTTTGGGGGTTTATCTGAAACGTTTGGGCCGGCACTAAGGGCCATAGAGGAGAGCTCTGAATCTAGGGCCCGTAATTCCTTTAGTAAATGTAGATGTTCTTTTCTCTCATGAATTAGCCTTCTAAGGGAAGAGATTTCATGGGTCAAATGAGACTTATTTTGAGTAATAGGGTCGGGGGCATCTAGAACTGGAGTGCAAAATGACGGAGCGGAAGGGTAAGGAGGGGGGCGCCTGAAAGGGGGCCAATCTTTATTACGGTATTTGGCCGCTTCCTCCTCTAAGTCAATTTGATCATCTGGAGGGAGGGCGTCATCGAAATCTTTATTATTGGTCTTGGATTGAGCCAAAGAGGGGTAGATCTGAGGGGGATCTGTTTTTTCTGGGCTTTGAAGGGGCTCCTTGGGGCGGACAATAGGAGTCTCTTTAGTTTTGGTCTCTGCCCTTAAGTAATCATCTGTAGGCACAGGGACCATCCTCAAGCAAACATCATCAAGCATGGAGATAGAAATAGAGCCACAGACCGAGGGTGGCCGCTAATGTTTCTGGAGGGCCCTTTCACCCTCAGAAATGACCTTTTGGACATTAGGGGAATTTCTATGTTTTTTTTAGAGTCTCATTTATCAGTGCCCAATATGAGAAGGCAGTGACAGGGATTCTCTCAGGCCCAAAAGTCTCATAAAAGTCATTTAAGGCATTTCCAAACCTAGCTCATCGTCTTTCATCAATTGTTCCCTCGAGGGGAAACCACGGGCATGTCTCAAGGACGAATTCAGAAAAGTGTTTCAAATCTTTCTTTTTCACCCTGCTTCCTCGCATCTTGAGCGCCTCCTTGGGGCTTCTTAAACACAACTCACGCTTACTCAATGCTTGTCCCAACACAACTCACGCTTACTCAATGCTTGTCCCATTATTGCGCCGGCCCTATATTCCCCTCGAAGATCTGTCTCACAGGCGGGTCACCTGTGGTGATCAATGCGGACCTTCACTCACCTTCCCTTGGAGGCAGCGGTCCCAATGTATCTTAGACCGTCTGGTGATTGGGCTGGCATACTCAGTTCTCCGTCGCTCGGGCCCCACGCTGGGCGCCAGTTGCCCCGACCCGCAGGGCAGTCAGCAGGGTCCTCAAAACCTGGAGAAAGAGTATGGGGGACAAGAGACGCAAAGAAGGAGAGCAAGACAGGATTCTGATCAAGCTCCGTTTATTGTGGACAACAGCATAAGTTTTTAAGCAAAAAACAGCGACCGAAATTCCTCGTAGCCATGACAGCACAGACGTCAGCGGGTGGAGGGTCTATAGGAGTTAAAACCTGAGAATGGGGCAGTATCTAGGTATTTGCCTAAGACAGTAATCAGCATTTTTGCTGATTACTAATCAGTAATAAGCAGTTTTCAGAGCACTGCTCCTTGCTCTGGGCCAGCAGATATTCTGAGTTAAAGCTATGTGGAGGATCTCGCCCAAGGACACCCTAGGCTGCACCCCAGCAGTGAATAACGCATGCAGATGACATGGTTTCGGCTTCAGGGGTTTTCAGTAGGTTAGGGGAGCCCATGTTTGGGGAAGGAAGGCAGAGCACCGCCACCCTGACTTCTTAGACCTAGTTTGCCCAAAGCCAGGCTTCTGTTGAGATGTTTTGGCCTGAGCTAAACAGCAGGCTTCTCCAGAGAGAAAATGGGAAGGAACAAGAGGGGGGTGAGAAAAAGAAAAGAATCTTTCTTAGATGCACAGAGGTCAGAGATCGAGGGGCTCCAGTGCTGGCTAAGGCGGCTTGCTGTAGAGCCTTCTGCTCTTTCTACTGGGACCCCAACTCTTACCCAGTTCTTCAGAGTCTGGTGAGACAACAGTCCCCTGAAGGTTCAGTCTCCACCCTTAAAATACCTTAAAGTGTCCCAGCATTGTGCCAGCCCAGTGAACCTCAGCGCGAGGCATCAACCCACCTTCCTCAAGGAAGTCAGTGAGGAGATCTGGGGTGTAGGGTATCCAGGCTGTGGGCCAATATGTCTCCTGAAATAACAAGTGTGCCCAAGATGCCTAGATAACTGGGAGAAAAAGGGCCCCACACTTGCTGCCTCCTGGCAGCACACAGCTACTATGTCATGCTCTCACCCTGTTCCTAGCCCAGCACCTCATGGTGGCACATGGACTAGGCAGAGGCAGGCTTGGCTGTGCTGGACAGTCCCACCCCAAGAGAATTCATGTTTTACACACACCTTGCATGTGCATGCCAGAGCCCAGAGGTCATGAAAGGAAGGGGAAGGTTGGGTCAGAGGGTGCCATCAAGAAATGGCCTGAAAGCGAATAACCAATGAGATCAATAACTCCCGCAACCCTGGTCATTAAAAAAATCAATGGGGGGAGAGGGTGCTGGGTACATGGAAGAAAGGGGAATGCTCTCCACCTCTCCCGGGGCCACCTAGCATGTGGCACAGGATTAGGAAGAGGTTGGGGCAGGGCAGGAACAACAGGCCAAGAACGTGGACAGGCCTGGAGAAAGTCTAACCACAGGCAGGAGGGAACGAGGGAAGGGAAGTAAGTTTCCACAGCAACGGGCATTTGCAGTTGTCGATCCAGTGAGCTCTTTCCCTGGGGGCCCTCATGGGGCAGTGACTTCCATGCCGAAGCTGGCAAGCAAGCAGAGATGGTCTGAAGAGTAGAAGGGGTTGGGTAAGCCATTGGCAGCCCAGAGAATCTCTTCAGAGAGGAGGGAGAGGTGGCCCAGGAGCCTGAGCATTCCATCTTGATCCAGCCTGTGATTAGTTCTGTTCTCATTCTCATAGGATTCAGCTGAGAAAAAAATGTAATCCACTGTCATCCCAAGACCTAAGGGCATCGTTGTGACCTCTGGGTGGCCATGCTGTGGCAGGAAATGGGTATATACTGAAGTCAGGTGGAGGCAGTACTGGATGGTGCCTATAGTCCTGGGGAAGACAGGCTCAAGTTCAGATATCTCTTCCTCAAAGATACACTCGGCCCAACCAGCAGATCGATCTGGCTTAGTGTCTGTCACTCCTTCCATGAGAACCAGTCCTACTGGTCTCTGACAAGCAAGGTCACAGAATCGGAGTCGTAGTAAGAAGTCTCGGCCATATTTCAGTCTCTCTGATCTCTTGGGATGACAGGCGGTGACATATTGACAGCAATCAGTGATACCCAGAGAGCTGGGCCACAGTGGGGCCTGCAGCTTCCTCTGGTAAAGCTGATGAGAGAAGTCTTCCTGTCCAGAAACCTTCCAGGCTGGCATCCCATTGTCCTGGAGCTCTCCATCCCTGATGAAGTTGTAGAGAGGTGAGTCAGGGACAGTATTCCGGGTGCCACGTGTCCCATCCAGCAGGACCTCGTTATTCGTAGGGTGCAAGGAGGACCGAGCCTGAAAAGAAAATGGGCGCGAGAGAGGAGGGAGGCCGAGCAGAATTTTGTCAAGGTCTCAACTTTATTCCAGACACATGTAGCTTTTAAAGAAAAATGAATGCAGAGGGGAGGGGGAAAGAAAGCTTATGGCCCCCCGGTTGTCATGGTTACTTGATTAGCTGTTTTATGGTCTATCTATTTCCCGGAGATGTGAAGGACAGCTTATCTTGTAGAAACCTAACTAGTTCTTGGAAGGTCATTAGGGCCAGATTCCCAAGGACGGCGTGAAGCCCTGGCTCTGATGTCTCCAGCTTATCTTGTACAAACACAGCTGGTTCTCTGAAGGACAGATTCCCAGGGATGGTGTGGAGGCCCTGGCAGATTCCCAGGGAAGGTGTGGGGGTCTGGCTCCTGACATATCCCCCTTTCTTTTACAGTAATTGAGGAGCCGCTTAGGAAGGGTCGTGGAAGGCCTGTCTTAGGCTATATAGTGGGCACCCATGACTCATGCCCAATTTTTATTAGGGCAAAAGCTGTAATTGTGAATTGAGTGGGAAGAAACAGCCTGTGAGGCAAACCAAATCCCCTCTCAATTTAAGCCAAACCAGTAGGAGGGTCCCAAGACGCCAAAAATAGGTCTTAATAGAGTGCTTATTTGCACGGTCCTCTTTCTTCCCTGTTTGTCTTTCTATCCAAGTCCGCAGGAGCCTAAGCTATTCCCTCCTCCCATCCCCCCATCCCCCCATCCCTCCACCCCCTTGTTGTCCTGCTTGCTAGGCAGGGCTGTAGAGAGAGACAGGTAGTCACAGGGCTTGTAAATTTCTGCACCTCAAGTCTCAAGGCTACCAGGTTACCGAGAACGCCAGGGTAACGGTTTCTATCTGCATGTGGCCTTTTGACATGCAAGCTAATGAATATATTCCAGGTACAAATTGTTCTTTGCCATGAGCTATTCTGCAGGTCTCCATGCAGACAATTACTCCCTTCCACTCAGAATGGCTCAAGGACAGAGCTGAAGGCTGGTTTGCTTCAAAGCCTGGCTGTTTTCCTGTGGGCGCTCTCTCTAGCTTTTGCATTTGTGTGGAAAGGCAAACTACAAAACCACCTAAGCTCCTCTGCTATCCCACCCCACACACCTGACTGTGGGGGCTGCCAGCATTCTGGCTTCTGGAAGATCGGGCGATGCTTTCATGTGCCAAACAGGCAGGTTTAGTACCAGCAAGGACAATGGCCAGCCCAGAGGGCTTGCCACCCCTCATTGCTTCTACTTCGCAGCATACTACCTGGGGGTCAGCTTCTGAAATCCACTGGAAGAGCATACCTTATAATCAGCATTTCCCAGAAATCACTCACAAGCCACACAGTCCATGACAAGAAACAGATTCCGACAAGCCACATTCAATGGCTATTATTGTTCCAAGTCTGCAGAGCTGAAGGCCAGCCATTTGAATCTGTTCAGATTTGATCTTTGAGAGAAATGCATGTTAAAGCTTCCAATACCCCAAAACCCCAGGGACAGATAAGAGCCAGATAACCTGCTTGAGCTGGAATTTCAATGGCCTAGAAAGGACAGCCTTAAAAGTTAGGCTTCACAGCCAGCATGGTAGCACACGCCTTTAGTCCCACCACTTGGGAGGTAGAGGCAGGCAGATTTCTGAGTTTGAGGCCAGCCTGGTCTACAAAGTTAAGTTTCAGGATAGTCAGGGATGCACAGAGAAACCCTGCCTTGAGAAATAAAACCAACCAAACAAGGAATTCGACTTTACTCCTCATTGGTGATCCCCGCTTGAAAAATATCAGTGAAAAATAGAGAAAGGAGGTGACCATCAAGAGCCAGTTATAAACCAGAAACCTCCAGAATATGGTTGTTAGTCTATTTAGGTTGAAGCAGAGCATCCAGACAGATGATCTTTACAAGAAGTTTCCACAGGCTGGGGAATGTGGCTCAGCGGGCAGAGTGCTTGCTTACGGTGCTTGGGGCTCTGGGTTCAGTCTTTAGCTTTGCATGAAGGGCTGTGGTGTCATGCACCTGTAATCTTAACACTTGGGAGGTGGAGGCATGAAGGGTATGAATCTGAGGGGCCAGCCTGGGCTACATAAAAGATCAAACACAAGTCCTTCTCTCTGTTTTGAGACAAGATCTTTCTATGAAGCTCTCACAAACCCGGAACTCACTATGCAAACCAGGCTGGGCTCAAACTCACAGAGATCACCTGCCTCTGCCTCTCAAGTGCTGGAATCAAAGGAGTGTACCTCTATACCTGGATGTGTTTAGTTTTTACATCAGTTCCTGAATGAGTTTCTAGGCTTCTGGCCTGCCCTCATATCTCACATTGTCAGGCTACCCTACTGTATGAGCTAATTCTTTAAAATACAAATGTTGGAAATGTGGATTATCAACATAGGCTCTCCGAGGATGTTCACAGAAGCATGCTGGAGCAGGCTTTAACCAACTGGGGTCACAGGGTTCAGATTCAGGTTCATATCTTGAACAAAGACCTTCCAGGAGTAAGTTTTGAGGGAAGAATGTGGAGAAGTCAATAGTACTACTGGCCTACTGGACAAGGACAGGCTGCCTAGTCCAAATAAAAGGGCTAAGAAAGAACTGTCTACAGCTGAACACCTTTTATAGAAGATTACAACATTGGCTACGAGAATATGGACTGTATAATCTGTAAGCCCAAAGCTAATGTATAATGGCATACATTGGTTTGTTGGTGTGGCCCTCTCTTCCTTTCTTCCTTCCTTCCTTCCTTCCTCCCTCCCTCTCTCCCTTCTTTCTTCCTCTCTTTCTTTGTTTCTTTCTCATTTCTTGATTCAGTGTCTCACTCTGTAGCCCAGGCTATCTAGACTCACTTATGTAACATAGGCTGTCTTGGAACACACACACACACACACACACACACACACACACACACACAGAGACACAGACACATACACAATTTTTAAAAAGTTATTTTATTTTTAATGTGTGAGTCTGTGTGGGGTAGACATAAAATGTGGTTGCTGAGAATTGAACTCAAATCCTCTGGAAGGGCAGTATGTGCTTTTAACCGATGAGCCATCTTTCTAGCCCTTACATATATATTTTTTAATGCTCTACATAATGAAATTCCTTCTCTGTGCCAAGCACAAGAGTACTTGTTCTATGCTTTATGAAGGAGGTAGCTCAATATCTCATCTGCGCAGGAGTGCAGACTAGACATGGATTTCTTCCCTGAGAAGACTGAGCTCTGCCTGGTCTCCTTACACCCATCAGAGAACACTTAGCACTGACTCCTTTGAACCTCCTTGTTTCAAATTTCTCAAGGACCCTTGCTGCAAGCAAGATGAATTCCCAGACATCCAAACCTCTTCATCTCAGAACAAAGAGTAAAAAAAAAAGCAGAATATTTGAAGACCAGGCAGGGCTCTTTCTTTTTGTGGCCGTGACAGAATGTGGCTCGCTATTCACCAAGCCTGTTTTCCCTTTCTTGCCCCAAAGACGGGCTACCTTCCCCAGCCTTCTGACAGTATGTCTGGTTCTGTGACACAATTTTGGCCCCGGTGTTTCCACCATGCTGGTGCTCCCATGGGAGGTACTCCATGCTTTCCTCTGGGCAATAACCTGGGAAATCCCTTGTTGAGGACAGAAACCTGGATCTCTAGATTGTCATCTTGTAAGGGTTGTGGTGAAGAGACGAAGGGAGGCTTTGTAGAAAAGGTACAACTGGGATTTGGATAAGGTTTTGAGGACCAAGTAGAGTTTCAATGGAAGAAAATGGAGTCAGGACTTACTGCAAGAAGAACAGCTTAAAGAAGGGCATCGACACAGCCAAGAATGGGTCTGTCCACTGCTGAAAAGCTAAGGTGGCTTATGTGTAAGTCACGGGCCATAGGTATGGGAGACGACAAGGCTAGAGACATTAGTCAATGTCTTCTATAGAAGCCTCTCAAGGCCAAGTCAACTTTAGCTGTAGGTCGGTGAGTGTTATGGAATCCAGATGAGATAGAATCACAGCACAGCTCAGAAAGCCTGTCGTTGTGGTTAATTGGCGTAGATCATTAAGGAAGTGATCAAAGACTGAAAACCCACAAGTTTGGGCACTCCGGAGTCAGTGAGAGGAAAATGCCACGGACTACGTGTGGTTAGGAAAGACACTGGTTGGAAAGATGCCGTAAAAGAGGTGAAAGCACTTGGCATTCGACAGAAGGGCCTGGGGAACAACAGTCCAACTTGGTTAGCGTTTGTATTGGTTTTGGAGTCTGGAAGGTTCATGACTCTAGAGCCAACAGTCCTCCCCTGGTCTCTCGAGTGATCAAGATACCCAAATATGAGTTTCACAATCTTTATATTAAAAGTATGACAATTACTCCTCATCCATTGTCAAGTGTATTTTTCGTCTGGGATGAAAGCTTTCCCTTTACACCGGCAGGTCTTGAACTCCTGGGTTCAAGTGATCTCATTTCAGTCTCCGAGATGGTGAGGCCACAGACACACGATGCTCTGCGTGGCTCTCCAGCACACCTAAGGCGTCTCGAAATGACTTACAATGCTGAATAGAACAAATGCCATAGGAATGGCTGTCCTAATAATAGTAGTATATTCTAAAGAAATGTAAGAACAGTATCGGTATGTGCTTAGTATACATGCAGCCACTGTGGGTCTAACTACACGGCTCATTGTCTGCAGTTGCTTTGATTAGCAGATGTGGAATTTATGGATATGTATCTGCCCTGCCCTGACCGTTAGGTACTACCTCTTTAGCCCCTTCTAACAGGGATCAGATATCACCTCAATGGAATTCATGGGTCCATTCAAAAGAAAAGGGGTAAATGCCCAGCACATTTGTTAATGAATTACTATTTAAGTAAAATGAAATGAAGACCAGCTGTTTAAATTATCTGAGCAGTAAGTAAGGTTAATGAAACCACAGATACAGCCTTGATTTTGCTTGATTTGCAAACAGAATCTGGACGTAAGGGAAGTTGTCCCTTATAAATATCCACATTTTTAAAAAAGGAAATTGAGATTCAACCAGTGAGAAGCCACTAATTAACTTATATAATAGGGGATTTTCCATGGGATAGACCAAAGCAACTGTAGCATGTAATTTTACCTTATCTACTATTTATTTACCTCTACTATTTAGATAGCATTCCTATTATTTGTTGTTGCTGGTCTTTGATTATTGAGTAACATTAAGAAAATAAAAAGGGAAGAAATAATTCATAGAGCAAAAATGATTGGAAAATCAATCACCATGGGCACAGTGAGCAGACCCTGTATGGTTCTGTTCACGTGAAGACCAGAGCAGGGGAGTGATTGTAGAACATAAAACCAAACAACCCCAAACAGGACTTTTTCTGAGAGTTGGAGGTAGGCGTGATTGGAAAGGAGAAAGAGAGTGACATGAGGTGATGGACAGCGGTTTGGCCTACGAAACTGGATGCTTCTGCCAAATGTGGAAATACACTTAAGATTTGTATTTTGTTACATGAATCTTCCAAAAAGCAAACAAGACTGAACCATAGTTAATGATATGCAAAAATAGATGCTGCATAAAGCTGACTTTGAAATGAAGCATAATCATACGATGAGCTAGGTGGCAGTGGTGGTATATATCAGCACTTAGGAGGCAGAGGCAGGTGGATCTCAGTGAGTTTGAGGCTAGCCTGGTCTACTTAGCAAGTTTCAGGATACTCAGGGCTACATAATTTAGGAAACCCCCCCCCTCACACACACATACAGTATGTGTGTATATATTATATATGTGTATCATATGTGTACCACCTTCTGCCTCCTAAGTGCTAAGATTAAAGGTATGGACCACTACTCCCACCTAGCTCATCTTATGATTATGCTTCATTTCAAAGTCAGCTTTATGCATCATCTATTTTTGCATATCATTAACTTTGGTTCAGTCTTGTTTTTTGGAAGACACACACACACACACACACACACACACGATAGAGGAGGGATGGAGTCAAATATGTAATAAGGCAGAGAGAGGGGACGGTGTCAATGGCAGAATCTAGGTATTTGATAAACAGGTACTCACATAGCCCTTCAATTGTGTGTGTGAATGGTTCATTCGTTATTAAATACTAGACAAAAAATTCTCAGTCTTAGCAAGAAGTAGAGGCCTGACTAGGGCAAACCACCAACCTGTGGCCCTGACAGGCAAAAGGGAACATTTTAGTTTCTCAATGCTAGATTGAGTTATTCTCCCCTTGAAGCAGATTATGACCATGTGTTGAAGAAGCTATCTCACTCATGATCTCGCCTGTAAATGATTTTGTGGTGTCTGTGGAAAATCTCTTCTTTCTCCAGCTTTTCCTGAGGTCAGAACCCTGTTTTCCCCTCTCTGTAGACTGTTTCTTCAGGACTGAGTAATGAGCCCTATGGCTCAGGGATGGAAGACGCCAACAACACTTAAAACTCTGCCTCTGATAATTTTGTTTTGCATTATGAAGTACCAGGTTATTTGAAATGCCACATACCGATCTGATTTGTTATACATCTTTGTTCCAAGAAGAAAGTGGTTTAACAGAAATGTCAATGTACTATCAGAGAAGCACGTGCGGTCTCCAGGGGAACAGAAAGGGCAGAAGCTGCTCATTAGAAACACTCTGGTATATCTCCCATTTCAGGAATAGCACAAATGCAGGGCCACCCCAGGTGTCTCTCCTGTTTGTCCAGAGGCTCCGTTGAGACTAAAAGTGTTTTCAGCATAAAGTCTCTAATTCTATTCCTGTACTCACTCAATTATATATTTGCTTTCTTTTCCATGACACAGATGGAACATCCTTAGTCACAAGGTTCAATCTTTTAAAGGTAATTATTGTTTTTAATCCCTTCAGTAGCTGGCCAGCCACATGTAACCTCACAAAGTTGTGTTACTTAATCACATTAAATGAGTGGTTGAGTTTTATCAGCAATTAATTAATTAGCTAATTAATTTCTCTATTTATTTGTGTGCTTGTAGTTAATTTTTTTAAACTTAGTTTTAAAATTTATGGTGTGTGTGTTGGGGACTGCAGAGGCCAGAAGAGGATGTCAGATCTGCAGCTGGAGTTACAGGCATCTGTGAGTCCCAGATTGCTGGAAAAGAACTTGGGATGGCTGGCAGAGGAGCACATGCTCTGACCATCGAGCTTTCTTTCCAGCCCATCATTTATACAATTAATAAATGAACTTTTAGAGACACCTATCACTAGCTTTGTTTTCTATGTATGAGTTACTTACACAAAATACTTTCATATGAATTGTCATATATTTAAGACCTGAAAGGTCTTTAGTTTCAAAGTCAGCAATATGTAAATCTAATTTGTACAACCTTATCTTCTACCATTATTACATGGCAGTTTATACTTTGTATGACTTTTCTGAATTGCTTCCTTTGAAAGTCTTGGGAATGAGAAATAATTACAATGCTCCTAACCTCACTCAGGGAGCAAATGCCTTCTAAATCAGTAGCAAGAAACCAGGCAGCCAGCATTCAGGTTCTTGGTATCGCCCACAGATAAGCTTTTCACTGTTAGTCCTTGGCATTCCAGCTTCAGAATCTTCTAGGGTGTTTATTTAAAAGGTAGATTCTGGGACCCATCCCTGATGCAGGTGTAAAGGGGAACATTTTGAGAAATGGCTATAAGGAAGTGGGTGTTACATAACTCCAGCCTTACAGAAACATACAACTCGCTCACCTGTGTGTTTAGAACATACGCAGCTCATTACTTAAGTCTTTGCTTTAAATTCTCATCTTACAGCGATAGCTCAGAAGACATCCAGGAAACAGTGAGACTGGGTTCCTGTGGAAGAGCAGGACAGGCGCTGCAGGAAAAAGCCCAATGTTTCCCTGACTGTTGGTTGGTGTGGGCTTTTGTGTGACCACAGCTAATCGTTTTTCAGCCAGATATGGACAGATAGTGCCTTCAAAGTTTCTGTGTAGTTTTATGTAGCACGTACAAAGAGTAACAGGAGGCTAGCCCTTGTGAAGAAGTGTAACTTTTTATCAGGAAACATGAAAGGAAAACGCTCTGACTCTGGGGAGGTGATTCAGTAAAATGCCTGCAGCCCAAGCATGAGCGCTGAGTTCAGATTCTCAGTAACCATGTTGACACCACCTCCATTGCCATGGCATGGCACCACACCTACAATCCCAGGAGTGGGAGGCAGGGACAAGAGGAACCCTGGGGAGCCCCAGGTCTGGGAGTCCCCATGCAACCCTCCCCAATTGTCTAAAGTGCCAACTTGTAACTTTTAGTAGCTTTTCCTGATGTTTTTCCTTGACTACTTGACATTTCTTGCCCATCTCAGGCAAGCTGAGGTTCCAACTTCCAGCCTCCCCACCAGGCAGCCACTCACTCCATTGTGACTTTGTCCACGGTTGAGAAACAGTATTTTAATTTCCTTCCTTGTATTGCATTCCTCCAAAATGATTGCTGAATTGTGTGACTGCCAGCCTTGTTTTATTTGCTTTGTCTTGAGAGAACATTCTAAATGCTCAGATCTGCCACCCACCCATTATTAGTTGTTTTTTTTTTTTTTTGATATTTTGTTCTCTTTTTTTCTTCCCTTCCTAAAAGCATCTCAAACTCAATGAGTCTAAAATCAAATTCAAAGTCCACTGGAAGCCTCAACTTCTAACACTAAAAGACATCACGTCTTTTTCCGTATACACGATGCTTTGGTGGAAGCTATGCTCATCCCTCTCACTCTCACCCTCCGATAGATATCATTTTTCAAATAAATTGCAGGGCGGTGCACTTTTCTGTGTAGTAAGTAGCAGAAACATGCAATTGCTTAAGTATTTAGTACTCTTTGCATTTACGTTAGCAGCTTGCTGTTTCTAACGCTTGGGACCTTGGCAGCTGGAGTGTGTTCAGTTTACACAGAGCAACAAGCTGGCAACTTGGAACCTCCTGCAAACAATGATCAGAATCTACGCACTCCGGCTTGCTTTCCTCAATTTCCTAGGTTTTCCAGCTTGCCAATGGGAATCTGCTTACTTGACCTTGAACGAGGTTTCTTGTTTTCCCATATCCCAACTGGGCTTTCCAGTACAACCTACCACACAGACCACTTTCACTGAAGTGGTTCAGAATATGCTTTGGAGAGAACTCATCCTAAAATAGACAATAATTTCCTTGTCTCTGGATTTCCAGGCTGCTTTCAGTCTTTCATAATGGCATGTAGGAGGCGTTCTCCTGGTCTTTATCCACGGTGAAGCTGCTGGGCTGCTGGGCATAAGTATCCTCAGCGTTAGGAAATATCAACATTTCAGTCTGAAGGTGGCGAGAATGGCACACGTAATTCCCTCCTGTGCCTCCCTCCTTTCTAGTGGAAGGTTTACCTCTGCATGGATTTATTGGCCACGCTTGTTTCTTTTTCTGACTGAGTCACTGAGTCCTACAAATTCTGGATACTGGTAGCTTTCAGGTTATGTTCATTGCAAGAAAGCATGATTGCTTTATTTGACTGCAACTGTTCTGTAGAATTGCTCTTTTTCTTCTGTATGGTCTAGCCTTTCTCCCTTGATGGACGACTTTTGGAAAATCTTTTTTTTTTTTTTTTTTTTTTCCGAGACTGGGTTTCTCTGTAGAGCCTTGGCTATCCTGGAACTCACTCTGTAGACCAGGCTGGCCTCGAACTCAGAAATCTACCTGCCTCTGCCTCCCAAGTGCTGGGATTAAAGGCGTGCGCCACCACTGCCCGGCTGGATAATCGTTTTTACTCTCAATGTTCCATACCCTCATTTTCCTGTCGAAAACAAAGGTTGTGACTTAATAGCTTAAATAATCTTGTATAAAATATAGTTTCCAAAAATCCTAATCATAGAAGACAAACAGAAAATAACACTAAGTATAATATTGTCAACTATTTATAATATATATTACTCTTAGACTTGCTAATACTAGAATTCGTGTGTGTGTGTGTGTGTGTGTGTGTGTGTGTGTTATTATAGTTTCTTCTACTTTATAGCCCTTCCTGTTAGGGTCACATCCTTTTCAAGTGCTGCAAACATTGTATTTTATAGACTCAGTAACTATTCATTTCCTTGACATTCAGGCTCTTTCCAAATCTAAAAGATGCTGAAAAAATTAACTTTCTTTTGTTTTGTGTGTGTGTGTGTGTGTGTGTATGTAGTATTGAGGTGTGTGCATGCGTGCTTGCATATGAAGGACAGAGGTGAACGCAGGGTGTCTCCTATTGCTGATTTTTGAGTCATTGTACTGGGTACTCACTACTTAGGTCAGTCTGGCTTGCAAATACATTGCAATTCTCCCTTACCACACCACTGCCAGGGTTATAAACATATGCCACTGTACTTGGCTCTTTGCCTGAGCACCAGGGATTCAAATCATTGTGTAACACCCCTCCTGGAGAGACAGGAACAAATATCTATTAACCCCAGATATGGAAGTTCAAAGGAAGGATACCACCGAAATTCAACTTGGTGAACCATTGAGTTTTATCGGGGTTACCTACAGAAGCAGGAATGATTCAAAGACAGTTGCATCACCAAAAAGCCCATGCCAACAGAGTCACAGCTCACTAAACCCGTAGTGTATTAGACAACCTACAGGCATCTCAATCAGTTGTTCTTTCTAGGGAGTTTAGTAGGTCCAAGCCTCTTTCAGACAGCTCTGCTAGACTCTGCTTTTCCAGGAGGCTCAGTTGGTCTTCTAGACAGCTGTTTGTCTCAGCAATCATTGCTTATGTTAGGGAGGGAGGATGGACTATTTCACCTTCCCTTAGAATATCCTCTTCTACCTCCTCTATAATGTCTTATGTCAAAGACAGAAGGGTTAACCTTAGAGGAAACTGCTATACAACACAAACTCAGGCTCACATGCTTCACGGGGGCTGCCTCAGCAGTGTCTCTGGCTCCTTGAGTTTCTTTGTTCATGATTATCATTTGTATAATTACAACTAAAGGAAAAACAGTCTGAATGTAGGTACCCTATACACTGGTAGGCAACAGTTATTAAATGAAGACCTAGGTTACTAAATGAAACTTTCAGTGGCAGGTGTGGGTCACCTCTAAAAATAATTATTTAAGGAGGCCCCCAAAACAACACAGGCTATTGCCATTGCTCTTGGTTGCCTGTCATAGCTAGATGGTAAGTCCCTATCTTCCTCCTCACCATAGTTTTAGCAGTGTCAGAAGGTGCTAAACATATCACCAGGGAGAAAAGTCCTTAATGGACTTAGCAAGTGGCAGGCCCTGCATGTTACAATGTTACTACTTTACAATAGTGGCATGACTGCTATAGGGGTAACCAATGCTTCCTAATTGGATTTGGGGCCAGTTCCATAGGAGACAATTCATGTCTAGTACTGTAAAACTGGCCAAATGCCTGTGGTGTGGAAGTCAAGGGCTCTAAGGACAAACCTACTACTGCTGTTTTGTTAAATGATAGGCTTTCAGAGTGTCTTCTCAATACCTGTGTTCATACCTGTGTGCTCTTAACACTGCTCACAGAAGTTCTTTTTTTGCAGTGGAGAGCATCCATCATAGAGACTCATGACTGATGAAAGTGCAGAGACTAAGTGGCTGTTTAATATTCAGCTCTGAATAGACCATTTATATCAATACCCTGCTCTAAGGCGCAGGGAGCATTGAAGAAGTGGTGGAAAGAACAGAAGGCCTGAAGGATGGGGAAGAGTGCTGTGTATACACTGCTGCCTTCTGGACATGGCATGGACCCTGCATGCACAATCTCACAGAAACTATGGTTATCTGCAGATCTCTATTCCAGCCTGGATGGAGGAGGGGCTCATAGGCTGCACCCACAGCTGAAGAGCTGTTGGCAACTGACAGTTGCTGTGTGTGTGTCCACTGTAGACAGCACGCATGTTAGAACATGAAGAAAGCACTCCCTGGTTTCAGAGGGTTATAAAAGAGGGTAGTGAGGGGAATGGGGATGAGGGCCTGGTATGACCAAGACACCTTGTAAACGCAGATGAAATTGTCAAGTAAAAGATAAAAGGTCATAGTAATTTACAAGGCCGTGCAGAAATACTTTCTCTGACCTGATGATACGAACCCTGCTGAGATGAGGAAAGCCATTTTAATGCTCATTGTTTATTTTTATAAAGTTTAGTTCCTACCTTATTTTCATCTCAAGCAGTATCTGTTCTCAATTCATTATCTCCGAGTTCTTAACAGTAGCTATTATGCTTGCTATTACTAAATTTTTTTTCTTGTAGAAAGCAGCCTATTCTTGTTCTGTCACTGTAATATCCCCTGGAATCTCACTGAAGATAAGAGACAGACAATTTCAGTGTTTCAGACCTTACATAATCTCCCACCTGCTCCTGTCTCCATGGAACACAATGGAGTGCTCAGTTCCCCGGGTTTCTGTCTGAGTGAAGAGCTTTGCTCCAAGTGTGAGTGCACACATTAATCCAGTCTCTACTTTGATCTGATTTTCTTTTAAAGTCTGAATTCCAGCTCTTGTTTAAACCTATTTCTGCCCTCTGAATGTATCTGTCTACTTCCTATCCTAGGAGCCCCGTACCAGCCCCTAATCTTGGGGCTCTCCGTCTTTGGGGTCTCTTGCACACACAGTACCCTATGCCTATGCTGGGGAGCCATTTGAGGCCTCCTGGGAGGGGCACTGAGACCTTTATAGCAAGTGGCATTTCTTAAGGCATATTTAATACAGCCTAGTTAGATTAGTGGGAAATGAAAATGTATTGTTTAGAATTATATAGGGGCTAGGGTTGGGGTAGCTCAGCAGTACAGCATTTACCCAGCATGCACAGGGCCTTCGGTTCCATCTCCAGAACCACAAAACAAACGCTTCTTCCCAACTACCCCACCCTAAAGAAATAATTTATCATAGATCTAAAGCCAGCAGAGGTCCCACAGTCTTATAAAAATGCATAATTTTAGGAGGGAAGCAGTAGACTTGAAAGCATCTTTCCGCTAGTCTTTCTTCTCATAGACTTCAAACTTATACTTGATGCCTTTTTCCTCCTGGACCTCAGAGAGGACACCTGGGTATCTGGAAAAGAAAAATTTTCACGCTTCAGTTTAACATCCACTGAAAACACGTGACTTCCCTAACTTCACACCCAAGGGCATCAGCACTGTGGGATGGGAAGCAAGTTCTTGTCCCTCTTTTTCCAACATGGCAAGCCACTCCTTAGGTCATATTCACAACACACGGCAACAGGAGCAAACAGCAAACAATAAAGCTAGAAGGAGCAACGTGCCAAATCTTCTCTTTTATTTTGCATTCATATTTTTTCCTCAGAAAATGAACCCCAGTTCCTACTTTTCCTGTATCTTTCCACTCTGCCAAAGAGCTACTAGGCAATTTCTTAGGAACCTTTTGCAAGTTGTAGCTAAAACCACAGTTCTAAGAAAAGAAAACCAAATTCTCTGTAGCCGCTTAAGACTGAAGTTGTGTGCCCAGGGCTAGGCTGACTCTTGGTTTCTGTTGATTTATGGCCACACCATGGCTTTACTAGTCTGGCACCACGTGGCACACCGTGACTGCTTCATTAGGACCACAGTGCACCTGACCTCTCCATCCCCTTAACTCTCCATTAGATCCCTGCTCAGACTCTCTGGCCACTCTGCCTCCCAGGGAGCACTCCATGTCCCTCCAATGATGACAATGGCTCCCTACAAAGCAGCTTCATCCCAGACTGCAACAGAGGGAGCCAGGAGCTGCTGTTTCATCTTTTGCCCCCCTGTGTACACGTGTCTGTACTTGGCAATCAGGCCTTCTTCATGGAATAGCCTATGGACGGCATGGTCCTCAAAGTCCCTTCTAGTATTACATGACACTCCAAACTCACTGTTGCCAAGTAGGCTTCTGAAAACTTTAAAATGTCTTGTGATATATAATGCGCTGATGAGGGCCGGGCAGTGGTGGCACACGCCTTTAATCCCAGCACTCGGGAGGCAGAGGCAGGTGGATTTCTGAGTTCGAGGCCAACCTGGTCGACAGAGTGAGTTCCAGGACAGCCAGGGCTACACAGAGAAACCCTGTCTCGAAAAACCAAAAGATAAATAAATTTAAAAAAATAATAATGCACTGATGAGAAATAACAGACATTAGTTAAAATATGGAAAAATTCGTGTCAAAATAAGCAGCTCTATTTGCTAACCATTTTCTAGCCTCTTGCTGTTCACTCTCTGTAGTACTCCTGCCTTTAAAACTGATTTTACTAGGCCCATTTTCAACTATGATCTGAGTTTCTTTGGAAAGAGTCAGGGAAAGTCACATTTGCATATTTTTTGTGTGTAAAATTCAGCATTAAGACTGTCAATCACTAAGACAAATCAAAGTACCAAGAGGTTCTTTCAAAAGCCAAGAATAATAAAATCTGATAAGTGACCAGCTGAATATGTTCGGTAGCTATCACATTAAATATAATTTTTCTGTAAAACTAAAATTAAACTCTTCTTAAATCAGTTTTATTCCCTCTACAATCTTTAGGTCTTTTAAAATAATGGTTATAATTATAATCACAATTCTAAACTTTTTTGATTTTGAGATAGGATCTTATTCTGTATCTCAGGCTGGCTTTGAACTTGCAGGCTCCTCGGTGCTGAGATTATAGTTGTGAACCAGTACCCCAGCTCAGTTCCAAACAAAATCTTCCTGAGAACTGTACTTGGACTCTGTGTGTGTGTTTTCTATACATGTTCCTATGCATGCACCCAGCTGGAAGCCAGTGTTGTTTTTCCCAAGTCCATTTGCCAACCATTTACACTGAAGATAATTTTAACTCCTAAGCCATTTTCCCAGCCCAGAACTTGGACTCTAGAGTTCAAGGCCCACAGGAATTGGTGTACTTCCTATTCTTAGACTCCACCCACTTCCTCCTATTTAGGATCTTCAAGCTTTAAGAGTCAGAATAAACAGCAGCTCTGAAATAATAAAAGACTATAGCAATCCAGAGATGATTCGGTCAAAGCTCTTGGAGGCAAACACTTCAGTTTTCCATAAGAAAACAAACTGCAACTAAAATAAAATGGGCATTTCACCAGAAACACAGGCTCTAGTGCAGGTTTTGCCAGCATCCTCAAGTCAAGAGGTAGTGGAATCAGAAGAGGAACCACCAGTACATCTGAAATTTACTCCATGGTGTTGTTCCCTGATGAGGGGCACAGGTCCTAGCTTTGGAACCAATTACCAACTGTGCTGTGGAATGCAAGGAGTCTGTCGCCCGGTCCTGTGTGATGATGCTGGTGGCAGACCTTTAAGTGTGCCCTCTGATGGAACTTCGAGACTCAGTTGCTATCTGTCTCCCTATTCCAAGTGTGAAGGCTCCCTCCAGGGATGCTTGTCATCTTGAGCCATCTGCTTGAGGTCTTCTCCAACAGCAATGCTGGGACTCACAGCACACCTTTCAGGCTCCAGAACTGTGAGCTAAATAACTCTTTTCTAAAGTTAGCCTGCCTCAGGCACTCTATTAGTGGTGATAAAATGGACTAAGTCCTTTTGTCTTAGCGTCCTTTATTTTTGGAGCTCATTAAACAGAATACTGCTGATATAAAACTTTTGGGCCTGCTGGTTTGGTTGAGGTCTCATGATGTTTGATAGAAAATTTTCTTCTAAGTGATATTAATGAGAACAGAGCTGTATGGGCTGGGCTGGCATGGTGCTGCTGAAGTAACAGTTACATAGGCCAGTGCATGGTAAAACCACCATTTCATTAATATGAACTCTGGATCTAAGGCTTTATCCATTTTCTAATTCATTCTCTGCTCATAGCAGTCCTTGCTTTTATCTTTATTAGAGTAGTGACTGAAAAAAATCACCATAAATAGCATGATATTTATGAAAGATACTATGTTTGAATGGAAACCTGTATAAGCTAAGAGTAATATAGTCAGCTTATGGAGACAATGAGGATCAAAATGAGCGCTAATGACCTTGCCACTCATCCACATAAAAATACCAGGCATGGTGCCAAGAGTGTACTTCTAATGCTGAGGAGGTAGAGACAGGAGATGTTTGGGGTTTATGGGCCAGCCAGCCTACTGAAGGAATTCCAGGTAAGGAGAGACCAGTCTCAAAGAGGACAGTGCTTCTGAGGCTGTCTTCTGACCTCTATGTGTAACCCCCCCACCCCCCCACACACATACACACACTCACACAGTCTTATACGCAATCATCCCAAGATTCAGGGATCGTTGTGAAAGAGGGGTTAGAAAGATTGTAAGGGGCAGAGATTAGTGGATGGTTACAGAACACTTACAGTTTCTGGAGAAGGGGAAGCTGCGTACGTATGAGTTGCCTGCATGTTATCAAACTAATACAAGATCTAAGCAAGGAGACAAAGCCGAGAAGTCCCACCCCAAGCTTAGGAGTGACTGACAGCTAATGGCCACTGGGGGAAGAAGAGTTAGTTTTCTTCAGGGATGTGGCCTCTGAATGTAGGTGAGCCCACAGTCATACACATACTGACTGCACTGTGTGGACTCAGGGTGTTAAGAAAACAAAACAAAAACTATGAAATTGTGAGGGAATAGTTGAGGGAAGGAGAGGAGAGGAATCAGAAGAGATGAAATGGGGTATGGATTTGATAATTTATTTTTTAGAACACAAATAAATACACACATAAATAAATACACACATAAATAAATACACATGTGAACCTAATAGAGGCTGATGGAAAGATGGAGGGGGATGGAGAATGACTAAAACTCATTCTGGACTTCAGCAGCAATGAGAAGCTCTCCAGTGTATAGACGCTGAGGCAAAGGCCCAGGGCAGAACGATTCTACTTCCTTTCAGACATAGAGTACACTTACTGGGCTGGGTACAACAGAAGATGAGGACATCTGGGAAGGAGGAATCTTAATCAAGAAAACGTTATCAGATTGGCCTATATTATCTGTGTGATTAATTGATATGAGTGGTCCCATTCCATGCAGACCATGGTGGTGGTACTCATGGTCCTGGGGCATATAAGAAAGCAGGCTGATTCAGCCCCAAGGAGAAAGCTGGTAAGCAGCATCTGTTCCTACTTCCAGGTCCTGCCCTGACTTCTTCCCAGGATGGACTGTTACCTGGAAGCATTAGATGAAGTTAACCCTTTCTTCTCCAAGTTGCTTTTTGTAGGACACTTACTGTCTAGAGGTTTCCCTTTTTCTAATCTTAAAGAAAGATTAAGGTCTTCCCTTAGGGAATTGCCTCTACTCTGTGTTAAGGACGCTGCTGTGATATTAGTGCAGGTCAGAGAACACATGGCTGGCATCAAATGCTGCATTGAAACAGGTGTTTATCCCTGTGGAGTGTCAGTTACAATGTCCACGTCACCACAATGGTCTTGTCCCGTCTCAGTCCACTCACCACAAACTCCTGAGATGGGAAAGAACTAACACACGCTACCCTTAGCTTTCCAAGCAAGCAGGAGACAGAGCTTCTTACCTCACCCTGCAGAACTCACCCTGCCAGTCAACATATCCTGATTCCAAGACCAACTGAACACTGATAACATCATACCCCAAAGTCTTGTAGGGATACAAACACAAAAATCCTCAGTAAGACGGCAGCAAACTGATTCTACTAACATATTAAAACAATATCACATGCAATTCCCAAGTAGAATTGACCTTGGAAATGCAAGATTAGTTTAATATAAAAACTAATCATGTAATATACAGTATTAATAGTGTCAAACGGTTTAGAAAAAAAACATGGCAAAATCCAACAGTTCTTTGTGATCAAAGCACTTAATGAACTAGAAATCAAAGGGCCCTTCCTCAGTGTGAGAAAGTCACGTGCTTTCCCACTAGGACCATGAACAAGACAATGTGTGTCTAATTTCCTAGTCACCCTGCTGGAGGTTTTGGATCAGATACACAGGCAAGAGAAAGAAATAGCAAACATCTGAGTAAAGGGGGGAAATACAGCTGCAGACAACACGAACAGGCAGCTCTTGCCTCCACCTTTACTTCATTACACTAGTGCTAGGAAGGGACCAACAATTGGAACTGTTGACTCCAGCTTTACAGTTACAGGGTACCAGAGGAGGACGCCATACAGCTAACAACAAATATAGAATACTATTAAGCTCCAACCATGAACTTACAGAATGTCACATACAGTGACTTGTAGTTTTATACACTAGTGTGAACAGTCTGAAAGCAACAGCACCAACAGGAATAAAACATACTCAAGCAGTGCAAGAACTGAACACTTATAAAGCACTACTTACCGGAAGAGAGTAAACATCTACCTAAGTGAAAAGCTCCAACGTGCTCAAGGTTTAGGACTTCAAACTGTTTAGAGACAGTTCTCTTCAGAGTGCTCTATGGATACAATACCTAGGAGAATCCTAGCTTGCTTTCTATCAGAAACTGGCACACTAATATAAAATTCATATGGAAACCCAAGGGACCCAGAACAGCAAAAAGCAATCTTGAGATAGAACGGATCTGAAAGGTTTACGCTTCCTGATTACAGTTAGAATTATGTGTAGTAAGCCAAGTGAAGCAGTTATAATCCTTGCTCCTGAGAAATGGAAGCAGGTGGTCATTCTTAGCTAGCTGGTGAGTCTCCTGGCCAGCCTGGGCTACATGAGACCCAGTTAAAACCAAAACAAGACTGTGAAATAGTAACATGATACACATAGACCAATGGAAAAGAACTGAGAATCCAGAAAAACACTTCCACATTTTTAATCGACTGAAACTGTGGTGACATAAAGGAATGAACATAGGTACAAGAGCACGGAACTACTTAGTCTCTACGGGTGAATGTCATGATGTGTCCCCTACTTTGGCAAAGGTGTTGGCTTGCTTTTAAAAGTCAGAGACCCACAGTGGCATTTAAGTTGCCAAGGATCCTCAAAGGTCAGCACCGTGAAAATGTTCTGACTAAAACAGGTAAGCATTAGAAAGGCATTTCAATGAAGCTGATCACACAGCAGTCTGTTCTTATTGCTAGTGGGGAAGAAATGAGAAGGAGAGCTGAGTGAGATCTATAGTCACATAATGTGAGAATCCACAGTTTCAGTAGAAGAGAAAACACACAGGGTGTGATGTTCACATAAGCATTTTAAAAATGACCGACTGTGGTTTTTTTTTGGGGGGGGGAGGGGGGAGTGTTACAGCCATCGCTTCAGGAGCCCAAGCAAAGCCTGGACTTTAGCTGTTGATGTTTCTTGTGATTTTCTGTTTACTTCAGAACCACTGAATTTAAAGTTTATGTGGTTCTGTAGAGTGCCAAGACTGCTATTCTAAAGCCTGACCATCCATCTATCCAGACTAAGTTTTTATGTCTCTTTAGGGGATGTGTAAAAAGCAAATTCACACTCAAAGGATAATTACTAGACACAGTTGGGACTATCTGGAAAAATGTCTGGAAAAATATGTTAACTGGTCTAAAAGTGTTGATATAACTAACTTTTTCTTTTACTTGCTATAGCTAACTGTTTGAAGCACTTTTAAATTAAAATGCTCCAAGGTTTCCAATTGAGAGAGCTTTCTACTGGAATCACAAGGGTAGTCTTTCTTCTGCATCTTCACTGTGCTGGCCAATTTAACCTTTGACTCGTTGTCCTTCACTCAAATCCAGACTTCCTCTGCTTCCCCTCCAGTGCATTTGCCATAGAAGCTGGGACAATGTCCCGCCTCAGTACTTGGTGTGACACATGGCCTCCTCCTGGCTGACAGAACAGGTCAGCTTCATTCGAGCCTCAGGATCCACTGTCTGTTTACTGCTCCTGGGCCACCCTTGCTGCAGTTGAGTGGCAGTTCCTTGACATCTTGATCTCAGTGTAGATGCCTCTGGTCAGGGAACCCCTCCCACTGACCACAGTACCCACCAGACAGCACTGTTCATGCTTGCCACTGGCCACCCCTCCCACCTCACCGTAAAGGCCTTTTCAGGGTGGGCAGCGGCACCAGCAGGCAGAATCAACACAATTTTCAGTGCCCAAGCCCTGGATTGAGCTAGTGACAGTTGCTAGACGCCACTAAAATCATTAAAGCTCAAGTATTTCCAAGTCTGTTAAAGTAGATTTCTAAAGTTGTTATAATGTATCTTTGTAGGGACACAAACCAATCTCTATTCCAGGTCTGGCACTGGCAACAGACCAAAGAACAACTTTCAGGCCTAGCCTAGTGAACTAGTGAGTTTGTGTGTCTTACAGGATTATGGGTGACTGACTAAAGGGCAACTATGAAAAGCTCACTCAGTAAGTGACAACACACCAAAGGTGCATCCCTAGCACCCCTGCACAGCAGGCAGGCAGCTCAGCTCATCATCAGTCTCTTCTCCCCAGCAGTTGCCATCACTCACATAATTTCTAAGGAGGCCTTGTTACTCCTAAGCTTGAGCTTCCTGTACCTTGTAAACTGAATTTGCTTCCTGAGTCTTAAATCTTTTCTCCTTTCTCCAGGAGGGCATGTTTCAGTTAGGAAGAAACAGCTATCTAACACCAGCACCAGCTGAAGGAGTTTTCTTAAAGACAAGAAAATTGGCAAGCCTTGTATACTGGCTGGTTTTGTGTGTCAACTTGACACAAGCTGGAGTTATCACAGAGAAAGGAGCCTCCCTTGAGGAAATGCCTCTATGAGATTCAGTGGTAAGGCATTTTCTCAATTAGTGACCAAGGGGGAAGGGCCCCTTGTGGGTGGTGCTGGTAGACTTGGATTCTGTAAGAAAGCTAGCTGAGCAAGCCAGAGGAGGCAAGCCAGTAACATCCCTCCATGGCCTGTACATCAGCCTCTGCTTCCTGACCTGCTTGAGTTCCAGTCCTGACTTCCTTTGGTGATGAACAGCAACATGGAAGTGTAAACCGAATAAACCCTTTCCTCCCCAACTTGCTTCTTGGTCATGATGCAGGTTTGGTGCAAGAATACAAACCCTGACTAAGACACCCTTTAACTCATCTGTGTAGTTTAGCCCCTGAATAAAAAATTAAACAAAAATGCATCATGTGAAAAAAGACACTACATTCTTATGCCATAGAACATGGAGAAATCTAGCTGTACTCATTTAGAAGATTCATTCCTATTGGCTAGTGTTCACAGTGCTGGAAGGTGATACATGGCAACCAGGAAAGAGAAAACCCATCAGACTCACCTACCTTGAACTCTGCGAGCTACAGTAATAGCAAGCTGCCTGAAGGATACACTAGTTCAACGCTGGCATGGATGTTACGGGAGTAACCAACTGCTGCTTCTTTCTTAAAGATCACTCCATGAGATGGAACCCATGCCTGACACTGTCAGCAAGGCTAAGAACCTGAAGCTACATAGATATGGACCACAGGGGAAAGTCTACTATTATTCTGCTAATTTAACACAGCAATAAAATGAGACTCAATAACACTCTGTTCTACCCACAGAGGCTCAACTCTCATCACAGAAGTTACTTTGTGCAGTTGGTGATGATTAACAGAGAAACCACAGCTGGTCACCACGGAGAAAAAAGAGACTTTGGAATACTCAGCCCTAAATGTGATGTCTATAACACACATGCTCCTTTCCTTAAGGTTCAGCGATCTACATAGAAAAGAGAGAAAAAGATTGGAGAGCCAGAGGTGGTGGGTGACGTCCAGGAAACTGTTTTCCAGATAGGATAGAGCAGATGCACACGCGAGCTCAGTGACTGTGACAGCATGCACAAGAGCTACACAGGCTCAAGACAAACAAGACCCCAGCATGAGGAATGGGGACAAATCCCACCCTTAACTAACACACCTGCTGCAAGGGGAAGTTAGTTTTCTTCAAGAGAGTGACCTTGTGTCTGTCAACCACACTCCAGGGCTGGACCCATGTTTCCAAGTTCAGCCAGTACAGACTGGACTCCAAGTTCTTTTTGAGAGAGAACATGGAAGAAGGTGGAAGAGGAATACGATCCAAATATAGTGTATGAAATTTTCAAATAAATAAAAATATTATTAAAAAAATCTTTCTGTATAACACATAGCTACTTCAAATCAAATCTGAAGTTACTCTTCTCTGTAAATTTTCTTCCTTTTATTACTAATTTATTTAACAGTTTTAAATAAATTTTAAATTTAATACACATGTCATTGCACCTTGTTCTTCCTTCCTTCCCCTTCTTTCTGTAATTAGTCCTTAAAGTGCTTCTCACTAATTAGTAATTGAATACTTACTCTGGGAGAAGTTTATATTTCCCCAAATCAATTTCTGGGAAAAATGTGTCACTTTCAAATTCCTGCATGATCCTTGTCACGAAGAGTCTGAGGTGGCCTGGCTGATTCATGGCTTCCTTTAAAACAAAACACAAGGTATCACTCTCCTTAACCGTTGCTGAAAGGCAAAGAGACTAGAAGATACTTGTTTTAGTTAAGTTTGTACTAGGCATGAAATGCATGTTTACAGTTGCTCAAACTTACTATGTGTAAACTATTTTGAAAAAAGATTTGCTTGTATTTTTTTAACATGACACGTATATGTTACATGTTTTTGCATGGGTGTGTGTGAGTACTGATATTTGTGGAGACCAGAGGCACTGCAGCTGGAGGTGGCTGTGAGCCACTTGATGTGGATGCTGGGATCAGTCCTCGGAAAAGCAGGCAGGGCTCTTAACCACCGAACCATCTCTCCAGCCCCTAAAACTTACTATATAACCCTCCACTCTGAAGCCTCAGTTACACTGACAACAACACTAGCCACAACTAGCAAGTGAGAAATATATTCTGACCTCCAGTTTATTATATATATATATTTTTAAAGTTTAAGCATTCAGTCACGGGGCTTTCCTTCAGTTGCAGTTTTAAGGGTTTACCCCTTATTACCCAGTTGCTATTCTGAAGAGAAGTTTATCTGTACACTTGTGTAAGAAAGTACATGAGATTGTCACTATTGAAAATACCATGGGAATACTCAGCACACCATCTCTTTACAATCATTTATTTATGTATCTGTGTATCTGTGTGGGTAAATGCGCCCGTGTATGCCTATGCCTGAAGAGACTATGGACTCACTCAGAGTTGTAGAAGTTTACAGGATGCCCTGTTTGTTATGTGGGTGATGGGATCTGAATCCCGGTCCTCATGATTGTGTAGTGTAGCAAGAGCTCATAACTGCTGAGCCCTGTCTTCAGCCCCACTGGTACACCTTTCTTATTCTGTCATCACCTAAAACTGCCCCCACTTCTCTGTAAGCAGGGCATTCATCTTGCCTCTTGTTGATAACGGCGCTCAGTCTGTTCCTGTAATGACTTTTCTAACCAGTCTATGATGTTAATTTGATAGTCTCTATAGACAAAATGGCCTTGGAAGAAATAACATTTTTAATGGAAAGGATGATTCTTAAGAGCAGATCCAAGAAAGCATTAATAACTGTCAATCCTCAAACATATGTAAGAAGAAAGAAAATCCACGCATATATGATTTCAAGTTGTTAATTTCCAGCATAGAACACCTTTGCCTTTCAGCGTATCAGTTTATGTTAAGTCCTTTGTTATTACTGTGGCAATCAAATAACTATTCTACTTCTTCCATGGTAGCCCAGACCAGAGAAGCTGACGAGGGCTAACTGCAGCTGTGTCTGCCGCTCTATATCAAAGCGAGGCGAGCCTTCCAGAACGGGACATATGGTGACTATTTCAGGCGCGGACGGGCGGCTTCTTACTCTTATAGCAAAGGCAGCCGTGCTGTGAGCACTGGTCTACTCCACTTCAGAGCTAGTACGGGAGGACAGGCTGAAAGCACTGCAACAGGGGAGACATGTAGGCCTCCACTTTCTTACTGTAGAGCTAGTTATTTAAGTGCACTTAGTCCTCAGTGTCTACAGAATGTATCTTAGTCTGAGACAATGTTACAGGGATGTGAGACACAGAGGGTTTATAATCAGTTTCGGAATCTGTAATACCTCTTTCTCAAGTCATTTATTTCTGTGTATACATGTTAACATACACTCTAAAGGAGTGGGACTGATTTTTCTTCCACATAAATGTTAACAAAGAAGAGCCAAACAAACAAATCTGAAGTCACTTGGTATGAAATGATACCAGGAAAAGAATATTTTCTGCTTTGCCCTTATTTTCCACAATGATACGAAACCATGCCATCCCCTGCTGCCCTCAGGCTGCATGGAGGTCCTGAGATAAAGTTTCCATCTGCCTGTCTGTGCTGACAGAGCCCAAGCTCTTCTCAGCATGCATTTATCCTGGAGGCCAAGGCACAGCAGCACAGCCAGGGCATATCTGGGGAGTTAAACCATACCACATAAGCACTATACTCAAGAAATCAGACTGATTCTTCAACTGAAAATAACTAGTATTTTGAAAACGACTAGCATGTAGGAAGAGCGTGGCCAAAGAACACAAGATTCCAGTTACATAGGAAGAATAAGATCTGGGGGCTCTACTGAACTGCATGGTGACTGTGGTTAGAAACAATGTCTTACTGTGCTTTTGAAATTACTGGGAGTTGATTTTTAAGTATTCCCATCACAAAAAAATAAGCAAGGTGATATATCTCAATTTAGCCACTCCACAAATACACGTTTCAGATTGTCTGATTGCCAGTTTAAAAATAGACTTAAAAAAATGAGCCATTGAAGTTGATGGGAGTGGGTGGGAGGGCGAATCTGCTCAATGCACATGAAATATGGTGCAACACCACAATGTAATATAAAAATCTATACATTAACATGTAAATATGTTCTATTTATAAATGCGACTGGTATGAATTATAAATCTTACATTTACCTTTATATTTATTTTGCACAGGCATGTGAAGTAATTCACTGACTCCTGGGTAGATTACAGTAAGGACAATGTGCACGGCGGGAAGTAGGGAAGGGCACTTCTTTGTCGCTCAGCATAACTCTACTTACCTGGTAAACAGAACTGCCTCCGACTATCCAAACCATGTCCACTTTATTTGCTAACTCTGGTTGTTCAATCAGCTTTAAGGCGTCATCCAGACTTCTGGCAAGAAAATGAGCTCCTTGTGGTGGGTCCCTGAGGTAAAAAAAAAAAGAATCATGGTTTTTGTAAAAGCCTGTCCAGACTAGTCAAATAATCCAAATTGGCAGCAGCCTACAAAGTCTGAAAACTTAACTCTTTCAGCTCTAAGTACTCAGATCGACCGTAGGTGGTCAGTATCCGACACACTTCATGCCCGAACAGCACTTGCAAATCAAAACATAAAGCCATATGTGACACCCCAGTGTATGTGTAAGTAGAAAACAACCTTGACAGTAGCTGTCTCTGCCGTGGTGGGGTGAGGGTCAGGGAGGGGAATGAGGGACTTGCTGGAGGCTTAATAGGGTTACATAGGTAAATCCTTGGCAACACTGAGCTCATGTGCATCTCCACCTCATTCCCCTCCCTGACCCTCGCCCCACTACAGCAGGACAGCTACGGTTGAGGTTGTTTTCCACTATATATACAATGGACTGTCACATGTGGCACTGTATTAACACCTACCATAAGCTAGAGCAACATGGAATTCTGGCAAATGACACATGGGACGCACTTGGGGGAAATGGACTCGTTTTGCCCTTTATTTTGAAATGTGCGGACAAATAGCAGCAACCAGATGGGTGATGGCAACAAAAGCAGCATAGTAAAGTTAATGGCAGAGTCCATGAGGTGGCTGTGCAGCTGTTTAATGGCGGAATCCACACAGTGACTGTGCAGATGTTTAACGGCAGAATCCACACAGTGATTGTGCAGATGTTTAATGGCGGAATCCACACAGTGACTGTGCAGATGTTTAATGGCGGAATCCACACAGTGACTGTACAGATGTTTAA
>JADRCH010000005.1:9996097-10037723 GCA_019843965.1 Rhynchomys soricoides | reverse complement strand
AGCAGAGACAGGATTCTTGGATCTCACTGGTCAGTTAGCCTAGACTAATAGGTGAGTGCAGATCCCAGTGAGAGACCCCCAGGAAGGACACAGAAGGGCAATGTTCAGCTTTGTACTCATGGAGGCACACGTGTACCTGCCCACATACTCGTGCATGAGCACACACATGTGCAGACACAGACACAGACAGATCTACACACGCAGATGCTCATCACTTTACTTTCACACTGCCTCATCCTGTTATGTACTGATCTGTGCCCTGGGAAACAGATCAGTTTTCTTGTGCTGAGCCCATGTGATAGCACTTACTTGAGTTCTCTGCTGAGAACTATATTAATTCTGTCCTTTAAAGGTCGATTCTTCTCAGGAATGGAGAACCAGGTTCTCTTACCCATAATCACCAGATTCTGTTTACCTATAAAACCAAGCGGAAAGGAGATCAGAAAACACACATATTTTTTCAGTGACATACATCGCCAAGATGATTGTTGTAGTGACATCTAGTGGATATCCTTTAGAAAACTTCAGACAAACAGCTTTACCTAAAATTCATATTTAGTTCTCATTAACTAAATATAGTACAATTTTTCCTTTTGGCTCATCCAATTTATATCTTTTACTTAGGTTTTAATCAATTGCAACAAGGCATAATTTCAGTTCAAAGCGCTCCGGTTGACTGGATTTTGTGATTTACTAGATAACCTTATTAAACTCTAAAGTGCTTTATTAAACTCTAAAATGGAGAAAAGAGTAAATGTGCTCACCATCTAAAACTGCTTTTCTCTGACTCATCTGTCCCAGAGAAATAGGTAATACCTATCTAAACATACATTCAAGGTCACACTACCTACATTCAGGGGTCAGGGGCCTTCGCGGACGAGAGGGCAGAGAGAGCCTAAGACTTGGGAGAAGGGGAAGAGAATTGTGAAAGGCTGACTTTCGGCCATGACATGGCTGCCGTATGTATGCATCAGTTCACATGTGGTCCCTGCACAAGATCAGGCCAGGCAAAAATCAAGCAGGGAGGAGGGCTTCCTGAGGCCCCACCCACAGCTATCGGTAGTTGATGGCTGCTGGGAGAGGGAGAGTCCATCTTTTGGGCCTGGGCTGATTGTAGATTGCTCATGCCCCAGTCAATGGCCACTCACAGGGTTATGAATAATGAGTAGAACATGAGTTAGGGAAGGGGACACAGGAGGAGTGAGAAGGTAAACGGATACAATCAACATACACTGGATAAAAATATAAACCTTTCAAAGAATAAAAATACACTTAAAAAGTACTGTTTGAGAACTATACATACAGCTTCCATCTTTTATTAAATTACTTGGAGGAAACCCTTGAATTGCAGACGCCTGGATCAAATGACATTTATCATGCTACATTTAGAGTTCTTTAACAACATGATTTGTGGTGGCATGAAAGACAGTTTAGATGTTAAAAGCGCAGTAGACGACCTGGGTTTGGTTCTCAGCACCCACACCCAGAGGTTCACAATGGACGGCCTTTAGCTCAAGTTCCAGGGAACTGACACCCTCCTCAGGCCTCTGTGGGGACTAGGCACACATATTTTGTACATACAGGTATATAGGCACTCTCAAAACAGACATTAAAATAAAAAGAAATAAATCTTGAAAAAGAATCATTTTTTTCTTATGCGCATTATGCACCCATGTATACAGGCCAGCCCAGGCAATGCAATTGGGTGTCTTTACCTTATCTTCTTGAGACAAGTTTTCTCACTGAACCTGGAGCCCACAAATCTGGCTACAGTGCAAGCTGCAGGGATCTTTCTGTTTCTGCCTCCCTAACGCTGGGATTATAAATGTGCCACTGTGCCCAGCTTTTTATTTGGGTGGTAGGATTTGAACTCCGGTCCTTAGACCTCTCCTGACGGAGGGAGCCATTTCCCCAGTCCTGATATTTAGATTCTTGAGAGTAGACTGTGTTAAGATGGCATTTGCCAACCAGTCTACTAGTGACGTACTATGTTTTCTAGTAATGTTAGTCAACAACTGCACTGCAGACATCTTTTTCCTGTTGGCTCTGCCATCCCTCGCCTACGATGATAAGCAAACATGTCTGTAAGGGAGAAATTACACTGAATTTCCTTATAATTACAAGCACCTGGAAACTGCCTTACAATTATTGCACACCACTCCCCATTCTTTTATTTCAAGTCAGTCACCCTGACTAACACCGAAGACCATAGCCTTCATCCTATCATGCCTTCCTAAATCCAACAGACTAAAAAAAAATTTTTTTTCTCCATTTACCCAAGTCTTCTGTCTTTCAGTAAAAACTCTAAACACTGGCTCAGTTCTCTACTCAAAGCGCTAAATTTTGCTGCCGATTCTGCCCAGTTATTTTGGAGTTATATGCACTTGTTAACAAAATTTCAAGCATATGCATTTTAAGAGGATGTTTAATAAGCTCTGGTAATCGTACAAACATTTCTAGCAAGAAACAAAGATCCCAGATTGCCAGGGGAGACTTCCTACTCATACTGCTACATTGTAAATCTTGCTTCAAGCAAACACTAGAATCCTCATGACTTAATAACTCCACATTACCTTCCACTGAAGAGGTTGTGGTCATTCTTTGGAAGTACTTGAACTCATTCCTGAAAGAGAAACACTGCGTTAATCCCTGTCATGTGTGCTGAGGCTCCAGTCAGCGACCAAAGGTGCAAGACCCGGTGTGTGTGTGTGTGTGGGGGTGCTGCTGCCTGCCCAGTGACTGGACTTTGCTCCCAGCTAGGGAGCCTGTGAGCAAAGGCAGGCACAGCAGGGGGATCACCGAGGGCACCGGTAGCTTCGCCGGCCGGGCCTATCCGCTCAGATCCGACTCCAAGCAGGTCGGCCTGCGCGTCCAAGCCAAGTGCTCTACAGTGAACCGCCTCGGTTTCCCGCGCCCAGCCCAACCCGTACCTGAGCAGAGGCCAGGGCAGGTCTCCGTTCTTGCCAATGCCCATATTTTGGGACACGGCGACGATGCAGTTCAGCGGTCGAACCATGTTGGCGATCAGACTCTACCAGCCTTCAAGCAAGGAGTGCCCTCAAGTTTGGCGCGAAATCACAGCCAGGAGCCGTAGACCACTTGAGCAGCTAAGGCCCCGCCTCCACCAAGGCCCGCCGCGCATCCAATTTGTGCGGCTAAGGCCCCGCCCCCACCAAGGCCCGCCTCGCATCCTATTTGTACAGCGAAGGCACCGCCCTCACCAAGGCCCGCCTCGCATCCTATTTGTACAGCGAAGGCACCGCCCTCACCAAGGCCGACCTCGCATCCTATTTGTGCGGTTAAGGCCCCGCCCCCACCAAGGCCGCGCCCCGCACAGGTCGCGGTGTGTGATCGCGCGCATGCGCGAGGAAGTGCGCCCGCGCGCTCGCGCTTCTAGCAGGCCGGTTCTTCTGCAAACTGCAATGCCCCGCAAGAAATCCGTGTCGGCGGGTTGTACTGCCGCCGGCCCAGGCCCGGAGAGGCAAGCGGTTCTGAGCCGGTTCTTCACGTCTGCGGGAAGCCTAAGATCCAGCGCGTCTCCAGCACAGAAGGTAGAGTACGGCTCTGCAGCGTCCCCATCGTCCACCTAAGCGAAGGCCGCCCCGGGTGGGTTCTGTCCCCCGACGGGGCGGAGCCAGGTGGCGGGCGGGCCAGATGGCTAGGGGCGGGGTAAGGGCGGTACGGGTCATAGGCGTTGTGGCCGGAAGCGGAGCCTATTAATGGTGGGTAAGACTGAGAAGGGGCGGAGCCAGGGAAGGAGAAGGTGGTGGCTTTGCTGGTCCTTGTTTTAGTTGAAAGACTTTATTACCCGATTAAAAGTAATACATTTGAGGTCTAGGTGCTTCCAGTCGTTAGCCGGAACCTGAGGCGGAAACTTCTACTCGTGATTGGCGAGGACTGGCTGGTCCAGGATGCGTTTTTTATCCTCCGTTCTTCATTCTTTCCTTTACGTTTCCCCTACTAGATTGATGATTGAAGAGTTTTATTTACATATGCTTGCTTGGCTAACTAGAAGAAAGCGTTCTTTAAGGCTAGTTTCTCAGAATTCAAAAAAATTGCTCTGTATTTCAGATCACCGTGCCAGAATATTGTTCTACTGTTCAGATTCTCAGTGTAAGCATTTGGATGGATGAAGTTTCTGTAGATGCTTATCATTGGCTACTTCCTGTTGCTTGCAGCCCTTCAAATAGTTCAAAGAAAAGTTGAAACAAAAACAAAACCGCATAGTGATACTGTCACAAATGCAGGCCCAAGGTTGAGCCAGGTACCTAGGTTCCCCTATTAGTGTTTCCCACACTGACTGGCAGTGTGTCATACTTGTTTACGATGTGTTAAGGCCTCTGTCATTTCCCAGACCGAAGATGTAGAAGGTGATTACAGCTGGCTTTAGCTATCCACTGTATTTTAATGCAGGTGCAAATCAGGTTAAGACCCCTTTCGTTTATATTTCTTTTCTATACTGATCGATGCTCTACTCTCTCTTTTTGAGGTTCATTTACATTTTCATAAATTCCCTAAGATTCATTTTGCATTCACCACTGAGAGAATACTAGGCAAAAGTTTTAAGTTTTTCTTAGATTACCTACCAACAGATAGTCCCAGGACATCTTTTAACAGTGGATAGAAGTTTTGAAATAGGAAATACATTCTCTCTTCCTCCCATAACTTTGCATTTTGAAAATAGATTTTTTGATCTTGTAGAAGTATTTTATTTAACATACATAAGTAGGAAAGGTGGAGAATGCCACATAATTTCAGCAGGATGTGAGATAATGAGAGACTGTACCTGCCAGTTTCTATCTCTGATGGCAAAAACAGTCACCCCCAAAGCCTTTTCAGAGTAAAAAGTAGATCATTTTAAGAAGTGTGGAAGGCAAGGAACTTACTGTCACTCTGAAGCAAGGTCAAATGACCCCAGACTTCAAGCCTTACAATAGTGTTAACACACTATTTCCAACCTTCCAATACAGGTGACAGAAGGTGACAGCAGGAAGAGGTCACTGGGGAATGATGAGCCCACTAAGAGGAAAGCAAAGACAGTTCCAGAGAAGGAAGGAGAAAATACTTCAGTAGCATCTCCCAGCCCTGGTAAGTGCTAGAGAATGAGTCTTCTCAGCTGCTTGGGTTCCCCAGAAGGAGACCATTGGAGCATCGAGCCTTGTTTTCCTGTGTGGGAAAGGTTCTTTGCTGTGCCTCAGCTGGTGTCTGGGAGGCTAGAGCCACAGAGGAGCTCAGTTCTCTAATTTGGCTGTTGTTCTTCCAGCTTTCTCTTTTGTTCACTATTGCTATATATTTTTTTTAAAAAAAAGTGTGTGTGTGTGTGTGTGTGTGTGTTGTAAGTATAGATGCCTGCAGAGGCATGAGGCATGGAATGCTCTGGGAGCTGGAGTCACTGGTGGAATAAGCCGTCTGATGTGGTTGCTGGCAATTGAATTTAGGTTCTTTGACGGAAGAGCGGGTTGTGCACTAACCACTGGGAAATCTCTCCTGCCACATTATCTGTCTTAAATCTTGGTTATAAAGATGAACCATTTGCTAATGATCCACTTACTACATTTATTTGTGTGTGTTTACGTGTGTCATAGTACATAGATAGAAGAGGTCAGAGGACAATTTGCGCCAGTTATTTCTCTCCTTCCATTGTGAGAGTTCTGGCTTTGAACTCAGGTTGTTGGACTTGTTGGTAAGCACCCTTACCCAGGAAGCTATTTTCCAGTCCCCAGAGAGCCTTCTTGCTGTCTGTCTCAAGTTTTTTATGCTTCACTTCTAGAACTGTACTGGTGTTCTAGAACTGAGCCTCTTCATGTTCCACACCTCCAACCCTGCTCATGACCATCTTGTCCCTGCATCTCCCAGCTGGATTTCTTTAGCCTTTCCTTTTATTTCTGCATCTAGCCAGCTGTGGCTCCTGTCAGTTCTCTGAGATAGTTTATAACCAGAAATACTGTGTATTCCACCTTTCCAGAGAAATCTCTAGTCTGTGCTGAGTCAGAGCTTGAAGGGTAGGAAGAATGTAGGCTCAGTTTACTTTGAATCAGTTCTTTTTATTTCAGGACTTTCCAGACTCCAGGGTGCCCCCATTCCCGAGTCTTGAGCATTTTGTGTTGCCAGTAGAATTGGCTTTTTGCTTTTCTAAGGATTGGGTGTGAATCTTGTGTGCTGTATTAGTGACTGTCCATCAGTTCCCTGTCTAGCTTCAGATATCTGAGTAGCTACTGTTACCACTCCTGTCCTGTCTGTCATTATCCCCAAGAAACAAGAAGCAAAGCTTCACCCGAGTCCCGTTTTTGAAATTGTACTGCTTATTCTTTCATTGTTTGTCTGTTTAGTCTGTGTGCGTGCGTGTGCATCTGTGGATGGGAGCGTGCATCTGTGGAGGGGAGCGTGCATCTGTGGATGGGAGCCGTATGTGTGTAGAAGTCGGAATAGCTCGACGGAAGAGTTGCTCTCTCCTTTGATCTTGTTGTTTCTGGTCATCATAGAATGTAGGTCATCAACTTGGTGGCATCATTCATGCAGAGACATCTTGCCAGCCTCCTTCACTGTAGTTCTCTGTGGATTTCATAAGCAAATGGAATTATATGTATAAGTGGGTCATCTTTACCTTGGACACAGTGTTGTTTGTCACATTATAGCGAGGGGCATTGCTCCAATGGGAATGTCCTTCTGGAAAATTCCATGCAGGTTATGAATTGACATAGTGAAGCCAAAATATACTATTGGTGTGTTTTCTTCTTCATATTTCCCAAGAGGCAAAGAAATGTCTGAGGCCCAGGATTGTTTTAAAGTCCCTGGAAAAGTTGAAAGAATTCTGCTGTGATTCTGCCCTCCCTCAAAACAGAGTCCAGACAGAAGCTCTTCGGGAGAGACTTGCAGTTCTGCCAAAGTGTACTGATTTTGAAGATATTACTCTGCAGCGTGCAAAGAATGCAGTTTCGTCTGAAGATTCTAAGTCTCAGGCTAATCAGAAAGTATGTAACTGCTGTGTAGATGAATAATTAGTCATCTTGGTTCTGAAATACTTTTAGCTTCTTTGGGATTACACAGGGAAATAAATGGTTTCCACATCCAGCCTTCCATGTTAGCCGAGGGAACATTTATGTCTTAGGTTTTCTTTCTTCTTTTCAGCATTTAAGTGTTTTACTGTTTATCTGGGAGAGATTAGTTAGTTTGTAGTAAAACAATGCACAGCGCCTGCAGGCAGCCCTGCTGTACTGTGTAGGTTAGGTGCATTGACTTGGGGTGCTTCTCATTGACAGTTTACATAGTTGGCATGGGAAATCCCAGTGAGTATCATGTAGGTGTGAGGTTTTTCAGTTGAAAGCTTGGCAGATACAGAGTCAAGTCAGAGGTAAAGTAAATGAGTATAGACTTTTATTTCTTCTGCTGTGAAATTTGTGACTTACTAATGTTTTTATTATTACAAAGAAAGGGAATTTACCTCTTGCTCCAACACTGAAATCCATTCACAGAAGTGGTTGGTTCTCATTGTTAGCTTTAAATCAAAATAAACTAGTATTCAGACCTTTCTTCAGAATCATATTTAGTTGGTTTTCATTGAAAATTTGGGAGTGGATATATTTATTTATTTATTCATTCATTTGTTTACTTATGCATTTATTTGTTTTTGTTTTTAGAGATAGGGTTTCTTTGTAACAGTCCTGGCTGTCCTGGAACTCCCTAGGTAGATCAGACTGGTCTCGAACTCACAGAGGTCCACCTACTTCTGCCTCCTGAGTGTTGGGATTAATGGTGTGTGCCACCATGCTTTGTAGGAATGGACATTCTAAAAATGATTTCATTTTAATATGTAGATATGATTGACACCACTGAATTGGAGATTTGGTTACTCACACAGCTGTATACACACGCATACACACACATTTACTTTCTTTGGACATTGAAATTCTATTGTATTTTTCTTAGAAAAGTGCTTAGGACAATAAAGTTTTAGCCAGTATCTTAGAAAGTTCACAGTTCCTCCCACAAATCTATGAACTCTTAGCCAGAAAGAGAGAGAGAGAGAGAGACAGAGACAGAGACAGAGACAGAGAGACAGAGTGTTGGCTGACTTACTTGTCATATATAAACTGAAAATGTTTTGTTTTTTGTCTTTTAGTTCTCAGAGGCAGTTTAGGTGGCATGACTATAGTGTCTGGAAGTTACAAAGTCTGTTGATTAAACTCACTTCTCATGGGCTACATTACACCAGTTCCGCACGGAGCACACTTTCTGTTGCTTTATATAGACAGCGGCCAGCTCTGCATTGCAACAATGTTGGGAACTAGAGATAACCAAACAGAAGGGAAGCCAGGGAACTAAGTGGACATTATTACAGGCGATAGGCCATTGCTGTTGTATTTTGTGAGACAGGATCTCCCATACAACCCTGGCTGCCCTTGAACTAATAGCGACCTATCAACCTCTGTCTTCTAAGTGCTGGGGCTAAAGGTGCCGGCCACCATACCTGGACTGATGTGCTCTTTGAGGTCACAGGGTGCAGATGAGTGGTACAAAGCTACCCAGTTGTGGGGCTGACAGTGCAGAGCCAGGAACAGCATGGCTCTTGTCGGGTTTTCTGAATTCACAGTTGAGTTAACTGTGCTTGCTCTAGGGACATGAAAGAGAGCATAATAGATCTGAGAAATATTTCTATCTTCATAGTTTTTAAAGTCGTTTAATATCAATTTGTTAGTATCACACAGATAAACCTTTTGGGGGAAGTCTATCTTATTCCATAAATGAGTACTTTTTCTAGAAAGTGTATTTTTGTGAATGTGAATTAAATGATATATTGTATAGCATCCTTGGGTTTATATAAGACCATAAAAACAAAAGAGAAAATCTCATAAAAATTAAAGATGATTGCATTCTCAGACCTGATACAAGAAGCCACATTTCTCTTGCCTTGAGTCTGCATTCCTTCTTTTGGATGCTTTCGTGTGGACTGACAGCCTTTCTTTTGCTGAGATAAACTGTCTGACAAAATCAGTTTAAGGACTGAAGGTTTATTTTAGCTCATAGTTTGAGGGTCTGGTCCATCAGAGGGAAGACAGGTCAGGGCGTGAGACAGCAGGCCACGTTGCATCTGTAGTCTTCCCTAGTCAGCAGGGTGAACACATGGGTTGGTGCTGCCGTATTCAAGGCTGGCCTGCCTTCCCAGTTACAGGGTGAGCGGAACACATTGCAGCTTTACTGTTGAGATGAGTTGAGTTTCTTTGGAAAGTTAACTGTCTTTATCAGTGTGTTTCCTGAAAGTGCCCTGGATACATGCCCTCTGCTCTATCCTGCCCAGCGCTCCTGGGAATAAATAGTAAGATTTGTGAAACAAAAAATGTAAACAATATAGAACATTAAACTATTTAGACTTTAAACATACTTATATATAGTTTATTTTGGCTTTTTACTTTTGTTTATTTAATTTTTTTGTTTTGTTTTGTTTTTGTTTTTTCAAGACAGGGTTTCTCTGAGTAGCCCTAGCTGTCCTGGAACTCACTCTGTAGACCAGGCTGGACTTGAACTCAGAAATCTGCCTGCCTCTGCCTTCCAAGTGCTGGGATTAAAGGCGTGTGCCACCATGGCCGGGCTTGTTTATTTAATTTTGAAAGTTAGCCTACAAACATTTTTAATTGTTTTCTTTTTCATCTTGATATCACATGTCATTCTCTCTTGTATCCCTTCCCCCACGGCACTCTCTGTGTTTTAAACTTTATTTTGAAAAAATCTTCAGACCTATAGATAACTTGGCCTCAGAATGCCTTTAGAAACCTTCCCCGTGGAGTCACCAAGTGTTAGCTTTTTCCAAGCTTGCCTTTACTCTGAGAACTCAGTTGTTGTTTTCTAAGCTGTATAAATCTTTTGGCTTTTAGGACAGTCAATTTGGATCCTGCCCTGAAATTGTCCGGAAGACTTCCGATTGTAAACCTCCTAACAAGCGATCCAAGAGCATGTATACACCATTAGAGCTGCAGTACATGGATATGAAGCAGCAGTATAACGATGCAGTTCTGTGTGTGGAGTGTGGGTACAAGTACAGATTCTTTGGGGAAGACGCAGAAGTGAGTTATTTTTTCTTTTCCTTCCGTTTTCGTTTTCTCACTGGGTCATGCTATGCTGCCCAGACCGGCTTTGAACTCTTGATCCTGCTACTTCAGCCTCTCCACCCTCAAGTTCTGAGATTAAAGGTGTTCACCACCAGGTCTCCTTATAAGTTGTGTTTTCAAACACTAACTGATAGTTTTCTTATCTAGCCATAGACTCTTCTAATATGTCTTTTTTTCTGTCTTAAAATATTCTATTTATTTAACCTGTGTGTATAGGTGTGCTCTGTGTGTGTGTGTGTGTGTGTGTGTGTGTTCGTGTGTTCGTTCGTGTTCAAAGGTCAGAGGACAACTTTGCGGAGATAGGTTTTCCTTCCACTATATGGGTCTGTGCTGGCTCACTGTATGTCAGCTTGACACAAACTAGTGTCATTGGAGGGACAGGACCTCAGTCGAGAAAGTGCCTCCATAAGATCAGTCTGTAGGCAAGCCTGTAGGACATTTTATTAATTAATTTAATTAAGAAATTATTAGCAGGGCAGTAGTGGCACATGCCTATAATCCCATTACTCAAGAGGCAGAGGCAGGCAAATTGTTAAGTTTGAGGCCAGCCTGGTCTACAGAGTGAGTTCCAGGTAGCCAGGGTTACACAGAGAAACCCTGTCTCGAATGCCACCTCCCAAAGTTTTTGTAATGAATTTTGTAATTGATGGGGGAGGTCCTAACTCAGGTAATCCTGGGTCTGTAAGAAAGCAGGCTGAGAAAACCATAATGAGCAAGCCAGTAAACAGCACCCCTCAATGGAGTCTTCATTGCCTCCAGGTTCCTGACCTGTATGAGTTTCTGCCCTGACTTTCTTCAGTGATGGACTATGATATGGGAGTGCAAGGGGAATTAACTCTTTCCTCCACAGCTTGCTCTTGGTCAGTGGTGTTTCATCACTGCAATGTGACCCCAACTAAGACAGGGTCCAGGGCTTAACTTAGCTCATCAGGCTTACAAATAAGTACCCTTACCCACTGAGCTATTTTGCAGCCCAAGGTAGAGAGAGCTCACTGAGAGTAGAGTGTGGCCTTTTAAGATCTCAAAGCCCATTTCCAGTGACGTAACACATTTCCTTCAACAAGGCCCCATCTCTTGATCCTTCTCAAACCGTTCTGTGTACTAGGGACCAAACATTCAAACGTGAATTTCTGTGTGCCTTGTCCAGAGTACTTTGATGACCACGCTGAGGAACAGTATTGCTGGTGTTGCCATTGCTGGGACTCATGGAGGACGCTTGTGTTTTAGGCTTGCTTGGGTCATTGGTTGTCACAAAACCATAAGGTAGTGCATATGCTGTTACTTAGGGAATGAAAGACCTAGTCTCTCCTAATCCTTTCCCGTTCAGTTTTCTAAAGCCCGTTTTTGTAGGAAATTGATATTCTCAGTAACATTATGCCGTGGTTTGGGTTATGAAATTATACTCTTAACATAACACTGGCATGTGTTCTCAGAGAAGGACAGGTACATAGTTGCAACCTCTTGGAGGGGGAGAAAGAGGCCGTCTGGGTGAAAGGGTAAATTCAAACCTGACATTCCTTGACAGTAATGATGAGACAATGCAGTCAGAGATGGGGGAGGTTGGGCAGAAAGAATGTTGGGGTGAGATTCTGGGGCCTTGGTGGGCATCGTCTAGCCATGGTATTTTCTAGAAGAAAGCAAGAAATCAGTTCAGTCACTGTTTCTGCTTTCACAATTCTTAACCATCACATCTCTGAGCTGACAGGGCCAGCATCTTGTCAGGAAGGCCCGTTTCCTCTGTAGAAATGGAGTCAGGGCTGTCAGGTATTTAACTGGGTTACTCTCCAGCTTTTACTGTAGAGAAGATGATGTATCCTGAGGACATTGGAGAAGAATGGTTGTGTTTTTGGGATTTAGAGATATGGATGTTGGCTCTCAAGTTACCCTTTTGGAGGTGCCCAGAATAGATGAAACCGTATGTTTTGTACCAGGGATGTCCTTTAAACATTTTATTCATAAAGTGTGTGTTTAGA
The DNA here is from genome assembly GCA_019843965.1 of Rhynchomys soricoides. NCBI lineage: Eukaryota > Metazoa > Chordata > Mammalia > Rodentia > Muridae > Rhynchomys > Rhynchomys soricoides. Next base: position 10,025,647 of record JADRCH010000005.1, on the reverse strand, counting down.
GAAATGTCAGAGCCTACATGTATGCAACATGTTGAACTGTTAAAAAGTGAACAAACCTTGGACCGGGAATCCTGAATAGACATTATTGACATTCCTTGTGTCTCCACTTTTTAGATTGCTGCCCGGGAACTCAATATTTATTGCTACTTAGACCACAACTTTATGACAGCAAGCATACCTACCCACAGACTGTTCGTGCATGTCCGCCGACTTGTGGCCAAAGGTTACAAGGTCAGCTTTGGCTTTGATTTGTGGGAAAGGAATTGAGATTCTCTTTAGAGAGTGAAAGCATGTCTTATGAAGTGGTAGAAAGGTTTTCATTGGCCTTAGAACTTGGAATTATGGGAAATTAATTATGTGTTAGAGTATTAGCATTGCATATGCATTTCATTTATTTTTTTCTGAACCAGAGTCTCTAAGTTGTAGAGCCCAGGATGGACTTGAACTCACACTCGCTCACAGTCCTCCAAGCACTGGGCATGTAAGAGTGCTCCACCACGTGAGCCCTGAAGCATCCGCCACTGCTGCGTGTTTCTGCCTTTATCCACTTGCCAGTTGCTTGGGGTTCTTTCTGCTCTACATCTGGACACCGAGGGTGGTTTCCTTATTTTTTAGTGCTTCAGAAAGAACATTTTAACAGTTTGAAACTTCTTTTAAAAACAGTGGTTCACTGGATTTGGCAGTAAGTGTGTCTTCTTTTTGTTGAAGGTAGGAGTTGTGAAGCAAACTGAAACTGCAGCATTAAAGGCCATCGGAGACAATAAGAATTCCGTCTTCTCCCGGAAATTGACTGCTCTTTATACGAAATCCACACTTATCGGGGAAGATATCCTTTAGGATAGGAAGCTTCCGCTTTCTTGTTGTAGGGAGTTTGCTTTAAAATGACAAATGTAACTGCACAGTTTCTCCTTTTCCCTAATGAGAGTGTGTTTGCTGAGGGGTCCAATCACTACACATCGAGCACTCCACCGCGGAGGGGGTGTCACTGAGAGTGGGTGGGTAGTGGCTGGATACAGTATGACCGTACTTGTGAGAACACTGCATGAGGAAATAAACCTTTATGAGTTAATGGGAATGAAGCATGTGATTTTCTTTAATCATTACTACATGTGAATCCTCTCATCAGGCTGGATGATTCTGTAAATATTGATGAGGTAGTGACAGATACTTCTACCAGCTATCTTCTGTGTATCTACGAAGAAAAGGAAAACATTAAAGACAAAAAGAAGGGGAGCATTTCCATCGGTGTCGTGGTAAGTCCTTTGAAGGTGAGGAGTGAGAGACGGGTGTTCGCGGAACCTTGTGTGCATTGTTGTGAGCGGAACGCAATGAGGATTCTGGGGATGATCCAGTGCTTCCAGGGACTCTACTAGGAAAACGTTTCCCTCACAACAGCACCCGTAACCTAATTAGTTACGATTTTCTTTTCTGGTTACTTGGCACTCTGTGCTGGTGAATGATCCAGAGTGTTCCAGACTGTATGTCGTTGTTAAGAGTTGAAAATGGTGGCAGTGATGGATGTACAGTGGGACAGGGACCTGATAGCACAATAAAAGCTACACCCAGCACACTCATGGGTAGCAAAGGGCTCTAGAGATGTCCTCTTTGGTGAGTGATTATGGGACCATCCTAATTAGATTCTGAGGAAGGGGGAGTTAAGGGAGATAATTAAGTGGCCAGTGCAAGACAGTATACTAAATTAATATTAGAAATATGTCTGCTCTGTCTTCAGATGAATATGATTCAGAAGCTATAGTAGTACTAATTTTGTATTCCGCCCACTCATGAGCAAATTTATCCACTTCTAGGTCTAAGACTTTGCCGCTCAGAAGTCTTAGAGTCCCTCATAACCACTCTGTGCTTTGCCAACATCTACAGTCAGTGACCAGCATTAACACGCATTCCTTAAGCTTCTGCATCTTCAATGTACCACTTAATACATTATTCATACCGCACCACCGCGCTAACCTGACATTTGCTTAGCCAGTAAGCCCTTCTCTCGGGGAGTTAGCAAGGCTGTGGGAGTGGGGGAGGCTCAAATGAAATTTTTCCCCCTTGAGAAGCACTTTTTCTCTAATCATGGGCAGTCGGTCCCGTCTACAAACAGTAAGGTTATTTGCGCATCAGCTTTAGCATATGTACCGTGCTGTTTTATATTTACCTGGAGCTCAGACTGAAGAACAGAGTTGGTAGCACATGAGAGCACACAGGTCCTGCTCTAGCAGTTAGCAGTGGCATCCTGCCACTGCCTAGGCTGACTGTAGCAGCTGAGCAGGGATATGAACAGATGGAGCAGAGATCATCGACTCTACGTGGTCTGGCTCCCGATGTTGACTTTAGCACTCTTTTGGCTCACGGGGTCCTGAGCTCTGAACCTTGGCCTCAAGGTTGCACTTGACACTTGAGCTCTGGGATCTTCCAGATCTGCACAAGGCCACTAGGAATGTGCTCCAGTTCCTCAGCCAGTGTGGCTGCGGGAGATCCTTTCTTATCCTCAGCGCTGGCCTCCCTGGGCATCTCTCTCTTCGATGAGCACCTTTTACTTCCCAGTCACCATCTGAGAGTCTCCTGGGTGCCGATAGAAAGCCTCACTGTTGTCGCCATTAGACTAGTTCTTTGATTAAAGCAACAGAGTTTGGCTGCCTGTTAACTCTGTCATCTAAATATCTGTAAACAGCTTGTGTAAATATGCTTGATTTGTGGATTGGGACATCAACTTACATAGGTAACCTGTGTAACCAGTGCCACAGCTGTGGCCACTGGAGGATTTCTCTAGAAGATTTCTCTGGGCTGGAATTGAGGTCATTTTGTGGCTTCAAATGAAGGATTTAAAGAAACTATAAAACATTCAAATAGAAAAACGGAGTAGAAATTTACCAGAGTAGTGTGATGCAGTCACTCAGGTCAGTACCGGTACTATCCAGAAGCCTCCAGTTCCCCAGATCCCTTCCTTCTACAGTTGTGATGTGTCAATGCAGCTGGGATGTGGCCTGTGTCTTGTGCTATTCTGTTTACTGTCGCTTCCAGGGAGTGCAGCCTGCAACGGGTGAGGTTGTGTTCGACTGCTTCCAGGACTCTGCTTCCAGACTGGAGCTGGAGACTCGCATATCAAGCCTGCAGCCTGTGGAACTGCTGCTTCCCTTGGACCTGTCTGAGCCAACAGAGATGCTCATCCACAGAGCCACCGCTGTCAGGTGAGGAATGACCATTCTCAGACTAGAGTGACTTCCTAAGCCAATACTTGTTCTTATAGAAATGACTTCTGATAATTGTATCCTAATAATAGAGGGGTTTTGTTTTGTTTTGTTTTCCCCAAGTCAGGGTTTCTCTGTGTAGTCCTGGCTGTCCTGGAACTTGCTTTGTAGACCTGGCTGGCCTTGAACTCACAGAGATTTATCTGCTTTTGCCTTCTAAGAGCTGTGATTAAAGGTGAGCACCACCACTACCCTGGCTCCAATAATAGAGTTTTTAAAAGGAAAAAAAAATTGCATAGGTCTACAGACGACAGTCATTTTGAAGGGATTTATCATGTTAATTATATTGTTTGAATATAATTGTTTGAAGATTTATGTATATATTCTACAGGTAATTTAGAACCTGTTTCTTTCTTTTTTTTTTTTTTTTCTTTTTTTCTTTTCTTGAGACAGGATTTCTCTGTGTAGCCCTAGCTGTCCTGGAACTCACTCTGTAGACCAGGCTGGCCTCGAACTCAGAAATCCGCCTGCCTCTGCCTCCCGAGTGCTGGGATTAAAGGTGTGCCCCACCACTGCCCGGCCTAGAACCTATTTTGTTAAAAGCCTGTATAATTTCTGTGCTGAGTGTTTCTTTTCAGCATGGGCAGGGTGGAAGAGTTTTATTTACTAGGCCTTGTATTCCAACATTCATTTTGAAGCAAGTAGAGGAGAAGGTGGGTGTGAGACTATGCCTGGATTCTCAAGGCATGCAGTGTTAATACTACAGGCCTCTGTGGAAGAGTAGCAGGAAGGGCAGGGAGCCTGGGCTAGGCCTGAGGGCTGTCTACGGGAAGGAAAGGATGACAAGCCACTGATTAAATCAAACTAACTTAAAGGCCGTGATTTTGAGTTTGTTTTTCTGATGATAGCATTGATATGCATTTACTTAGAAGAATTAAGAGTTACAAAAAAAAAGAGAAAATAAATCCAGTTCCATAAATACAGAAATAACTGCGCTTTGGTGTTTTATTTCTTTATATGTATTACTTTTTTATTTATAGACTTAGGTTCATTTAGCAAATATAGCTTTGTACCTGTATTTAGCTTAAAAATTCCCTGTTTTCTCAAGGGAAATTTCAAACACATGAATCTAGACATTTCAGAAGAGACTAAGAGAGTGGTGTAGTGAGACACCACCAGTCCATCCACCTGTGCTGAGGCTCATTCAGCCACACCCTTCTCTCTCTGAGATGCTTCTTTGAAGCAAATTTTAGTGACTACCATTTGTCTGCTAATATTTCAGTAAGCACTTCAAAGCCATGATGTGTATGACATTTGTTGTACGAGTGGACTGCGATGTGTCTGCTACTTTTGATTGTGTTTACAGTTTCGTTGATCAGATGGTGCCGTAGCATCTGCAGAAGCGTGCGTGTGCATTCTTAATTTCTAAGTCAGAAGTTTTACACATTTATAAAAATTGTGGTTGCTTGCTAGATTGGTAATACTGGCCCAGGGGCTTCATGAACTCTTTGGAACATTTACAGTGATTGTCTGAATAATCTTTATTATTTCTATTATAGGTTGAAAATTGTAAGAAAGTAGAAAACCTCTTATTTTGTTCTTAGTTCTCTTCTGTTCAAATTTGACCAGTTAAAAGTCAAACATTATGAGGGGTGCTGGCACTGGACAGCTAAAAAGTGAATACACTCTCAGATACCTTTAAAAGAGACTCTTAAATGTAAGAACTTTAATTTTGTTCATTTCCCTTCATAACCAAGTGTATGTTTGATTAATTTAGATTAACCTAGAATTTGTTCATTTTAATCATTGTTAGATTCCTCTTTTCTACTTATTTTTATAAAAATCTCTGTCTGTCTGTCTATCTATCATCTATCTATCATCTCTCTCCAAAACCTTGTGCAGTAGCAGAGAGTGCCAAGATGCAATCTGGTTGACACGGAGCTTTACCTGGTGGTACTCTGATGCTCACTCATTGGATGATGTTCAGAGGCCTGGATTTGGCATGCTGGAGATGTCTTGGCTGGCTGACTGGGACGTAGAATTCGAAAGACTTTAGGCCATTTTAGTGTATTTTTCTCTAGCTAGCATTCCAGGCTTACATGTCTGCTCATGTTTACTGCCCACATGTAAGCCTCCATTCTTGGTCAATTTTCTTTTCGTTCCTTTTGCTCATGAAGTGTCAGAGTTAAGCCTACGTCTCTATGAGTACCTGTAGCTAATGTATATATCTATAGAGATCCAGGTGGTAGATTTTCAGACGTCACAGGATCATAGGATGGGTTGGAAATCTGTCCCTTTGCCTTAGTGACTTCGAGTAATTAATTTGACTGTCTCGTCTTCCTGTGTCCTTGTTGTATAAAATACAGGAAATAAAAGTGTTCACTGTAAAGGTAAATTGTAAAGATAATATTCATGAAGTTTCTGGGATAGGGCCTGGCCTAGAAAGCTCACTACAAGGAGAAAATAATTGTCTTAGTTCCTCTTCTGTTGCTATGATAAAGTGCCATGTCCAAGGTTCTTTATAGAAAGAAGGATTTACCTGGGTTTATGTTTCCTGAGGCTTAGAGTCCTTGGTGGCAGGGGCAGGAAGCCAAGGGCTCACAATTTGAATCACAAAGCACAGAACTGTGAGCTGGAATCTAGGCCTTTAAATGTCAGAGCCTGGCCCCATGACACACCTTCCCAAACAGCCAGCAAGGGGGGGCGGGGCACCAAGTATTCCTGTGCTGGAGGCTGAGACCCATCATTCAAACCACCACAGAAATGTAGCCATTTCCTCTTTACTATTGCCTCTCCCTACATACTAGTTTTTTTGGGGGTGGGCAGGGTGTGGTTCAGGATACGTACATGTATATATTGTTTTCTTTTAAAATTCAAGTTGTCATGTGGCCCAGGCTGGCCTCCAGCTCCCTGTGTATCTGAGGGTTGCCTGACCCTCCTGCCTCCTCCTCCTGGATGCTGGGGTTACAGCTGCACCACCCCTGCCTCTCTTAGTCTCTCCTCGAATGTCTCTTACAGTGCATTGTGCCTTCTTACTCTTCTCTTTGCGCATGTCTTTTAGGATGCAATTTCTCTGCTACTGTTATGTTTCTTTTCTTGGTTTTGATCCTTGATATTTATTTTTTTTTCAAAAAATTAATCTTATAACTCCTTAAAAACATTTAAAAATTATATTTTAATTCAGCAGATCTGAGTTCAGCTCTTGAGTACCCACACAGAAAGCTGTGTGTGGTGGTGGCTCCCATCATCCAAATGTGGGGCAGGAGACGGGAGCTCCCAGGGCTCCTCAGAGAGGACCCTGTGGTTGATAGTGATGCTTGTGTGTGCACACTTGGGAGCACCCCAGCCCTAGACACGGGTGAGCTGGAGACTTGCCAAGGACCTTGTAGGAAAGTAAATGCATTTTAAATAACATACTTTGATTTGCTATTTCTACTTGTTTTTAGTAGATCTTTTCCTGTCTTGAGAGCACGTTGTAGTTTCACCTGTTTTATTTCTACCAAATTCTTTTTTACAATTTTATTTGTAGTGCTCAATTTTAAATTTACTTTTTGGTTTAATCATTGCATGAGGTGAGTTTCTACCTTAATTTTTCTTACTAGAGACAGTGGCTCCACTTCAGTGCCCACAAAGCTCATGAAGAACCGTTGGCTTCCAGGCCACAGTGTAACCTTAAGTTTTCAGATAAGAGAGTTTCATCATGAGTTTGGTGGGGTCTGCTGTCAATGCTGACACCTAGAGTTGCTCTGTATGCCCGTCTTTTTCTGCACTAAATAGGAAGGTAAAGGCTCTAGTTTTGTTTATTATTTATTAATAATGAGGACATTATATATTACTACTACGTGAGAAAATACAAGAATCGCCTAGAATTATAGAAGATTCTAATGTCGTTTTAAAAGGTTTTTAAATTTAACGTTTTATTCCTAACTTTAACCACAAGAGGTCGCCAAAGGATTTTATAGTTTATGACTTAAGGTTTTTTTATTTTTTTAAAAGAATATAAAATCCTTCCTATTTATTTCTCAAGCTAGATGTATTTATTTTGTATTGTGTGTCATTTTTAGATTAAAACAACTATTAGACAAAGATGATAGTCAGCTGAATGAAACACTCCCGAATAGTGGCAAACTGTTTTTCTCAGGTGTCCGTCTTTGTATAGAAGGTGTTTGTCAGATGGGATCAGGCATCCTATTCTGCTATTCTGTTGGTTGTCAAAATGTATAGAGAGACAAATAGCAGCAGTTTTGAGATTGCTTTAGTTCGGAAAGTTTTATGTTTATAGAATGTAGTTTATAGTCAAAAGAAAAGCTATGGAAATGGTACATTAAATTAGTAATAATCGTTACTAATATTGTTTACTAGCTTTCATTGACTCTTGAGGAGAGCATAGCGACCGTCGCAGGCACTGCTTACGTCTGAGTTCACAGAGGTGGACATACACTGGGCACAGCCATGGCAGGCTGTGGAGGAGGTGGGTTGCATGTGGACATTTGCAGGACAGAAGACTTGACTGAATGGAGGGGGAGGGAAGTGCATAGTGTGTAAAATGAACTGATTCAGACTCAGGCACACGGCAAGAGCCTCAGAGGAAATGTTCATGCTGGGAAGTGAGGAAAAATCACAGACTTTAGCTAAGAAATGCAGGGAAGGGCATACATTCACGGGGAGAGGCAGTGAGGCTTCTGGCCATAGCAGAGAAGAGGTGAGCTTACCGCCAGGAGAGACTCTTGAAGTTTCAAGAGAAGAGTGCTCTACATGGGGAGAACACAGAGAGCGAGAGTAGATCAGAGAGCTTGGGGAAAGTCAGTAGTTGAAAGTAAGAGGAAGAAAGGAAGCAGAAAGGGGTTCAAAGTCAGGCAAGGCCTGGGTGAGTAGGGGTGGGCTGTGATCATGTGACTGTGAGCAGGAGGTGGGCCACAGTCATGTGACTGTGAGTAGGAGGTGGGTCGTGGTCATGTGAGTGTGAGTAAGAGGTGGGCCGTGGTCATGTGACTGAGTAGGAGATGGGCTGTGGTCATGTGACTGAGAAGGAGGTGGGTCGTGGTCATGTGAGTGTGAGTAAGAGGTGGGCCGTGGTCATGTGACTGAGTAGGAGATGGGATGTGGTCATGTGACTGAGTAGGAGGTGGGTCGTGGTCATGTGACTGTGAGTAGGAGGTGGGCTGTGGTCATGTGACTGAGTAGGAGATGGGATGTGGTCATGTGACTGAGTAGGAGGTGGGCCGCAGTCATCTGCTTGTGTGATACACTGAATAGAGGGTTCAGTTGTTATAGTATTGATGGAAACCGTGGCATTCGGGAAGATTCCTTGGTTAAGAAGTAGCTCCAGTAGTTGATATGATTTACTGAAGGCTGTGGAAAAATGCCCTCTGGCCCAGTGACTTAGCAGTCTGACCTTTCAAATAACAGCTCAGATATTTCATTTACTATTTCATGTTGCAAAGTTTAAGAAAACGTTGAAGTCCAGTGTTGTGTTAGATTTACTATGGTCATCGTGGTCATGGTCATCGTCATGGTCATGGTCATCGTCATTGTCATGGTCATCGTCATCGTCATTTTAACTGTAGAAGACCAAGCATCATTTGTACTTTCTCAAACTATTTCTGACGTGGTTATTGTATTCTGAAGACTTAGGTCCCTCAAATGCCATTTTCAGTGACAGATGTTTGAAATAATCATTACGGCTTTCAGTTTAGTTAATTTATTTGTTTGAGGCAGTTCAATGCTTTGGGTTGTTGTACTTGGACTTTCACATTTTTATGGAAAATGTTTAGTAGTGTTAGTATAAAAATTAAGTTCGTTTTGAGTTTGTATAATGCAGGCTTCTGTTATGGTTGAAGGCCAACTTCTCCCTAGTTTGGCATCAGTTACAGAATCCCAAGCCAAGCTAGATAGGGTGGTACATGCCTTCAGTTCCAGCATTCCAGAGGTGAGGCAGAGGCAGGCAAATCCTGTCTGTGGAGCGAGTTCTAGGTTCTAGGACAGCCAGGGCTACACAGAAAAACCCTTAGTGGGTTGGGGTGCGGGTGAGGCTGAAGGATAAGAGGGAAAAGGGGATTTTTCTCACTAAACTGTTTAATAATCTGATGTTATTACATATTTGCTGCTTCCAGGTTAGTGACTACAGTGTTCTAAGTTAATAAGTTAGTGCCTTGGACTTAGATGAGGCCATCAACATGATTCTTCTGTCTCAGGAGCTGAGTAACAGAGGGATGCCTTTTCAAGCCCTGAGTGGGATTATGGGAACGAATAGAAAGCACCTCAGTCTGAGGGGATGGTGAGGCTGGGCAATGTAAAGACAGGGTGGAGAAAGGCATCATCAGGCCAGGCTGGCTGAGATGTCAGCTGTGGGTGCAGAGTGACCTGGTACAGTGCTCCTGTCAGAGATGCTCAGTGCCGGGGCAGGAGGCTGGAGCGCCCATCCAGGTGGGTGGGCTTTATTATAATGTCTCTCAAGTTAGCGTGCTGAGTCCTGTTAAAGCTGCTATATTTGGTGTCAGAATTTGTTCTTCTACAATTTAAATAACAATCAAAAAACCCTACAGGGACGACACATTTGTTTTTCCAGTGGGGGGAAAAATACCTTTTTAAAAAGGGAAATGATTTTTGTTAAACTTATAAACTTCTCAATTTGATTTATGTTACTTTTATGATATCCGGCTTAAATATCTAAACCTAAACCTTAGTGCTTATGGCCTTTTTGTAATAATAAAGTCAAGAGTTGGGGATACAGGCAGGGACATGGACAAAAGTAACAGAGAATGGACAGACAGTTATTTGATGTGAAGGAAGATGCTCCACTTAAGTGAACTTCCCTGGCCAAGTGGGCAGTCGGATGCTGCTTTCTCCTTTAGAGCTTCCCCTCGTCTCTTCTATACATAACAGTGTTAGGACCACAGCAAAATCCAGAGGGAGGCGGTAGCTTTCCATACCTGTCTTCATCATCCGTATTATCCAAAGCAAAACTAGGTTCTTTTTCAGTTAAGTTTTGCTGTGCTTAATTATAAAGAATAGGTTCTTTTCAGATTTTTTTCTACTTTTAAATATTTATTTTACTTCGTGTGTACAAGTGTTTTGCCTGCATGTATGTATGCATGTCTGCATGTCTGGTGCCCATGGCAGTCAAAAGAGGGTGTGGGATCCTGTGGACCTGGAGTTGGTTGTGGACCGTCGTGTGAGTGCAGGAATCGGAATCCAGATCTTCCTCAGGAGCTCAAGCGCTCTTACCCAGTGAGCCTTCTCCCAGCACCTCCTCCATCTTCTTGAGACTTTCGTGAGCTCCGTGGTACGTCACATTACTGCTGTACCTCTCCCCAACTGCCCTTCTTGCCCAGGTGTGTCTTGTTCACTCTCTGTTAACCATTGTCTTTCTTCCCTTCTTCCTGGACTCTGATGGCCGCAGTATTTAACTGGTGTTTCCGTCAGTCCTGTCTGTTGTCTCCAGCTCTCCCACCGTTCCCTCACTCTCCTTCAGGCAGCCGATCACCGAGCTTTCTAGTTTGAGTATTGATTTTTCACGTCTGAGTTGTTTTGTTTGGGTTCCCGTTATATGTATGTTTAATTTCTGTGCAGAATTTGTTTTACCTTGGTTTTTTATCTTTTTATTTGTTTAAGCCTATGTATAATTACTGATGAAACATTAATAATTAACTTTGTGTGTGAGTGTGTCTGTGTGGGCACACATGTGAAGGTCAGAAGTCCATTAACACTACAATGTGTGTTGATGGGACCGAACTCAGGTTAACAGGCTTGGCAGCAAGTGCCTTTGCCTGTTGACCTGTCTCATTGGCTCTTAAAACATTAAAAACACCCAACACCGCCAATTTCTCTGGTTTTGTCCCTTTCATCCATATATACAATGCACTGTGATCATGTTCACTTCCATTGCTTGCTTCTCACTGACACCCCTACTGATCCCTCCTCCCTTCCAACTAGGCTCTCTCCTACTCAGTGTCTATTTTATGTCCTGTGTCCATAGCCACCTCTGTTGAGTCCATGATATGGCCTTGGCACAGTCAGGGATTCTGACATTGATGATGTCCTGCTGTTGGTCTATTGATTTTTTTGGGGGGGGGTTGGGGGGTTGGGTTTGTGATCTTCCTGTTTTTTTGGTGGTAATGTGTGTTTTCCCCTTATTTAGACTGTCTTAGGAACAGGACTGTCTTAGGAGCAGACTGTCTTCTGATTTGCAAGGTGGGCTGTGCTGCATCATTACTGCCAGGTGGAGATACATACAAGATGTTCTCTGTGCAGCCTCTGGTGGGTGCTGTGAGTTCAGGTTCCTCTCATCATGTGGTGAGGGTGACATCCAGGCTGTCTGTGTGTTCTCCATTGCATCATGGGTCCTGAGGACTTGCTAGGGACGGACCTCTTAGTTTCCTACCGTCCTCTGACCACTCCAGCAAGGGGTTTGGAGCTTCTCCAGCATGATGAGACTGGGCCTACCCTCTCCATCCTTCCTAGGGTGAAGGATGGAGCATGGTTTTCCAGTAGCCCCTGGCTAGAATGCAGTAGTTATTGTCTGGAATGTTGGCTTCCTTAGCTCTAAACCTGGTTGTGTGTGGTGAAGAGTAAATCGAGGGAGCTTGAGCTCTTTGTTCAGCTTGAGCGCCCTGGCTGGTCTGTTTTCTGCCCGCTGTGTCTCATGTGTAACATGAGTTGGACTTGTCAGGGGGAATAGAGAATCACATGCTCATTCCTTCCCAGGCCCTCTGGCCCTCTGGCCAAGACTGTAGTGATTGCTCTGTATCACCCTGTTTCCTTAGAGTTGTTTTAATATATTGGAACATGAGTGCGTTGATTGTATTGCAGAGATTTACTGCAGTGCAGCTGACTTCTGTAGATGTATGAGTCTGATTAGAACTGTCACATACTGGGCAGAGCACAGGGCCGGTCCTGGCCTCGTTCTCTGACTTCGCAGCAGGGCTCTCCAAAGGCGTGGTGAGTTTTGCCCACCCTCCTTCAAAGTGACCATCAAGTGATTAGACCCCGTCACCTTTTTGCACACCTCATCCTTTCTTGTCATTGCACAAAACTGAAGTCAGTTAAAATATTAGAAGGCACCTTCGTAGCAACTGGCCCCGGAAGGGGGTTTGTCTTGTGCAGACTCTGAGGCCTGGGGAAGGCGAGGGCTGAGCCTCCGCTGATGGCCGCTAAGCCACACCTGGCCTACTTACCTGAGAGAATTTTAAGGGGCTTGCCTTTTCTTAAACTTCCATAGTTAAATATTTACTAAATTTTATATTTAAAACACCTAATTAGTGAACTGAACCTGTAATTTCATAAATTTTTATGGTGTAGAAAGTGTCTTAAGTTGGTATTGAGTTGATTTAGCAAGAGTGAGCAAGCTGTAGTGACAGGCTCACTGGCAGAGGTGGAGGGGAGTGACTACAGGAGGGGTCTGAGCTCTTAGGGACAAGGCCACTCTCAACCGTATCTCCTTAGATACTCTAACTTGAATTAAACACTGTAGAAATTGGATCATTATTTAAATGTTAAAACAAAGCCAAGTAGAGTTAAACAGACTGTAAGTGATGAGCCTGAGATCCACCTGGGCCCTTCAGCTCTCCAAGGTGGGCCATCCTCCATCTCTTATGGCTGGCTTGCCCTTCCTATTAGAATATTTTATTCTACTATCTAGGTAATTTTATTAATTTAGGTGTCCAGCAGTAAACTTTAATGAAACATCTTTTCTTATGTCTAAGAAAAATCTTAATCTATTTTTCCAGTAGATTCTTCAGTAGAGGATGTTGATTCATCCTCTGAGCTCTATGTTATTGTTTATTCATTTATTCATCATTAAAAACTGTCCCTGGGCATCTGCCATGTACGAAATTTGTAAGTAGGCAGTAAAGGTACAAAACAGAGTGAAGATCTTACCTTGCAGCTTCCAGGGAGGATGTAGTCATAGGCAAAGCTGGCTGTGGGTCTCTGAAGCCCCTGCTCCTAGTCTGATGGGTGTGTGCTGCAGTCCAGCACCTTCGAGGGAGACTGAATTCTTTGCCTACATTAAATAACAAACAGCCGAAAGAACAGTCACTTCTAGCCTGGAAGCATGAAGGAATCAGTAACTGAGTGGCAGCTGGGAAGATGGAGGGTTCTTTCTTTGTTTTGGGGGTGGGAGGTGTGAACCAATTTGGTGGCCTGTTCTGAATGAATGCTGAAGGCCAAGGCAGTACAGAACTGTGGCTTAGAGAGGGAAGGTGTGCCCAGTGACAAAGAAGGGTGGAGAAGGAGTGGCCAGAAGGTGGCCACAGTGGGGCTGGGTAAAGTGATTTTGTCCAAATGATAGATGAGGTGCTGGGGCCATTTCATCATGATAACTCTTTCAGTTTCTCTTTTGTTTTGTTTTATTTTTTGGAATTGTCGACTTGAAAAGAGTAAATGGGTTGTCTGCACTAAGTAGCAAACAAGAAAAAACCAGCACCGGTGGCCTTAGGGTGCCGCAGGGTGCCTCAGGCAGGGCTGTACTGCGCAAGCAGACAGTTCAGAAGCAGTTGGGTGAGAAGCAGCCTTTATCGCACTAATTTGACCTGAGGTTTTTAAGTACCCCTTCTCATATGGGGTCAAGGGTGTGATGGCAAAAGTCTCCTTAGTAACTAAGTACTTTGTTTCTCATCCCCTCCTCCCCCGCCTTAGGGGGTTGTACTGTACAATTCAAATATCCAAATAGTATCTTCTCCCCATATTACAGAGAATTTTATTTATATCTAACTCTTAAAAAAATTTTATGTATATGGATGTTTTGCTGGCATGTATGCTTATACACCATGTGTGGGCACAGTGCCTGTGACGGCCTGGTGCTGGAGTTACAGATGGTGTGAACCACCATGTGGGTGCTGGGAACTGAACCTGGGTCCTCTGGAAGTGTAGCTACTAGTACTCGTAACCACCGAGCTGTCTCTCCAACCCTTGCAGAAAAGTCTTTTCGTTTTGTTTTAAATTAGTCAGTTTTGTTTTAAATTAGTCATGACTCAGTAGTCCGAGCTTTTAAATTGTCCGTGATTACCATCTTAAAGCATCAACCCTGTAACAGGTACCAAAGGAGCTTTTATTGTCTCAGGTGGATACCTGGAGACTGTGCACGGCAGGGCAGGGCGCAGCTAACCACAGGAAAGGAAAGACAGGTGATAAAGGCAAAGAGAGTCACTGCAGTGCTCACACACATTATCTGTGGTCTTGATAACACACCAGCCTCTGAGAGTTATCTTATGGGTATTCTGAGCTTTTGGGCTAATATCCACGTATCAGTTATCAGTGAGTACCTACCATTTTGGGTCTGGGGTAACTGAATGATTTTTGTGCATTTGTTCTGAGAGACTCTAGTTTACCAACTTAGAAAAGAAGTAAGTGGGCCTGGAGAGAGAGCTCACCATTTAAGAGCATGTACTGCTTTTTCAGAGAACAGTTCCTGGCGCCCGTGTTGGGTGCCTTACAACCCTGTAACTGCAGCTCAAGAGGATCCCATGCCTTTTAGTCTCTGTGGGTTCTTGTACATACGTGAGCATACTACTGCCCATAAACATACATGAACATAATTTTAATAAATGAATATTTTTAAAATGTGGCAAATAGAATGAGGCAGTGATTTTTTTTCTAGTGAGATTCATAATTTTAGGTAATTCCAATTTGATTCAATGCTTCTGCATGTTTTTTAGATGTTTCTTACGTGTGTGTGTGTGTGTGTCTGTCTCTGTGTGTGTGTCTGTGTGTTTCTGTCTGTCTGTCTGTGTGCAGGCACATGCATGTGGGTACATATAGAGGCTAAAAGAGGGTGTCACATCCCCTGGAGCTGGAGTTCTGGTGCTTGGGACTGCCCAGTGTAGGCGCTGGTCCTCTGCAAAAGCAGCAAGTGCTCTTAGCTGTCGAGTCATGTCTCCAGCTCCCAATTCAATGCTTTTAAATAATACTTTATTCAAAAAGAGTAAAATTGAGTTTGATTTGCATGCCCATTGCTTGCATAAATTACCATATTCCTGAGGTCAGGCATGCTTTCCCCAGTCTGATTCCTTTTGCTTCACCCTGAGGAGATTAAGACACCAACCAAGCGGAAATCTACACATGCTACTGCATACTTGAAGGATAGCAGGTCCAGGAGTTTGAGTATAGCGCTGCAGCAGATCGCTTGTGCTATTTCAAACCTTAGTCTCCTCACTTATTAGCTGTGAATTTTCACTTCTCTTGTAGCTCAGTCCTCATTCAAAAAGCAAGTGGGCAATTTGGTTCTGAATTATCTGTTATTTCATAGGATTGCAGTGAGCATAAATGCTTGGTGCCTCTGTGGGCTTAGGACGGACAGTGCCTGGGACACAGTCCATGCTCATTTGTGTTTAGTATTCCAGAGCTGTGCAGAGGTCTCGTTGCACTTTCACTACACTCATTTCTTACCGTCTCCTACACCCTGACCCTTCCACTGCTCTCTAGATGCTGTCCTGTAAATGCAGCTGTGGTTCTAAGCATGGCCGTCCTTTGGTGCACCTATTAGCTAATAAAATGTGGTCGCATCAGGTTTTTCTCTGTGATGCAGGTAGTTTGTAGAAGCTTGCTAGAGTTGATATATTTCTAGTAATTTGTGTCAAGTTGCTACAACATTAGCTTCAAATCATCTACAGATACAGGTAGGTCAGAGTATCGACATTCTAGAAACTGGCAGATACCATGTGATTCCTCTTGGTGTCTTCCGTGGTATGGTAGTGAATTGTAAGCTCATGCCCGAGGAGAGCTTGATCCTTCCAGTGGAATTGTAGCAGCTGGCTGTCTGAGCAGTCTAACTTGGTTTCACACAGCTGGAGGCTGTGAGTCCCAAGTCTGGGTGGCAGCAGTGTTGCTTTTGAGGCCATGAAGGAAGGGCAGTTCTTAGCTGTCTCCTTAGCTGTAGGCAGTCTACGTCTTCTGTGTCTCCCCACATCACCGTCCTCTGTGCTGTGACGTATACATGTTTCTTAAACATGTTTCCATGTTTAAGTCCTGGGCCTACTCTAATGATCTCACTGTAGCATACATACCCATGAAAAGACTCTATCCCAGGTATGCTAGGCTGGGAGCTATAGGGTTTCTACATATAAGTTCATGGGTCACAGTTTAGCCTGTAACCCATGAGTGCATGTCTGTACATGGATTATTAATTGTTCTATGAATTCCAGATAACTTATTAATTTTTTTTCTGAAGTTGCTCTTGGGATAATACCAGAATTAGGGTTTCTGAAAAAAAGCATTAATTTAGATGAGGATTTTAGGCCCCTTGAAAAGCCTAACAGTGGGTTTGTTAATCAGCCTCTGGACTCGAGGCATATAATCTGAGTGAAGTGGCCTGGGATTGTTGTGCTGAGAAACTGCTTGGAATGCATGGAAGACATTCTGAGATGACTTTCCAGCTATCTGAGAACGCCTCATGGCTGTGTTTCTTCATAATTATGTAAAATGGAGAATTTTTTTTTTAGAAAAAAAAAAGTTTTCTTTTTAAAGGCTAGCATAGTAGCACGCATAGCTTTGTGGTTTAAAAAAAACTGACATATTTTAGACCTCAGGAAGAAAAATTTTTTTATTTGTAAATTTTTTAATGTGCCACTTTTCATGTGCTATGGCTATATATTTGTATACGTTCTGGTTGACATTTAAAGTACCTCAAATTATGTAGATATGAAGTATATATATATATATATATTTTTTTTTCTTTTTTTTGAGGCAGGTCTTTAAAATCTCTGGCCCTGGTCTTAGAACTCACTCTGTAGCCCAAGCTGGCCTCAGACTCACAGAGATTCACCTGCCTCTGCCTCCAGACTGCTGGGATTAATGGCGTGTGCCACCATGCCCAGTTTAGAATGTACACCTTGAAGTTCAGTATTTTTGCTTCAAAGTGAAAGATGTGCAGCGTGCTGGATAGAAACTGGAATCAGGGTCTTACTCAGAAGGGTTGGGTTACATTTGCATGGGAATGTTAGCTCTAGATTTTAAAAAGTCTGTAGCTTTAAATTATATACAGCAGTTTCAAAAGTGATATTTGTAATCAGCTTTAATCAGATGTGATTTCCATGTAATAAGCTTTGTACATTAAAAGTTTGTTTCAATCACAGCCAGTGTAAATATCCCGCAGCCATCATCCGGGGTAAGCTCCCCCCCCCACCCCCCCACTTCCCTCTGCCTTGTTCTAGTTACTCTACCGCCAACCTTCACTCCAACACTAATGATCTCATTGCTATACTTCAAGGGCAGGGCAGACTGTTTTAGGGCTTCACACAACTAGAATCATTGCAGTGTGGACTCTTTGGTGTCTACTTTCTTACCTTTGCATAAAGAAATGTGTCATGGTGTTGAATGTATTGGAAATTTGTTTTCTTTAATTACTGTGTAGTTTTATATTAGATGAATATACCAAGGTCTGTTGATTCCTTGGGTTGTTTCCAGCTTTTGGCTATTTTCAGCAAAGCTGTTAAGAACATTCCTCTATGTTCTATCTTCTCACAGACATACTTGTTTTGGATAGACCTAGGAGGGGAATTGCTAGGTTAGGTATGTAAACATATATATCTAATTCTGAGAAACAACAAAAATGTTCTTCATAGTAATTCTGCAGTTCTGCTTTTCTGCTGCTGTGTGTGAGAACTGTAACTTCTCTGCTGCAATGTGAGGACTGTAGCTTCTCTGCTGCAGTGTGTGAGCTGTAGCTTCTCTGCTGCAATGTGAGGACTGTAGCTTCTCTGCTGCAGTGTGAGGACTGTAGCTTCTCTGCTGCAATGTGAGGGCTGTATCTTCTCTGCTGCAGTGTGTGAGAACTGTAGCCTCTGTGCTGCAGTGTGTGAGCTGTATCTTCTCTGCTGCAGTGTGTGAGCTGTAGCCTCTCTGCCGCAGTGTGTGAACTGTAGCTTCTCTGCTGCAGTGTGTAAGAGCGATGGCACACGCCTTTTAATCCCAGCACTCGGGAGGCAGAGGCAGGCGGAATTCTGAGTTCGAGGCCAGCCTGGTCTACAGAGTGAGTTCCAGAACAGCCAGGGCTACACAGAGAAACCCTGTCTCAAAAAACAAAAACAAAACAAAACAAAAAAAAGAGCTGTAGCTCTGTCCTCATCTATTGCCCTAGTAATACTGTCTGTTTACTTTGAGCCACTGTAATGAGCGAACAGTGATTTTACATTTGGGTTTCAATTTACTTCTCTATGAACAAAGTGATTTCATGTATTTATTGCATGTTCATCTATGTGTCTTCTGTGTCTATTTTAACTCTTTGATTGCTTGTGCTGGGGTGTAGGAATTGTTCTTTGTAAAGTTTTTCCCACACATGCCTGCGTACATACACATTCTCTGTCTCTGTCTCTGTCCCTCTTCCCCTCCCTCTCTCTCTCTCTCTCAGTCTCCCCCCCCCTTCCTTCTCTCTCTGTGATATTGTCTCCAAACTTTTGGCTTACCTTTTAATTTTTTCATGAATGCAGAAGAACAAAAGATTGAATATTAAACCTACAGTTTCCCCTTTAGTGACGTTGTCTTTATCTTGAGTTCTGCCTATTCTAGAAGCATGAAGACTTTTATATCTTCCTGTAAAGATGTATATAGTTTAAGTTTACAGTTTTAGGTCTGCTAGGCATATTGACTGTGATGGTCTGAGCTGGGGTTAAGGTTCACTTTTCTCCAGCTGTATGTAGAGAAGAAGATGGCTCGCACACATTCAGTTACAGGTGCCAAGGGTTTATATTTGAATTTGACTTTAAAAAGGGAGCTAGGATTTTATATTCCTGTAGTGAACACTGTGGATTTTAATGTTTTAGGATATCTGTTAAACGGATTGTAGAGGTATTTTTTTGTTTTGTTTGTTTCATATTTTAAAAAAAATGGTGAGATGGGAACTCCAAAACCTCATGATGCCAGCTTCTTCCTCATATGTCCTACTGGGGATGAATATAAAATAGATAACGTGTGTGTGTGTGTGTGTGTGTGTGTACAGATGGAATTTGGAACATTGAGAACTCACAAATAGGATATAACAGGAACACTCTTAAGTCATCAGTTTTAGAATGTAATGACCTTCATTTCTCTGACTTAGGCTTAACTATAACTTTGGTATAGATGTGGTTATGTGGTTTTCTATACCTTTGGTTTTTTTTTTTAATTAGAATACTGCCATTTAAAATGCTTTGAGTTACTCCTTTTGTTTCTACTTATGAAATGAGATACTTTGTACTTGTCAAGGAGACTTCCTGGATGAAAGCTGTATCTGCAGAGACTGATTATGGATTTCTTCTCTTGGGCTAGCTTTAGCTCCCTGAATAGCCACCCCTAACTCATCTGTGTCAGCACTAACATCCTGTGACTAACATAAAAATCTTTTAGAACCTGTTAACTTAGCAGATTCACTAGCTTCTGCCAATGCAAAAGCTCAGGGTGTCATCAGACAGCATCTGAAGCCTACAGGTAAGCTGCTCCATCTTGCTATTACTGCCTCTCTGATAGATTTAAAACCTGCTCTGATTTGACTTTCTTTGTTCTGTAAACTATAAAATGCCATACAGGAACATGAAATTGATAGTGTCTGGGCCATCGTCCTTCAGATATAGACATTTTCTTACATGGTTTCTTAGGAGAAATGTGAGGAGACATCTATCCCTTTCTTTCACTTCCCTTCTGGACTTCAGAAGAAGTCATTTTCTTACTCAGTACTCATTGTTCTGGTTAATCTTTGTGGTGGTGTGAATAAACATGGTCCATAGGTTCTTAAGGAGTGGGAGGTATGGCCTTGTTGGAGTAGGTGTGATCTTGTTGGAGGTGTGTCCGTGGGGGCGGGCTCTGAGGGCTTCTACTCTCAGGCTACACCCAGTGTGCCAGTCTCCTGCTCCCTGCCTATCAAGATGTAGAGCTCTCAGATCCTTTTCCAGCACCATATCTGACTGCATACTGTGACGCTTCCTGTCATGACAACAATGGACTGAACCTCTGAAACCCTAAGCCAGCCCCAGTTAAATGTTACTTTTATAAGAGTTGCCAACATCATGGTGTTTCTTCACAGCAGTAAAGCCCCTAACTAAGGACTGCTTCTTGGAATTTATTTTCCTCAAACTGGACATCACCGTTTGTGTTTCTTCATCTGGTAGTAAAGTTTCTGGCAGAAAGTATGAGTGCTTAGAACTTGCTTTTCAAATCCCAGCCCCACATAGTGGGTCACGCTAGCATATGGTTCTGGGGACACCAAACAAGAGCAGGGGGAACATTTCCCATTCAGACTGTTACCTGCAATAATCCCTCCCTCCACTTCCTCTTGAGTCTGTTTTAGCACATTTGGCCAATGTAACCTGTGTGTGTGTGTGCCACAGTCATGCGTTTCTGAAACAGGATGGATGCTGACTCACTTGAAGGAATGACGACTGACTCCTATGAATGACAGCTTATCACCATTTAATCTCTTAAAAAAGCATTTGTCAGCAGTAAGTCATGTTACATGAGAGAAAAAGAGGAAATTTTACTAAAATCAAATTTGACAGATTTCTGCTACAGTGTTGCTCCTGTAGGCAAGAGTTTCAACCTGTCCCAGAGAAAGTGGCTTGGACTGAATTACACCTGAGGAATCTGGGAAGATCTGGAAATGAGACTTTGTAATGAGCTAGTCTGAGAACAGAAGGTTTGCAGGAGGATTTTTAATACACATATGGCCAGATGATAGACTGAACATTCTTCATGTTTCAGGAGAGTCTCGAGGGTAACTGACAAGTCCATTTTTATCAAATTTAATGGGTTTCTAAATCCTTATCTGCTTACCAAACAAAGCCCTAATTAGAGCATCAATTAGTAACCAGCTGCCTCGGCTTCACTCCCAGTGCTTGTCTGAAACACTGAGCTCAGGAAGGTCATTCACTGCTTCTCCAGTTGATGCATTGCAGCTGCTGCAGGCTTCTGGAAGGTTAGGTATGGAGAGTCTACAGCAGTGCCTCTCAACCTTTCTCAGGCTGTGACCCTTTAATACAGTTTCTCATGCTGTGGTGACCCTCAGCCTTAAAATTATTTTCATTGCTACTTCATACTGTCATTTTACTGCTGTTATGAATCGTAATGGATATCTGGTATGCTACCACCAAAGGAGGCATGACCCACACAAGTTGAGAACCACTGGTCTACAGGAAGAAACCCAATAAAGGCCCATGTGTTAGGCTGCTATGCTCTCCAGTGGCATAAGGTAGAAGAAAATCCTTCCTCAGCGCCTGAGACAATTTCCCTTTGGTTTCTTCCTGAATCATCTTAGACCTGTGGGGCCCACAGGCAAACCGAGAAGCTTTCATGGTTAGGTGTTCTGGGTTAGGTGCCTTACTCTGTCGCCTTCTGTGACTCAGACATTAGATTTATTATCTCAACACTCAGGATTATCTCAACACTCAGGCCAGCCACATGCTTTTAAAATGGGGATGATGCTACCTGCCTCGGGGAGATGTGGTTCTGGTCACTTGTGCATTTATCCAGCAGTAAGGGGGAGAATTGAGTCTTTTCAGAATCAGGCACTGCTCCATGCAGTTAGGACAGCGATAATAAGCGATAATAAGGTGGAATGCCACCTTACACGGGCCATGAAGAGCGATTTCTCTCACAAGGAGACTCTGAGAGCTTGAGGGTGTCATATGGGGTGCCGGGAGAGGGGTTGGGTTGAGGGAAGGTGGTGCAAGTCCCTTGGATCAGACCCGACCTGTGGTGTCCTAAGGCCGGTGGAATTAGAGAGGAAAGAATGAGTTAGAGAAGGGATGGGTGGATCATGTGAAGCGTATTCTTAGGGGCTGGAACTGACTCAGCTCCTAGAGGCGAGGCTTACAACCAAAACAGACCAAGGGTGTTTTAGGGCTGCAAGATGGCTAAGCGGATAGAGGTGCTTGCCACCACGCCTGATGACCTGAGTTCAGTCCCAGGAACCTACATGGTGGAGGAAGAGAACTGACTTCTGTTAAGTTGTCCTCTCACCTCCACATCTGTGCCATGGCGTGTGCTTGTGTACATGTCTGCTCCAAGTAAATAAATAAATTTAAGATGTAGTTGAAAACATTCTTATTGTTAGTTTTCTACTTAGCCTTCTTTAAATACTAAGCGCTATGGGGCAGGGGCTCTCATGTGTCTTGGTAGAGAATTTTCGTGTGCTACATGGACATACTGTACTAGTGTCCCTTCTTGTGAGGACTGAGGAGCCCTGAAGGAGTCAGCAGGAAAGTGCAGCCTTCTCAGATGTAGCGTGGTGTTAGCAATGAGCAGGGCTTCAAGTGCCACCTGGCAGGGATCCACAGATGCTTGCTGAGTTCACTTATTTATTTTTTATCAATAAAACTTTACTCATTGTGCTGAGGGGCACATGCATACCGTGGCATGTATATACCATGTATGGAGTTCAGAGGGTGTATGGGAGTTGGTTCTCTCCTTTCAGCATGGGATCTTGGGGATGGAACCCAGGTTTTCAGGCTTGGTGGCAAGTGCCGCTACCTGCTGAGTCATTGGCCTTATCTATTTTATATATTGTTATGTATACAGGGGATTTAGCCCGGGGCTTGGAAAACTACCCAGTGGCTGCGTTCCCAGCTTGCCGATGTATTTATTTTTAATATTTTTGTCTTTTGATGTAGGATTATGTATTTCAGGCTGGTCT
Source organism: Rhynchomys soricoides (assembly GCA_019843965.1). Classification (NCBI taxonomy): domain Eukaryota; kingdom Metazoa; phylum Chordata; class Mammalia; order Rodentia; family Muridae; genus Rhynchomys; species Rhynchomys soricoides. The sequence continues at coordinate 10,002,856 of JADRCH010000005.1, read as the reverse complement.
TGAACTCACATTTGTGGTCTAGATTAGACTCACACATTCCTCTGCCTCTGCCTTCTAAGTCCTGGGATGAAGGGTATGCATCACTATGCCTGGCTTGTTGGAGTGCTTTCGAATGCCATTGTTTTACTATTTGTTATGAGCCAGAAGAGCAGTTGGCACACTGACTGTCTCAAAGCATCATTTCAGATCTTTTTGATTAATTAAAAGGCTAATTGTCTTTCTCCCACACTTACTTTCATCTATCCCCATGTATGTTTTCTCCGTATTGAGTTTCTCAGTCAGGTTTTCCCTGTCCCTCTGCCTCCTCTGCTCTCAGGTCACATGTGTTCTATCACCGCTTCCTTTTTCCCCTGTTCCCCCAACCCGGAAGATCTCTCCATTCCTGGTTGCCAGGACCTTGTTCACGATCTACACACACGTACCCTCCTACCCCAGAACCTCCACCGTGTTTACTCTGATAGAAACATGCAGTGCCTGTCTCTCTGAGCCTGGTCTATTTTGTTTAATATAATGATATTCAGGTGCATCCGTTTTCTGGTGAGTGCCATGATTTTATTTTTCTTGACAGTTGAATAAAATCTCATTATGTATATGGACCACATTTTCTTCATGCGTTCGTCTGTTGATAAACGTTTGTCTAGTTTTTTCACTGTAGTGAACAGTGCCCCAGGTGCAGATGGATGTGCAGGTATTTCTGGGGTAGGGCTTCGGATCCCCCGAATATCCCCAGAGTGGTTGGCATAGCAGCAGGCACACTGTAGTTCAGTTCCACAAGCCACCGTACTGACTCCACCACAATGGCTGCCACAGTTCCCGTGCCCACCAACAGCATCTGAGGGTTCCCCTTTGCCCACATCTTTGCTAGCCCTTGTCATTTATTTTCTAGATGTTAACTGCTGTGATGGGATCATAAAACAGTTTTAATTTGTATTTTTCTGATGGCTAAAGTTATTGAATATTTATATTATTACTAGCTTATTTTCTTTTTAGAGTTGTTAATGCAGTTTATTTAGTGATTGTAAGACTAGCTGGTTTTGGTGTTCCTTATGTATTCTAGATAGCAAGCTATAGTCTGATGGCTTGAAGATTAGTTCTTATCAAGTTTTTATTACACAAAACTCAACCCAGGAAGGAGAAGTCACAATTGAGGAACTGGGGTCATCCACTTGACCCATGGGCGTGTCGGAGGGCCATTGTGGGTAGTGCCACCCGTGGGCAGATGAACCAAGGATGAACCAAGGGTAGAGCCAGCCAAGGGAAGTGGGTCAGTAATCAGTGTTCCTCCACAGTCTGTACTTTATTTAGTTCCTGTCTCTGACCTCCTGCCTAGACTTTCCTCAGTGATGGACTAAACTGAAACAAACCCTTTGCTCACCAAGTTGCTGTTCAGGATTTATCATAGCAACAGACAGCAAAGCAGGGCAGTTGGGAACGGCTCTTTCCCATTTTGTAGGCTTTCTCTCTACTCTGGTGCTTGTTTCCTCTGCTGTGCTGAAGCATTTCAGTTTCATGTCTACCATCTGTGACTGGCTTCTTTCACGTGACATAATTTTTCTCTGTTATATGTGGAAGTACATAATTGCTTTTTACTAGCAAGTAATGATCTCTTGGACGGTATAATGTATGATAGGCTCAGATTTTTGCTGTTTTTCATTATAAATGATATGGATATGTGTCTTCCTCTAGGTAAATAGCTAGGAATGTAAGTTATGAGTCACTGGTAATTTTATGTCTTGCTTTATAAAAGGGTCTAATGTCAGTGTCAGGCGTCTACTGTGGGTCTTGCCACTTACTGTCCGTGGATAAAGGGAACTACTATGTCCTGAAGCTACTTCTTAAACAATATTCTGAACACAGTTCCACCCTGAGATTGTTCAGGGCTGAGGCCACCTCCATTCTCTGTATGTCTGAGTCATGTTAACCCTTGAAGGGTTTGTTCTGTTCCCTACTCTAGGCTCACTTAGCATAAGCCTGGTCTATACATAATCGATTTAATTTCCTTCCATCCACCTGAGTGCCCAGGAGGTTTGGGATTCTGTTGTCACTTTTATTAATGGCCACTTTTTAGCTTTCTTCATTTCCTGTTGACAAATTCACTTTCAAGTAGGACAGCTGTTAGGGAAGGGGTGTTTCCAAGTCTGTGCTGTCTCTCACTCACTCTTCTGGTTTATTGATGTATTTGACAGAAAACAGTGGGTATCCTTATGAAGTTCAACACGATGTGTTGAAACATTGTGAAATGATCACAACAAATTCCCACCCCCATCACTTCACACTGTCACCTGTTTGATGATATGTGACTGGTCACTGTTGGACGTTAGAGCTGCAGAACATGATCATATTTCAAAGCAGAACCAATGTTTCTTTAACTGTCACCTCCCTCTTCAACCTGTCCCCTCCTCTGACAGCCATTACGTAGTCTTGGCTTTTTGAAGTTCAGCTATTATAGATGGTGCATGCAACAGGGACTGTGCAGTGCTTGTCTTCTGCCTGGCTCCGTTCACTTATATGCCACTTAGGGGTCTATCTGTTCTTGCTCGTCTCACAATTTCCCTTTTCTCTTGTCTGGCTAATACTTTGTGGTGTGTTCTCCCTATTCTTCTGCTGGTGAGTACAAATTGATTCTGTGTGTTGGCTGTTGGGAATAGTTTACCACGAGCTTGGAAGGGCAGACGTATCTTTAAGACACAGACTTCATTTCCTAGAAAGTACCCAGAAGTGGAGTTGCTGGATCAGAGCATAATTCTAGTTTTTAGTTTTTGAAGGACCTGTTCTCCGTGGTGTCTGCCTGAACTTTCCTCCCTGTCTTTGTTTATCCTATATCACTACTGACATATTTTTAAAAACTCTAGTGTTATGGTTTTGACTTGCTAAAAGTTTCTGGTTCCTTACAGGAGTATTGCTTTTCAGAAATCTGGTTACTGTTTTCTTGTTGTTGTCTGATGGTTTTATATTACAGTACTTCTACATTCGGAGTGATTATGCACATTGGTAGTAGGAGGGAAAGGACTCTGAATACAGTAAAAAAGAAAGACTTCTGAAGGGGGGTATTTTAGAAAGGCTCGGTCAAATTGGAAGTATATGTGTTTTATTTTTTGAAGAAACATAAGATATGGTTCAGATATAGAAAACAAGACAGTATTGCTAGAGGCCGGCCCTGGGTCAGGTCAGTGTGTAATCAGTGCCACATCCTTGCAGAAGGTCAGGCACGGCACTCTGGGTGACCACAGCCCTAACTTTCCTTGCTGCCACCCCCCTGTAGTTTCATTATGTGCATTTCTTGTTGTTTTTCCTTACAGCTGGTTCTGTTTTGAAAGCCTTGTCCACCTGCAGAGTCCTTCCCACCCACTGGCTCTATACCCTCTTATTTGCTGAAGAAACATAGTTGATTTTCCTGAGTTTTCCAGAGCCTGGGTCTCATGGCTATGTCATAAAGTCTAACTTGCTTCTCAGTATTTTCTAGATTTGCAGTTGAGTTAAGCTGGTTAATAAGATCCAGGAGGTTTATTTGGAGGTTCTTTTGGAGAAAGAGTGAGAAGACTTGATATGGTATATTTCCCACTAAGTGGCATATGATTGTCTCTACCTAGGAACTGAATAGTTCCTGACCTGAGCTGTCATTGAACTAGCCACTTTTTAAAGTGGACACCTTGCTTTACACATATCTAGTGTGGCTCAGTTCAGTGTGTTTGCTACTCGGTGTGTTTCTTCCTCATGCTCAGATTGGCCCCTAATTAGGTAATGAAGGCTCTTGAGGTTGGTTTCTGAGTCATTTGCCATGACTCTACTATTAGCCTTTATGCAAATACATAACAAGATATTTTAGGCCACCGTCCTGTCTTATCGTACCCTATTACTGATGTTAGTCACTTCTTCACATAGCTATAGTTTACAGTGGGAAGAGCTACCGGGACGACACAGTGTACGTTCCAGGAGCTTCCTTATTCACAGAGTTAGTTATTTCTAGGTCTTTGTAGAAGACACACACACACTTAACAAATCAACTACACTAAGAGCATAGAAAATACTTCACGTTCTAATTTGGGGCTAACTGCTTTCCATGTAGGGTCTTAGCCTTGCTTTTATCTCTCCATTTCCCTGTGTGGGGGATTCTTCTGGAAGTGGTTAATTCTGTTATTACAGTGTCAGGTTCTTGCTTTCCTTAAGTTTTACATTTTCAGAGGAGAAATTCTGATATGGCCATCACTAATATGGATTCCTGAGAAAAGCTGAACTTGCTGCCTACACTCTCTCATGTCTGCCCTGTGTCTGCTTTGTTGGAGCGTGAGCTTTCCTCTCTCCCCTCACATCTGTCTGCCTTGGTGGAGCAGGTGTCGCTCCCCTGTCTCTCGTGGCAGTGCCTCTGCCATGCTGTTTCTTCAAGGCTTGATTCTGGGAGCAAATGCATATTTAATTCTCACCACCTATTCTTAAGTCTGGTATCTCTAGTCTGTGGTTGTCTGAATTTCATTGTCTAAGTCAATGGCTCTTAAACGATAGTGTGCATCACATTCACCTGGAGACCTGAGAGTGCCCAGTGCTGGCGATTTGGCCAGTTATCAGATGACATCATGGGTTTAAGTTTCCCATCAGGAGGCATGCAGTTGCGTTTTCTTTTGAACTGAGCCCTGATTTACTAGTGATGAACTAGTTTCACTCTTTAAAGTGTTTTTCGTGAACACTTAAACATTTCTGACGTTTAGGCCACAATCTGAGACATAGTGTTTGGGCAGTGCCTGCTGCATCTGCTTCTTGTGTGTTTGTTTTTTGAGACAGAATTTCATGTAGCTGAGGATGACACTGTGCTCCTGATTCTCTGAAGTGCTGGGAATGCAAGCATGTTGTAACCATGCCAACAGATTCTACATTTCTACTAAGTTCCAAGTAGTGGGGTTTCAGCATTGCATCTTGGGAGCCCCTTTTATATATTTAGATCACCTGCCCTATGTTCTGGGTTTATTCTTCTTCTTCAGTATCTTACAGTTGTTTTCCCTTCATTTTGAGTTGGCCATTGGTCTTCATTTTCCACGTAGGTTATTATCTGTGAGGCCTGTACTTCTTAGTGCCTTTCTGTTGCCTTTCCCCTCTGGGTTACATATTCTCTTCCTCATTGGGATTATCTGAGTTCTGACAGCATATTTCTGAGGATTTGTTTTCTTCTTTTTTCCTAGTTTGTTATCCCAGCACTAAGGAGACTAAGGCAGGAGGATAAATGGTAGTTTGGGGCAGGCTGGGATATGTAGGAAGTACCAGGTGAGCCTGGGCAGCGATAGTGAGAGCTTCGAAACGCAACACAACAAACAACAATAACAACAATTGTTAGCTTGTTTTAGTAGTAATTTTTTTTTTTAAAAAATTAAGTTCTAGGTTTTCTTAATTTTATGGAGATTTGACTTTTTATTTTTCTGACATTCTGCTATTATCTCTATGTTATTCTCCTTTTTGTCCTTGCAATAACTTGGCTGGAAATTGACCTTGGTTCTTTCGTATTAATTGTTTTTTATATGAAATTCGTTTTCTTGAGCTCTTAGAAGAGATTTATAGATGAAAGTAGCTTTTCTAACCTGACAGTTGTCTTAGTTAGGGTTTTACTGCTGTGAATGGACACCAGGGCCAAGGCAAGTCTTATAAAAGACAACATTTACTCGGGGCTGGCTTACAGGTTCAGAGGTTCAGTCCATTATCATCATGGCAGGAAGCATGGTGGTGTGCAGGCAGATGTGGGACTGGAGGAGCTGAGAGTTCCACCTCTCGTTCTGAAGGCAGCTAAGAGATTTACTTCCAGGCAGCCAGGCGGAGGGTCTTAAAGCCCACGCCCACAGTGACACACCTACTCCAACAAAGCCACACCTCCAAATAGTGCCAGTCCCTGGGCCAAGCATATTCAAGCCACCATAACAATGGCAGTCATGTTTGTTGTATCTTTAAGGTATCATCATAACTGGCCTGGGCCAAGTATTTAAATACAGAGTGTGGACTGTGGCGTGTCTGTGCTCTCACATACCCACTGTCTAGTCCAGCTGTTGAACCCTGCCAAATGCATCAAGTCTCTTTGAAGATGCCTCCACCATTGGCCCTAACGATCACATGCACGGATCGTTAGGCTTTTTGCTAAAATTTCACATACACGGAATTTTATAGTGTGTATTCATTTGGTTTCATGTCTGACTTAGCATAATGACTTTCTGCATATTGTTAACTGTTTAAAACCGTGGCAGCTCACTTATTACTTTGACTCTTGTCTGTTGTCTGTTCACTTTTGGAGTCTATTAGTAGGAGTATATTCATTGTGTGAGATTCTGTTTCCAAGGAGTGCTTTGGTGTTTGGGAAGATGATCCACTCGTAAATTGAGGATTCAAATTTGACCTCAGAACCCATGTTTTAAAAGCTCTCTATGGTGTTTACTTTCTATCCCAGCACTGAGGAGGAAGAGACAGGAGGGACCCCATGTCACGCTGGCGAATCAGCTCAGCTTAGTGGGGGAGCCCCAAGCTAATGAGAGACCTTGTCTCAGAAACAGTGTGGATAGCATCCCTGAGGAAGGATACATGAGGTTGACTTCAGTCTATCACAAGTGCATACACATACATACATGTGCACTTGCACACACATGTGCACCTGCACACATACACAACGCTTCCCCTTTTGTCAGTTTATAGGACCTAGAGGTCTCTGATCCCTCCACACTTTATAGCTTATGGTCAGTTGTCCACACCTTACAGTAGACTGTGTGCTCCTGGTCAGTTGTTACACCTTAC
>JADRCH010000005.1:9975534-9996087 GCA_019843965.1 Rhynchomys soricoides | reverse complement strand
GACTGTGTGCTCCTGGTCAGTTGTTACACCTTACAGTAGACTGTGTGTGCTCGTGGTCAGTGGTTGTACCGCTCTTGCCTGTGCTTCAGCCCCCGCTTCTTGCTGCATTTGCAGTGTGTGTGGTTGCTGTTTGCTGTCAGATGCTTTGGTGTTTCTTTTTCCCTCATGGCTGCAGACAGTGTATAAATCTTACTGCTGCTCATCCCATTATCTTGCATTTGGGATTCTTAAGGATACCGTGCAGTTAAAGTGTATTATTTATAGGTTTTGATACAGCTAGTCTGTTCTCTGTTTTCATGGCAGTATTTGAATAGATGTAAAAATGGTGTGTATGGTTTTACTTTTTAAAAAGTTATATTTTAAAAGACTATTTTCTAAGCAAAAATTGATCAGTAATGATTTTTAGTAAGAAAAGTAATAAAATCATTACAATGATTTCTTGAATTTGTAAAGTGAGTTGTCTATTTCCACCAGTGTACTGAAGGGAGGTGTCTTCTCTGTACCCTCATTTATGTCTGTTGTCTATCATTTTAGATTATAAACTAAACTAAGAACCTGAGTGATGCATGCCATGCGTCTACATAAGAGATTTTACCTTTGTGGTTATTTTTGTGAGTAGTGTAATAAATATAAGTGAGCTGTCTCTTTCTCGGTCATGAGTTTTCTGCCTAGGACTTATCTTATCTGCTCAGCACAGTGTACTAAGCATCAGGCTACTGTTTAATTGGCCTTCACAGTTAGACTTTTAAACCAGACCTTAAACTTTCATTATTCACAAGAAATGTCCTTAAAAGTAGAAAAAGTAGGAGTTTCCTGAAGCTTGGTGCAGGGTACCATATCAAGAATTTCCTTAAGTTTTAGGTAGAGACCAAGAAGGGCTGCATAAAGAGCAAAAGCAGGAGCTGAGAGACTTTCTAGTGCATCATGATGCAGCTGTGCATGGTGTGGCTTTATAAGCACCTCCACAGTCTTAGATCACAGATTCCTGTACCAGGCAGGTGCTGGAGCAGCTGACGCTACCCTCCCTGCTGCCTAGTGCCTCTTACGTCAGCCATTCTGACTTTATCTAGATCAGTGGATCTAACTTCAGTGTGCATGAGCATTTCTGACACTGGGCTCTACACCATCTGAATGTACTGGGAATGAGCAGAGCCCAAGGAATGTAGAACCTCCCTGGATTACTATAGCATGTTATTGTTGAATATGAAAGATGTAAATAGAAAATACCACCTCTTAAACAGTGGACATTCCTGTTAAGGTAACATTTCTTTCTAAATCAGTTATTACATAGCTAGTCAAAATCTCAGTAAAATTTTTTTTTTTTTTTTTTTTTGTGAAACTGGGTAAGGTAAACTGGAAACTTGTAAGGATCATCAGAGAATAGATAAGCTTTGGAAGAGCAAGTTACAGTCTCTTGGCTACCCAGACAATACAGCACAGGAATAGAGACCCTGTAGTGTGAGATACAGATGAACAGAAAGTCAGTGCAGTGAATCTATTTGTTTCATATTTATTTTTCCTTTTTATTTAATCTTCTGTCATATATTACATCTTGACTTCAGTTTTCCTTCCAACCCCCCCCCCCCAGTCTCTCTCCTCCCTCCTCTTTTCCTTGGACCAAACCCCCCTCCCCTTTCACCTCTTCTCAGAAAAGAGCAGGTCTTCAGTGGGGGGAATTGAAACAGGTCACACCTAGAGGGGTGTGACTAGGTAGTGAGGGAGTGTCATGAGTTGGTAGGAGTCAAGATAGAGTGCTCTATGATCATAGCTGATTGTTAGTAGTTATTTGGAGAGTCAAATCGTGTTTCTAATCTCATGCCATCTACACAAAAATAAGTTCAAGAAAATCATATTTGAAAAACAAGTGTCAATTTTAGTAGAACTTCTAAGATTTAATGGACTACTTAGATGGATTACAAGTAAGTAAAGCATGCCTTTGTAAATCCTAAAAGTCTAGCATTGTGCCCCAAAGCAAACTGTGCAGATTTAGCAAGACAGCACTCAGGAAGTTAGAAGCACGAGCCAGTACACCATGCTGCAGAGCCTAAGAGCACACTGAGTCCACGACTGTGTTTGTATCCTGAGGCCCTAGATAAATGTGACTGGGGTGACAGCTGGTTCTGATATTTTACTATTTTGCAATAAAAGTGTTAGAACATAGTACATAATGAACTGTTAATGCTGAGTGAACATCAGGCAGTGGGGAAGAGGTTGACTAAAGCAGCACTTAGTGACACATCTTCCACCCTTCAAAAGAACGAGTTATAGACAAGGCATTGCACAGCAGAGACTTTAAAGAAATACTGTGTAGTGAGACAAGTTGGGGTAGAGTGTCATCTCATCGGCTTATAATACGTGAAGAATAGGTTACGTGAGTGTGTGGGATGTGTTTGCGTATGATCAGATAAACAGTAAAGACTGGAGGGGTCTGTCTGGGCCGTGAGGCTGTGAGCAACCAGTGATGGGAGAAAGGTGGACGATGAGGAGGGGGAGTCAGGGGAAATGGGAAACTCCCTGTCTAGCATGGATGATGGGGGTTTGTTTGTTTATAAAAACTTTTATTAGTATTATAAAGGGTTCCATAACTACTTTACTTAAGAGCAAGAACTGACCTGAGGGGAATTGACTGTATACCTGACTAGTGGCTGGGATGATACTGGACTTTGTAAAGTCAGCAAGGCAGAGCTGCCTGTCCTTCAAAGAACGGACTGCTCAATGTTTTGTTTGCTATAATTCCTAAACAACTCATGTGCTCACATTAAAATGCTTTAACGTTTTTCTCCTTTAATATTTATACTTCAGTTGCTTCTAGTTTCAGTGGGTTCTTTTTTGATATTCAATATGAAGTTGTCATTGTGTGCTAGGTGCTGTAAAATACCAGTGGATAAAAGTAACAGTTGAGAGCCCTTTCCTGAGAGATTGGAGTCTTAATCTCTCTGTTCCCAAATGTGCTGAAGACAGTAAGAAATGAGTCTGCCATTTGTTGTTATTCAAGACCGACGCCTTACTATAGGTAATTCAAGATAATGGGGAATTTCCTTAAATTTCACAATTTTTCTCTTTTCAGTGTGCGGGATGACAGAATTCGAGTAGAAAGGATGAATAATACTTACTTTGAATACAGCCATGCTTTCCAGACAGTTATGGAGTTTTATGCCAGGGAGGTAGTTGACAGCCAGGGTAAGTATTTAATTCATGTTAGCCGTGTGTCTTCAATTGCACTGATACCAGATGTGGACAGAGGCATGAGTGTGGCTCTCAGTTTACTGATAAGAAGGAAGCAAGTAGATATCCGTGGGAGCATCTGAGGACAGAACTGTTCATGGGCTCGTGTGGAATACCAGGGAGCTGGGCCTGCTTGGCACATGTCTGTTCACCTAGCACTGAGAAGGCTGAGGCAGGGGGATTTCTAGTGTTAGCCTAGCCGGGTTTAGTGGGCACTGGTCAGCAGAAGAGAACACTAACTGCATGTGAACACCACTGTAAGCCTCCTTCTCTCTCTGTCTGTTCTGTCTCTTGCTAACAAATGCTTTTCAGTGATGGTGCAGGTGACCCCCACCCCTTTGTCTTCATCATTAAAGACGGCTCATGTCATTGCTTAATAGAATGTTTGATAAATTCTGACGGGGTCTAGCATTTTAGAAGGTTGGTTACCTGAATTATGACAGTACATTAGTAAGCAGATTCAATATGTGTGGTAAACATGTTTAAAATTAAAACTTCACATTGGCTGTCACATAGTAGGATGTGAAGTGTGTCCACTTTTGCTCCTGTCAGTCTAGGTTCTGTCAGCATCAGTTGCAGGGTTGGCAAGGTGAAAAGGCACTTCCTGTTCTCTCAGGACAAAAGTGTTCTCTCTGAGCCACACTTTGTAGAGTACTTACCATCAGTCCATTCCCCAGCTCCTGCTCAAGCCTTACTGTCATTTCCTGTCACCTAGGCGTCATGTCTGCTTTCATTTGCCTTTAAATGTCATTTAATGAATGTCAGAGACTGTATCCCACTTCTGAAAGCAGCATGGCCTAGCATCAAGTTCATCTGAGGAAGTTAAACACATCCTCAGACGCCACAATTATTTCTGGGCCTCAGATTATCCTAAAGGTTGTAGGATAGAAAGTGGCCTACTGAGCACGCGGCCTACTGAGCACTCGGCCTACTGAGCATGCGGCCGGCCTACTGAGCACGCGGCCTGCCTACTGAGCACTCTGCCTACTGAGCACGCATGCTTAGTGAGAGCCGTGCTCACAGCAGCCTTCAGGGAAGTCCATGGCATCAGTGGGGCTTAAGTTTTCTTCCCTAGGTGACAGCTTGTATTTGAGGGTTAGAGCCTCATCTGTGGATATGAGTTGCCCTGGTTTAGGGGTTCCATGCCTTTCAGGAATTTTTTGATGCAGTCTCTGAAGGGACTTGAAAGATTGTAAGAGTCCTGGCACTTAGGGAAGGTCAGCACTCTGAATCTGAGTATGTTTCTTTCTAAGCCAGATGTAACTCTCTCACTTCAAGGAATTCTTACTGGAGATGGTGCTGTCTCCACTTTTAGAGTGTCCAGGGAAACAGAACTAGGAGGTAACAATGAATTCTCAGTTGGAGAAAGGCTGTTCTTCAGTCCTTACCCATGTACAGTTCCTCATGTAGTGATGCCCCCAACCATAAAATTATATTTGTTGCTACTTTATAACTGTAATTTTCTGTTGTTAGGAATCATATGGTAAATATCTGTGTTTTCTGATGGTCTGAGGCAGTCCCCGAAAGGGTTGTTAAACCCCTTAAGGTGTTGAGACCCACAGGTTGAGAACTACTGCCCTAGAAATATGAACAGTTTTAGTTAAGTGATGAAGCATTACTGATGGACAGAGGGCATTTTGTAATCCTTTTTAATGTCTGTAAAAAAAATGTCAAACACACAAAATACATAGTTGTGTATAAAGAAAAATGAAGACGTTTCTGCTCTTGTCACTTGGCTCTCAAGGGGTGGTCATTGACAGTTTGGCATCATCTGTAAGGATTGTCTTATAAGTGAACCTGCCTGTGTCTGGGTGGCATTCACAGTTAGTGTGCTAGGTGGTAATAAACACTAAGCAGGGAGTAAGGCAGAGAAGAGGGTTGAATTATTAATGGGCTGGCAACAGAAGCCGTGCTCAGAAGATGGCATGTGACAGACATGTGCACAGAGGAGGGTTGGGAGCAATGGTATTCCCACAGAGGCACAGTGATGTAAGCTTACAGGGCACAGAACTGGGGTAGGTAAACGGTAGCAGGAGTCTGGATAGGGTAACTGAGGAAGAACATGAGGAATGAGCTTATTAGTGGAGGAGATGGAAGATCACTCCTGTGGAGGGTGTTGGATGATTTGTCTAATCATCTCATACACATGTTAAAAAGGGTTCTTTGACTGCATTAACAATACCTGACAGGGTGCAGGGTAGAGCGGTGGCTGGATGGGAAGCTGTTGGAATATTTTCATGGGCAGGGATGAGGGCGACTGCACGCTGCTCTGTCAAGCCTGGAGCAGTGTGCTGTGGACAGCCTTCATGTTAGATGACACAGCTGTCAGTCGTTCTTTCAAAGTAGGCACACCCTAATCTGGGGTTGCTAACATTCATTTCGTCTTTGGCCTGTGGATGTTTATTTAGGTTGATTATAATTTTTTTTTTTACTATTGTAAATGTCAGTTCATCTTCTTGCATATACATTTTTGATATATGGTTTAGAGTACTTATAGTGAAAGCATTTAATATTTTTCTGATTTGAAAAAGTATGTTACTATCCAAAAATGAGTCAGTCTATCAAGAAATGTCTTTCTTCCCCCATACTGTAATTTTTTTTTGTAATCATAGTTTGGTTCCCAAATGCAATGTTGGATACATGATAGAAATGATTATTTTTATAGATGAATTTTACTTAAATATGTATTTTTTAACAGTAACACCACTGAGGATTTGTATTCTGTTTTTAGGCTCTCAGAGTCTCTCTGGGGTCATTAACTTGGAGAAGCCTGTGATCTGTGCCTTGGCTGCTACAATAAGGTACCTCAAGGAATTTAACCTAGGAAAGATGCTGTCCAAACCTGAGTAAGTAATGTCCCAAAAGCTGTAAAAAGACTGCAGGAGAATTTTAGTCAGACTATTTTAAAATGTAACAGTATTTAACATTTTAATAATTTAAGATAATTTTGAAACATCAAAGCCCTCCCCAGTGACACACTTCCTCCAACAAGGCCACACCTTCTGTCCTTCTAATCCTCAAATGGTTCTACTCCCTGAAATCAAGCATTCAAATATATGAGCCTTTGGGTCCCTTGTCATTCGCACCACCACAGTCGGGATTATATATACTCAGAGGCTTACCACTAGGGTACAAGGATGACCTGCTTGGAACTGTTACTGGAATAATAAAAATAACTATGAACTAAACTGCCAAATTGTATTTGTTGTAGATAACTAATACACCATTCTACTACAGAACTGTGTTCCTTACAACCCGATTAAGAGCTAGTGTTACAAAGGAGGCAGGAATTTTCACCTTTTGGGGAGGCTGGGGCACACCTCAGAGTTCAAGCACTTGCCGCTCGGATAATTGGACCAGGAGTTCAGGTTCTCAGCTCTGATATCAGTGCTGGGTGGGCATGTCAGCTCACCTGCTGGCCAGTGAGACCAGCCATAGCAGAGAGCTCTGGGTTTGACTGAGAGACTCGGCCTCAAAGAGTAAGATGGAGGAGGGATCTAGGAAGATTCCTGACATCAACATCTCCACACACATGTGCTCACCCAACTGCACTCACACATGGGCCCACATACATGTAAACATGTTACACACTTGCAGAGCACACATGCATGCACATGTAAAGGAGAAAAGACAAAAAAATTAAAGAGCTGCAAGTTTTCCTATTCTTGGTTTCAGTGATTTCACAGACCACAAAATTGGAGATAATTTCAAACCTAATAATTGACATTATAGGAAAATGCCATCTTAATACCAGGGTACAAACAAAAAGGGTAAATCTCTTGCCTTTCTGTATTCCTCCTTCACCAGCTTGTTGGTGGCTCTGTCAAGAGTCATCCTGTTATAGATGCTGCATGAGTAAGCCCCTCCCATTCTGCAGAGGCAGTGAGCAGGCAGGAGCTAGCTCGGTAAGATGCTGTTATCTGAAGTTTGTGTTATTCAAGGCTACTGGGGAGAGTGGAAAAAAAGCAGGTTCTGTGGGAATCTCGTATTTGTGTGTGCTTTAATAAAATAGGCCATCAGTTCTCTGGAAACAGTTTTGTCTTATTTAAGCCACTTAAATACCCACCAACAGTAAAGTATTGTGTCACATTTATAGGGTAATGTATAACCATGAAAATGACCTGCATGGTCAGCATTAAAATCCTTATCGACAGTGTATCAAGCCAATGATCAGACTGGGCAAGCGAACTGCAAGTTTTTATATGAAGTTAAACACTTTTAGAACAGAACAGGAGAGATCATATTTGGGGAAAGTAGTAAGAAATGCACAGGAATGATGGGCAGTTTCAGAACAGTGATCCCCTGCCCCTCATGGACAAGGAAGGAAAACAAGGTGTGGCTGAGGAGGTAGTAGAGTGGTGTTGCATTTGATTTAGTTTTAAATTTGTGTATCAGATTATTCTTACACACGCAGTAGTGACTTCCTCATTGTGACTAATGTACCTGAAAGAACAGCTCACAGGAAGAAAGATTACCTTGGCTCACATTCGTAGAGTTGTCAGTCCGTAATGGTGGGAGGTTCATGACCTAGCACTGGGAGGCACAGGAGGGAGTGTAGAAGGGGCCAGCGTGAGTGATGTAAGACTTCCAGCAGTCCACCTTGTCCCTGTACCTAATGCATCACATTGTGACCACATGCAGGGGTTAACACGTGCAGCTCACTAGGCCAGAGCTTTCCTGAGCTAGCCTTTGGAAGTACCATGGCAGATTCCCACGCAGGTGCCTAAGTATTTCTCAGTCCCATCAGGTTGACAATTAAGATTAACCATTACATGTTTTTATGTGGCTGAGAGGTTTTATTTTTAGAAAGCTTTGAAGCCTAGGACTATATCTCATTGGGTTCTACTTTAAGCTCCAAAGATAAAAGATAAAAAAAGATAGTTGGACGATAGTGCACGTCCTTAATCCCAGCACTTGGGAGGCAGAGTCAGGTGGATCTTTGGGTTCCAGGACAGCCAGAACTACATAGAGAAACCCTGTTTTTTGAGAGAGAGAGAGAGAGAGAGAGAGAGAGAGAGAGAGAGAGAAAGAAAGAGAAAGAGAGTGCTGCTTGTGTGGCTGATGCTTTGGGCTCTTGGAGAATAGCCTACTGTCTGACTTCCACATAGCTGGGAGCCTGGGAATGAGGCTGACAAATATTTGAAAGCAGGCTATGCTTGCCGTGTTTAGGAGTAGATGAAGGGTCATGCCCTCTCATTTAGTTAGAAGTAAGAACAGCTCCAAGTCATAAACACTAACGTTCTCTGTGTGTTAAACTTTGAAAAGCTTCATTTTGAGTTCTGGAAGGGTGAACCTTTCGATTAAATTGAGTGACACTGAGCTTTGTCTTTGTATATTTGTGGTGGGAGTATGACATTTTCTCTGTGCCTACTTGGAGGTGCCCTTGTAAAACGGTCAGGGAGCTAGCTAGCTCTGGTAGTGACTTAGTGTACACCAAATTGTTCGCCTTTCCAGTGATTCCAGGGACTCAAAGACAAAAACAGATAGAGCTTCAAAGTAATAGGCCTTCCCTTGTGTACATCCCAACAGCACTCTATAGGCAGACAGTAAAGACAGTATTAAAGAGAAAGAGAGACATTGCTTTTCTCAACGCAGACTGCTGAAATACCATTTGAAACCAATCTTCATACGTAGAGATGGTGGCCAAACTGGTACTGTCTTGCCTAAATATAGGAGGCATGGAGCTTCGCTCTGAAGGTAATCCTGAAAGTATAATTCCACGTATCTTAGGCTTTGGAAAAGGCGAGTTGCCTAAGAAAGAACAGATACCCTCCTAGTCATAAAATCCAGTGTGTCTCTCTATAATCTTACGTTGCTGAACTTGGGAACTTTCTCTTTAAGAGCTGTGCTTTCAGAGAAAAATTAAATTGAAATTTGCATTGTTTAGTAAAGGCTTTCACAGATGTTGCTGTGTGTATCATAGAGACCTTGATCTGCGTGCACTGGGAAGTCATCATGCCCTTTCAACAGTTTTAGGTGGAACAAAGAAAATACACTGTATTAGCAATTGTTTATAAGCATAGATGAAATAGAGTTTTGTTAAATAATACAATTTTTGAAGTTGCAAAATTGTTTTAAGAATTTAGGTAGGTTTGTTCTAGACCAAGGCAGCACAGTAGTGTACAGAGACTGTGATATTACATAGTAATTACTGTAGTTCAGATGCTGGGTGTCCCCAAAGGCTCAGTGAGGCAGGTGATCAAGGATGTGCCCAGAAAGAGGATCCTGGGCTCCTGGCTCCTTCCTGTCTCTGTCATTGCTTCATGGTCATGCTGTACCATCTGGGTACATGGAATATCATGGAAAAATTATGTGTGATTATGTGCTGATGCCTCTGAAACTGTGAGCCAGTCCCAACCTTTCCCTCTCATAAACAGGTGTTTTCACACAGTACTGTAAAGCTGTCCAACACAGTTATGACAGAATTAAATGAATTACTAAACTATGAAATTCTTTAGGAATTGTCTTTTTTACTGTTGGAAATGCACTTGTTTTTATTTTTGGTAGCTCTTGTTAAGTTTTTGTTTGCTTAGAATTCCGAGTAGAATATGAATAACTGTAACAAGTAAAGTCTGTATCCTAAAAACTGTGGATATTGATAAAAGGAATTAAAGAGCCCCAAATAAAGTGGAAATGCAGCCCAGGTTCAAGGACTGGGAGACAGTCCCTTTGGGATCAGCTCCCTAGTGATCTACACACCCACTGCAGTGGGTGTCAGGGTCCACCGATTCCCTAGTGATCTACGCACCCACTGCAGTGGGTGTCAGAGGCCACCCGATTCCCTAGTGATCTACACACCCACTGCAGTGGGTGTCAGGGTCCACCCGATTCCCTAGTGATCTACACACCCACTGCAGTGGGTGTCAGGGTCCACCCGATTCCCTAGTGATCTATGCACCCACTGAAGTGGGTGTCAGAGGCCACCCGATTCCCTGGTGCTCATAGCAGCCTGCATGCCCACCGAAATGCAGACGGGATCCTCCCACATCCTCGCCAGCTCTTGTTATTTGTTTTTGTTATGTTAGCATTCTGATTGGGGCGTGATGAAACTGCAAAGTAGTTTTAATTTGTATTGCCCCGATTGTTAAGCACATTATCTGTAATCCAGGCTAAGCTAGAACTCGGAGATCCTCCTGCCTCTGCCTCCTGTGTGCTGGGATGAAAGGTGTGAACTGCTACTGAGGGGCTAAAAGGTATTTCTTGCCCCCCCTTCTTTGAGAGCTTTGTTTACATATAACACCTGCCCTTTTGGGTCGGGTTGTTTGTTTTCCTGATCCTTTGTATTGGAGTTCTTGGAACATCCTGTCTGTGATGTCTAGCTGGGAATGGTTTTTCCCCACCCTATGGCTTCCTGGTTGAACCTGGTAGGGTCTGTGGAGCTGGGTGTATGACTTTATTCTACTCTTTAATAGGTTTATTGGTGGCCTCAAGAAAATGTTAGAATTAGTTGTCTACATAATTATGAATCAAGTAGGAGTGAAAGTCCAATGGAACTGAGGTGTTATTCTACTGTGTAATATAAAATTCATAAATTATTGACTGTCCCAAAGTTAGATAAACGAGGAATCCATTCACACTAAAACCCACAGAGATCTTCTGTTCATTCATGAGTCACATGGTCGAATGTTTTGACTTTCGTTTCTAATTTAAAGTAATATTTGAATAGACTCTCTGCAGCTGTTGACCACTCAAGTCAGGAATGTGTCTATTACTCTACAGAAAGATCAGCCTCTTTGTTGTTCCGGAAAGGTGAGCAGAAGTAATAAGTAAAGCCCCTCACACTTCCTCAGCAAGCTCTGCCAAGGTTATTTTCTCCTCTTATGAAGCTTGAGAACAAGAATACCCTGTATTTTTGCTGCTGAAATATTAATGAAATCTTTCCCCACATGACTCATAAGATTTCTGTCCAGATTCACACTGCATGAGCTCTGGCCAGGCATTGCTTATGAGGTTCATATCGAAGTGCACAAACTTTAGCATCTTCTGTGACTATAAATAATTCAGAATTCCTTGAATATTTTAGACTAGTGATCACATACTATATACAGTTGTGTGCCCGGGGATGCTGGCAGATAGAATCTTCTCTCCAAAATGTAGAGCATTTCCCCTGGAAACAGGAAGTGGCAAGAAGGAAATTTCTTTTGTGTTTGGAAGGCCAAGCCCCACTCCAAAGTTTTTACCACCCTCAAGTTTGGGAAATTCCCAGAGCACAGTGAGTCCTCAATGCTGCTTAGAATAATTTATGTGCTTAAAGAGTCAGTCTAGTTGAGGATTGCCTACTGGTTGATAGCTTACTTAAGTCAGTGGACGTGTCAGCTTAAAGAAACATCTCTTTACTGCATCCAATTTGAAATTTAGATTTCTTGTTCAGTTAGGATGTAAAGAAAAACAGTGGCAAAAAGCCCATGGCCGGCCAACCAAGCAAAAAATGCATTTTTACTTAACCCATCAAACGGCTTGGGCTCCTGTGACTGAAGGGTACAGGGCCTTCGCAGTGAAGGTCTGGGAATGTGAACTAACACGGCTGACCTGCTCGCTCACCTACTGGTTTCTGTTTTCATACTGTTGGTATTGAAAGCCTCCAAGAGTTATATGCAGATAGCCCCTCTAGGTCTCCTTTCTGATTCCATGTTCAAGGTAGTGTATTGGTCCAGACCAAATTCTGCCATGCTCATAGATACTTCTTGGCAGGTAGGCGCTCAGAAAGCTCTACACATTTTCAGTTCTTTATGGTTTTTATTTTCTGACAACACTTTTCTTAAGTGGTTCCCTTATGTGTCAGATGGTGGGAACATCATTTCACTGTTAGTTAGTGGCAGGCCAACTGGTGGACCAGAGGCTGTTTCTAAACTCCTAACCTCAAATATCATGTCTTGGGGTGTAGACTCATAGGGTTATTATATTGCTCATGTGAGTGTGTGGGCAGCTGAGGAATATTTCTGAATTATTGACACATTTTCATTCTCTTGGAATTTCCCTCCAGTACAAAATGATTTCCTGAACTTTGTGTTGAGTGATGCTTCTTTCATAGTCTTTCTCATGCCAACTTCATAACCTCAGATTCAAGTTATCAGTTTCTTCCTTATCAGTGTGGTGCTGTTGACAGGTGAGACTCTCAAGAGGTGATGAAGCCATTTAGAACCTTTGAAAAGGCTCATGGACCCATCAATGGCACTGTCTATGAGGAATAGGCCCTTGCAGACTCTAGATTTGTAGGATCCTTGATCTTTATAGCTTCCAGGCCCCAGAACTGTGAGCAGTGAATTTCTCTTGTTTATAGGTTGCCAAGCCTGAGCTATTCTTTTATAGCAGTGTGCAAGACTAAAGTATTAGCTAAGCCTATATTTTGTATCTGTGTTTGATTCAGGCATATGTTAACTGATCATTTCCAGGCTGTAGTCAGTTAAACCTGTCAGGAACAGGAACATAAACTGAAACTGTCAGGCTCCATTTCTAAAAAAACAAGTAGCTGGTTAACTACCAACTCAGAATCCAGGTTACTAGCTCCTCTGATTTCGATCTTTGACTATGAATCTCTTTGAACACCTGTTAGCTATAGAGTCAAACACTACGTAATCGACTCTTCCTGTAAATGAGGTTTTGTACTTAATAATTGTGCTTAGTGCTTCATAAGCACTCTTAGGACCTTCTGACTCAAACCTAGAGCCACTTCCCTTTAGGAAGGTGGTAGCCATTGATTAAGCATATGTGGTTTGCTACACACTATACAGAAGATCACATCTTCACGGGAGAAGATGAGTGTGCTGCTTGAACTGGTAATCCTTCCCTTCAAGGAGATTGGATCCATTAAGGATGATGCAATACAGATTACTGTATCTCAAGAAATTAACAGCTATGAGGAGGGCAGAAAGGCTACACACATGTGCTGTCAGCTTTTAGGGTTGTCATCTTCTGATCGTTAATGAGTTACCACCCTGTGAGAGGCAGAATAAATCTGCTCTAGGTCAAATGCTCCTAGTATGTGTAAAGCTGGTTTTCTTCTCCAGGGCTCTTGGCCTTGGTTGGGGGAGTCTTCTAGAAGCAAAGAGATCCCTTCAAGAGCCCCACTGCCTTGAGCTCTGACTGTACATTCTCTGTATTTCTGGGTGAGGGCTAGTTTCTATAGATGGCTTAGGAAGCTGGAGTTTTATGTAGATGTCCCCCGCCCTAGAAGTGCTGCTAGGATGTGGTGTGAACACGAATACATCCCTTCTATGTAGTTTAATGGACTAGCATTACTTTTCTCCCTTCAAAGTAAGCTGTCAGTAACGAGGCTTGGTGGCACGTTTGTAATCATAGTTCTTGGATAGCAGAGGCAGGAGGATCACAAATTTTAGTCCAGGTTGGGCTAAGTAGTGAGATTGGTGCAAAAAAACAAAGCAAGCAGGAAATTCACCCATTCTATCTAATGCTGTTAGATTAGCTGATAAGGGAAATTAGCAATGTGTTGATTAATACATCTTTAGAAGTAATTGTACAGGTGTTTTCAAATCAACTATCAAGGATAATTTCAGATTAGTAAATTTTTCTGGGAGTTGCAGGAATGCAAGGGGTGTAGGAATTCCAACTGTGTTTAAAGAAATCGCTTGTGTTACTTTCTGTTTTACACTCACTAAGCATCGGCCATGTTAATGTGTATTGTTGATTATAGAGTAAGTAACAGTTGTTGCACACTGGAATGTTGGGTAAAAGGTTTTTCTTTTTTTTTTTAACCAAGAGGAGCTCATGTTAAAAGGTCCGGGATGCCTTAAGTGTGCTGACTGATTTTGTAGCTAGTTGCACAGTTTTGCTTGAAGATAGCACCATGTCTTCTGCTAGTGATGAAAGTCTGCCTGGGTTTGTTCTTGTGAACAAGCATGGAACATTGTCCAGTGTCCTTTCCCTTCTGTGTTCCTGCCCTTGGTGTCACAGGCAGCAGAAGACCGCATCCCGCCACTTCGTTCCTGGTACCAGCTGGTTTCCTATCAAAATCCTAATTTCTGTCATAGTAGTATTGGGTTGTTTCTAGTCTCTAATTTTTAAAAATAGATGTGTTCTCCTGGGTGTTTATTAAATGTCATCTTTTTCAGGAATTTTAAACAGCTGTCAAGTGGAATGGAATTCATGAGAATTAGTGGAACAACACTGAGGAATCTGGAAATCCTACAGAATCAGGTCAGGCTGACACGAGGGCTAGCTGGTTCAAATGACACACAGTAGGCAAATAAAGGAAAGCTGGAGTGAGACAGGAGTACTGCCATCTGTCCGTCACCTGGGTACATGTGTCACCGTTTGGGGTGGGCAGACTATAGGGATACTGGTTTGTTTGTTTGTTTAGATGGTTGGTTGGTTTTGGTTCTTTGAGACAGGGTTTCTCTGTGTAACCCTGTTACCCTGGCAGTCCTGGAACTTGCTCTGTAGACCAGGCTGACCTCAGATTTACAGAGATCTGCCTGCCTCTGCCTTCCGAGTGCTGGGTGTAAAGGCGTGTGCCACCACCACTTGGCAGCTATTTAATAACTGAAGGATGTAGCATCCTGTTGTATCCATATCAGATATATCTTAGAACGCGTGTTCTTTCAAACTTAATTGGAAGTGATTGTCTTCATTGGTAAGTATTTCCCCTACACTGCTCCTGTCCCATCTCAGGCAGACCTACTGGAGTCAATTCTCAAATCCAGCTCCTAAGGCAAAAGTCAACTGTAATGAAGCTGTGTGTCACCTCCCCTTCCAGATCAGGGTGTGAGTTCCGCTAGAGACAGAAGCTGAGAATTAATGTCCTTTGCTTCACTCGGTAGCCTTCCAGGAGCCCCTCTTTCAACTGAGGCTTCAGGATAGTTTATTCACAGTTAACCAAAACTACGAAGTCTCTTTTGTATCCATTGAATATATCGACGTTTTATCTGTGTACATGGGTATATGTTTTCTTTCTTCACATGGTAGATGAGCAGCTCGTAGGAGAAACACATTATTTGGGGATGTGCAGCATTTACATCAGGCCTGAGGATGGAGCTCAGTGATGGAACAGTTGCCTGATATGCACAAAGCCTCAGTTCATCACTGAAAAACGTTCGGGTGGGTGGACTAATAGGACACCTAAACAGCAACATGAATGCAGTACTGTCCCGTACTGTCATATATGACTGTCTCAGTAACAAAACTTGTTTTCTGGTCTGTTTCAGACTGATATGAAGACCAAAGGAAGTTTGCTTTGGGTTTTAGACCACACTAAAACTTCATTTGGGAGAAGGAAGTTAAAGAAATGGGTTACCCAGCCATTGCTTAAATTAAGGTAAACGGAATTCTTTGTGTGTATGTGTGGGATATAAAATTGTAAAATTAAAAGTGTATTAGCTTCTTTAAAACTAATGTTGTCATGCCAAATAAGATCATGGTCTTCAATTGGAGCAAACTGTATTTTATAACTGACAGTGGACAGTCTAATAGCACACAGAGCCAGCCCTGTCCCCCATACCAGTCAAGGTCAAGCCTGATGGAGGCTGTGGGCGTGGTTTAGGTAGTAAGTTAGCTAAGGAAGTAGCTAGTGAAGGGAGAGAAACTGTCAGAGTCTTCTGCGGAGGACACTCAGGGTGAGGCTCAGAAGCTGGTGGCTGGAGAGTTGATTTATTTAGCAGGTCTAAGCCTCGGGATGCTGGGATCAGAGTCAGTCTTGCTGTCCAAGGGCACTGCGTGGCACTGCTGGTAAAGCTCTCAAGACCATGGACAAGCATTGATGGCCTGAGCTTGAAGCAAGTTATCAGGTGGGAGGGTCCTTCTGGGAAGGAACTTGAATTTTGTGTCTCCGAAAGTGTTGTCCTATGAGTGCACATTAGAATGGTCAGGGATCTTCATCCCAGCGTTTCTATCTAACCCCATAGATTGTGTTGTGGCTGGGGAACTGCAGCTCTTAGGTTCCCCAGATGATGAACAAAGATAAATGTCAGAATATCTACTTAGAACTGTGCCTGGCCCATGGCCGGTATCCAGTTAATGTCTACTGGGTGGATTTTTTTTTTTTTTTTTTTCCAGACATGGTTTCTCTGTGTAGCCCTGGCTATCCTGGAACTCACTCTGTAGACCAGGCTGGCCTCGAACTCAGAATCCACCTGCCTCTGCCACCCGAGTGCTGGGATCAAAGGCATGTACCACCACTGCCCAGCCTGGGTGGATATTTTTATTTATCAGGTTCTTACCATGTCCCAGCATTCTGTAGTCAAAACTACTCTCTACATGAGTCCTCGAAATGAGGCAACGGGCCTTGAAAGTTTCAAAAAACTGCCAGGTGTCTGATAGCCCATAGCAGTAATGACCAGTTTAAACCCAGTACTGACCCAAGAGCCTGAGCAGGCAGCAGCCAGTGTCCTGACCCCTTTCCTGGTGTGATTGACCATGCATTGGGTTGTATCTGCGAAGAGCAGAGTTGGCTATCTCCTATGCTTTGCTCAGTGAGTTAGTAGTCCCTGGGAACCTCAGTGCTCTCAGGCTTGAAGCAGTCACACACCTCCTCAGGGCTGCTCAGATATACAGCCGTAATTCTACATACAGCTTGAGCTTTGAACCTCAAGACAGCTATGAGGGGCTTTGTATGTTGCATCTCTCTGCATGATTTATATTTTATTTATGTGTGTGTGTGTGTGTACGGACTGAACTCTGATGCTTCAGGTGTGAGCTTGTGCTGGCCTGACATATCAGAACAACCACGCCTTTTACATGGCAAGTTAGGTCATAGTTTTAAAACTGTTATTCTTTTAACCCATTAGAGTGCATTTTAAAAGAATTTCAGTCAAATGTTAGTGATGCCAAGAGAATGGATAGAGAAAGATCAGAGATCAGCCGTGGGCTCCGCAGTTTCTTACTGCTGTCTCTGTTCTTTTCAGAGTACTAACATCTGTGCCTTGCTGAGCCTATCAGGCTTAGAGGGCATCTCTGAAGTCGATGCTAAATGCTAGGGTGGGGTCTGGTTTTCATGTATAGTGAGATCACAGGATAGGTAATGGCTGGGAGGGTACAGAGAAGGCAGGTTTCCCAGTCTGGTGCAGAGCCCTGTGATTTGTTAGTCATCTGTGAATTCTCTTAGAACTCTCTCTGTAGTTCTCAGGGCAACCTGGGAGACCATAAATCCAGAACCAGATATTTACCTTTCAAGGATTTATATACTGTATACCATAGTATACATAGACTTATATACCATAGTTTATTGTTTCAAATAGACTCTTTGGTGCTGAATTCTGCATTAGTTTTTTTTTTTAATCTTTTAAAAGGCAGAAATGGCTTTTCCTTTATTCTTATTGGCTGATCATGGTGCTCAGTGGGCTCCCTTCAGTTTTTGAGATGGGATTTATGTTTACTGATATTGTCACATTGTTTCCTATAAAAGGTCCCTCGTATAGTTTATCAGATCTTCTGAGTTTAAGCGAGAAGATTCCTCAGTGTGGTTCTCTAGCTTCTTATAGGGGGAACTTATTGTGAGGCTTGGGTCCCAATTCTTTTTAAAAGTTAAATAATTTATATCACATTCCCATTTAAGACTCCATCTTTGGATTGTTCTTCTTGATGATTTGGCCACTTGCCTCAGTGCTGCCAAAAAGCATGTTTAAGATTTAGTAGCAGACTGTGTGTTAAAACATTAAACCAGGGGGCTGGAGAGATGGCTCGTGGTTAAGAGCACTGACTGCTCTTCCAAAGGTCCCGAGTTCAATTCCCAGCAACCACATGGTGGCTCACAGGCATCTGTAATGGGATCCGATGCCCTCTTCTGGTGTGTCTGAAGACTGTAACTGTGTACTCACGTATATAAAATAAATAAATCTTTTAAAAAAAAAATTTAAACAAGGGCTAGAAAGATTAAAGCATTAAACAAGGGCTCTGAGGTTAAAAAGCACCTGTTGCTCTTGCAGAGGACACAGGTTCAGTTCCCAGCACCCACATGGTGGCTCACAACCACCCATAACTTCTTCTGGCCCCCATGGGTACCAGGCATGTAGGATACATACATACAGGCATGTTAAATACCCATATACATAAAATAAATACATCTGAAAAGGTTTAAAAGCGGAATCAATTCATGAGTATTTCCTTTGTGAGCACCCCCCTCTGCCTGTACCTCTCATGTTGAACCCCAGGGTTCTTCTCCCTTCCTCAGGAACTTATCTGTGGTCATGGCTGATCCTGTAACCCATATGCTGATGACCTACCAGACCCATACAAATCAGATTAGAGACGATGAATGTCTTCAATGAAGTAGTGACTTCTTTTCACTGTTGAGGATCAAATCCAGGGACTTGTGAAATGTTAGGTAATTTCTCTACTTTTCTTCCACTGAGCCTTATCCCTGAGGCAGTTAGATTTCTATTATGCTTCAGTAAACTCAGAAGTTTCGGCCCTGACTGTTTCATCTGCCTGCTCTTGTCTGGTCATCATCATGTGCCTGCCTGTAGCGCTAAGGTCTGGAGAAGCTGTTCCTCGTCTGTGGTCTTGGTCCTTGGTGGTTTGTTTACCTGGAATGTTCTTCCTTTTCCCTTCAATTTCTACATAGTTAACCGACTATACTTTAGGTCTCAGCTTAAAATATTACAGTTTTAGCAAGGTTTTACTCATTCAACTAGTATATTGCATAATATGCATTATTATATAATAGAAATATATTCCTTTCCTTAGCTTTTGATAGCATGTAAAGTCTTTGTTTTATTGATACCACTTAAAAATCATAGGATACAGAGTAAGATGTAAAAGTGAAGCCATGCACTGAGAGGGGAACTTGCCTCTCTAGGAAAATTGATTTTATAGAAACCTTAGGAAAGACAGCTTTCCTTTGTATCATTCTTGGCTTGAGTTTTACCAAGCTTGCCCCAAGAAACTGTTTTCCCTTTTATTAGAATATTTGATTAGCCAAGAATGAAAATATTGTCCTTAACACAGCATGGCAGCACTTTGCATTCTTGTCAAATCTCTCTTGGCATCATGGGAGAAGTTACAACTCTCAAAACTGTGTAGAAAAGTCGGGTTGGTAAAATAGAGCTGTGTGTGCTTTTAAACAGCGTGGGAAAGCTCTTACTCCTCGACCTGTGAGTACATGTGGCTTCTTTCTTTTTCAGCAATCTCTGGTAACTGTTTGAGGTCATACATATAGGATGTGAACTCCACAATTGGTGCTGTTTTAGGATTTTATTGCTTTAAAGAGACACCATGACCACGACAGCTATTATAAAAGAAAATAGTTAAGTGGGGCTGGCTTCAGAGGTTTAGTCCATTGTTGTCGTGGCAGGAAATATGGTGGTAGACATGGTGCTGGAGAAGGAGCTGAGAGTTCTACATCTTGATCCACAGGCAGCAGAATCGAATGCAGCACACTGGCTAGGCTTGAGCGTCTGAGACCTCAAAGCCCAGCCCCATAGTGACACATCTCTCCAACAAGGCCATACCTCATCCAGCAAGGCCACACCTCCTAATAGTACCACTCCCTAAGTGCCAAGCATTCAAACCCATGAGTCCATGGGGACCATTCCTATTCAAACCACTGAAGATGGTATAGATGGTTTATAAGTTTGATAGGGCTTGTCCAGTACCATGGACTTGATGGTTTTAATCATGGCAATGTATTATCTCATGATTTTTACCCTAGAAGCCAAGATCAAGGTTTCAGTAGGGTGAGCTGACTCCCTGAGGTCCAGGAGAAAGTTAGCTTTGTGCTTCTTTCCTAGCTTCTGGCAGTTTGTTGGCACCTTTTGCTTCTCTTGGCTTCTGGCTGCATTTCCTAGATCACTGCCTTCATGTTCTAATGGTGTTCTGTCAGTGTGCATCTCCTCTCCTGATATCTTTTTAATAAGATGACCTCATCCTAGCTATTTACAGCTGCATTAACCCATTTCCATGTAAAACTCTGAGAGCTAAGATTTCAAGATCAATCTCTCTCTCTTCCTTTCTCCTTCCCTCCCTGTTTCTCCCCGCTCCCTTTTGGAGGAGGCATACAATTCAACCAAATAGGCTCTACATTCCAAATATTTCCTCCATTTGGCATAAGTAGATTGGAAGTACCCATCATTTTAATATTTTACACACAGATTTAATATCTGAAGTGAGATTTAAGGGACCACAGAACTTTGTGAATTGTATACATTCTTGTACTTTTGCATCTCTAGTGCAGTTCTCTGAAAAATCACCAACCCATCTTTTCTTTTTTTTTTTTTTCATATTTTATTTACATTTCAAATGTTTCCCCCTTTCCAGATCTCCCCTTTGGAACCTCCCCATTCCCTCTGCCCTCCCCCTGCCATTATGGGGATATTCTCCAACCCACCCCCCAACCCCACCCCCCACCCACTCTCGTCTTCCCTCCTTGACATTCTCCTA
>JADRCH010000005.1:9919138-9975434 GCA_019843965.1 Rhynchomys soricoides | reverse complement strand
CCCACTCTCGTCTTCCCTCCTTGACATTCTCCTATACTGGGGGATCTAACACCCTCAGGCCTAAGGGCCTCTCCTCCCCCTGATGGGTAACAAGACCCTCCTCTGCAGTCTTTGTGGCCAGCACTATGGGTCCCTCCATATGTATTCTTTAGTTGGTGGATCAGTCTCCAGAAGTATGGGGGTCAGGCCAGTTGCCAGTGTTGCTACCTCCCTGGGGATGCAAACTCCCTCAGCTCCTTCAGTCCCTTCTCCAACTCCTCCATCTGGGACCTTGCACACAGTACTACTGTTCCTGCGAAGTGACTCTTGGGTATTTCAAACTTTTAGGCTAATAACCACTTAACAGTGAGTACATACCATGATCATTCTTTTGTGACTGCGTTACCTGGCTCAGAATGATGTTTTCAAGATCCATCCGTTTGTCTATGAATTTCATGAAGTCATTGGTTTTAGTAGCTGAGTAGTATTCCATTGTGTAAATGTACCACATTTTCTGCATCCATTCCTCTGTGGAGGGACATCTGGGTTGTTTCCAGTTTCTGGCTATTATCAATATGGCTGCTATGAACATAGTGGAGCATGTATCTTTATTACATGTTGGAGCATCTTCTGGGTATGTGCCCAGGAGTGGAATCGCTGGGTCCTCAGGTAGTATTATGTCTATTTTTCTGAGCCAACCCATCTTTTCTTTGAAAAATGTCCTTGCTGTAGCAGTTTAGGTGAGATATTTATTAAATGTTGGATGGATTTTTAAGGTGAAAGAGAAACATTTATACATAATGTTTTAGAGTAAAGGAAGGTATTTGGCTAGAAACAGAGGTCCAAGTGTAAGATTTCAAGTGAGGAAGTGGAGTGGACTAAGGAACTGTGGTCCGCACCATCAGGGAGAGTGCTCTTGCTATGGCTCTTTGAGACTCTCAGAAGGATCAAGAGAGGAGAAAGGAAATGGTGGTGTGGGAAGCTTTCCCTCATTTGTTGCATGGTTGGTCCGGATTATCTATTAATTTACAACTATCTCCAGAGTAAGTTAATCCTTCTTTTTATTAGATTAGGAAAATGGAGCCTGGCTACTTATCCAAGGCCATCTAGCCAAACACATAGGTGAATGGGACTTAAAGCTCAAGTCCTGATTTCCTTATTTAGTTTTGTCACTTTGGACATGCTGTTGCATTGTCTATGCCTCATTTCTTCCCCTGTAAAATAAAAATTACAATACCTACCTCACAGTGTTACAAAGATCACATGAAATACTATTTACAATGGATTAGTATGCTTCCTAGTATGGACATCATGGTCAGAAGCTAGCTGTACTAGTTACTGTAGTAAAAACTCAGAAGCAACTCAGAGGTGGGTAATTAAAAGTAAATTGTCTACTCATACATTTTTGTATCAGTAGTTAAAATGGATGACCTAATCTACGTATATCTACATGGATGAATCAGAAAACAAAAAAACCAACACAGTGTGAAATGATACCACTTACTTAAGTCTTATAATAGTAATATCTTGTTAGATTCAGGGGCTCAGCTCAGAGTGCAAAAGTATGAAACATAAGCAGAAAGAGTGTTTATTGGCATTAGGGCACAGGTCACTTCCAGGAAGGTAAAAATGGGAGCTGTAAAATAGTAGGCTGAGCAAACTATGGAGAGCAAGCCAATAAGCAGCACTCTTCCATGGCTTCTACATGAGTTCTTGCTTCTGGTTTCTTCCTTAAGAACTTGCTCTGAGTTCCCTTCATGAAGGACAAGTTCTCCCTAGGTTGCTTTTGGTCACACTGTTTATTGTAGAAACTCTAAGACAGATTATTAACTGGACTAACAATACCAGGCATGAGTCTCTATTGAGGAGTGGACTTGATCTAATCAACTGAGAGCAGCTGTTGGTTACCTCTCAACAGTCATGCCACTATTGCACAAGTAGCCGATTTTTGCATGACACTGTGGTTTTGTCTTCCATAGGCTTCACAGTTGATAAGACAGTCCATGCCCTCCACCCTGCCCCTCAGCAACTTGCATGGTACCTTCCAGTACTTTGAAGGCTATCTAACAGGGAGTTAGTTTCCACCTCAGATCCAGCTCAGTTTCTCTCTGTCTTGTAACCGACATATGCAGTGCCCTCAGCAATGGGTTGTTTGTTTTTTCATTCTGGAATGCAATTCATAGTACTGACAAGAGGCAAAAATTGTTTTGGGGGCCCCCAGTCTCCTCTCTAACTAGCTCTAATTACCACAACTAAGACTGGGGATTTTATTTTTTTACCCCACTGCTTCTAGGAGCATGTTAACTCCCTTTAGTTTATCTTTTGAGTTTTTTATTTGGACTACAAGTTTTTTTTTCCCCTCTCTCCTACCTTTAATGCTTCTTCATGTGGGTTAACCCCTGTCCATGTTCTCCTGCTTTCTGCAGCCTTCAATACCTGCTGAAACGTTCCACCTCTCCAATTTCCTCCCCTTTTACTTGATTTTAATTTCTATTTTTCCATTCTCCCTCTCTTAAAGTGCCACTGTCCCCAGTTTCCTGGTTTCCACAGGTTAAACAAGCAGAGGCCAGGCCAGCATCTGACATGAGGAAGAGCGAGTTGTATGTGCCCTGAGCCTGGGTTGCCTCCTTCAGTGCTGTCTTTTCTCCGTTTTGTCCATTTCCCTACACACTGTCTTTTTGGGTAAATCAAACTGTTGTGTGTGTGAGCCACATTTCCTTGTCTGTTCCTGGCTACTTGTGTTTCCTTACTGTTGTGAAGAACAGCAGTGCATATGGGCGAGCTGGTGTCTGTGTGCTGTGATAGACTGTAGTACAGCTGGGCCATATGGGAGTTTTAGTTCTAATTTCTTAAGAAACGTCTAGACTCATTTCTAAAATGGCTGTACTGGTTTATACTCCATGCTAGCAGTTTTTGTTCATTTGTGTTCTTTATGAAAGGAAAAATGAAAACTTCCCATGTGGTTACAAACATTTAAAAATGGTGCTGCCGCTGCACCTTTGCCACCATCAATAATCAGGTGAAAGCATGACTCAAGCCCAAGCCTGTCCGGGTGGAGGGGGAACTCTGTCAAATTCCTTGTTTTGGACAGATATAGCAACAGTTGTAAAATGACTCATATGCAGGCTCTGAGGATAGCAAA
Source organism: Rhynchomys soricoides (assembly GCA_019843965.1). Taxonomy (NCBI): domain Eukaryota; kingdom Metazoa; phylum Chordata; class Mammalia; order Rodentia; family Muridae; genus Rhynchomys; species Rhynchomys soricoides. The sequence continues at coordinate 9,972,313 of JADRCH010000005.1, read as the reverse complement.
GAGGCTGGGTGTTCAGGCCATCCCATGAGGGATCTGTCTTGCTCCCTTCTGGTTTTTCTGCTTCTTGCATTTTCTTTGTGTTGCATCGATAGGAGAGATATCAGGAGAGCCTTACTGAGGAATAGATAGTGATTGTGTCATCCCTTTTCAGAATGACAGCTTCAGTACCAGTGCATGCTGCCCGTGTGGGTGGGCAGAGTGCTCTTTTTTATTGGATGAGCTATCCTAGGGGAGTCCTGAGAACTCAGGAAGCTCAGTGTCATGTTCTTGTTGTTACCTACATGTTAACTAACCTTTTATCATGTAAAATAATATGTTGGTTAGAGAAGCCAGCTGCTAACAAAAGGACCTCCCAAATTCAGTCGTTCTAACAGTGAAAGTAATGTGTTTATATATTTATTACATGTTCTGTGTCCTAAAGACGCTTTATTTACCAAAAGAACAAGTAAGTGTGACTGTGTGTCCTTTATTCCCTGTGACATAGCGAGGTCCTGGGGTTAGCACCCAGCACCCTTCACACTTTCCTTCCGCAGGATAGGATGGTTATTTTGCACAGATCAGTGACAAGGTGGTGCTCCACCTCTCAACGAGTCTGGTCCTGCTTGGAGCTGTGCAGTCTATTAGCAAGGAGAGGGAAGTGCAGGGAAGCGGGCTTTTGAGTCAGATACAACGCCTGACTTTGTACACAGAATAGCTTGGTATGCAGAGAAGGTGAAGAGTGCTTTTACAATTCAAGTCAGTTTGTAGAAAATGGTGTGAGGGTCAGCATGCTGACTCTGTGGTGCACTAAAGATTGCATAAATAAGTGATTAAAATGAAGGGAATGGAAACCATTAGGATTGGCTCCTTGGCTACATTTCCCTGTGATTTTCATAAAGCAGAGTACATTTTCATGGTACTTAATTCTGTTGAATAATTAAATGGCTCTTATTTTGGAAGCCCATATGTCTGGAGTATTAACGGCTACGTTTCTAGTTTATTGCCCTGGCTTAAATGACGAGGTAATAGAATATTACATATTTCCTTTCACTTAATATTAAATTTATATTAACAAACGTGTTACTTTTAACTCTGAAGAACTACTTAAAATTAACATTACCAGAGGCTGTATTAATTCTCTGTGGCTTCCCACACTCCATGCCGACAGCACTTTCACGGGGCTCACTCAGCTCAGTGCGATCAGTTATTCTCACACACCGGAAGGGAGCATGTCAGGTGCATCCTGGGAGCTGTGCCTGATTGCTACTGCCCCCACACCTGTGCCCTCCGACCTTTGAAGGTGAACAGAAAGTGTGACAACTGTTCTTCACAAGCATGAACCTAGGAAGATCATAGCTCATGTCTGCCTACCAATGCATGAGGATCAACCAGCCCCTCTGGCCTCCACAGCGCCAGGAACTTGGGGTCCTCTCCTTGGTTATCCAGGCTCAGTGCCTTTGTGAGATGCAGGCCAACCGTGGTGTCCCAGAGTAAAAGGCAGCATTTGCTGCAGCAGCAAAGGACGAAGGGAGACTGTGGAGGAGGCGGGATGTTTTGGCTTCCTAGCCTCTGGATGGATCTTTCTCCTCGCTTATGCTTTTACTAGTGGGGCTTCCCAGGCTGCTCAGCCTCAGAGGGCTGGAGGAAGACTTTCCTGGTTTGTGACTTTGAAACAAAAAACCCATCTATGTGAGACAAGTACTCTTTTATGATACTAACTCCTGCTATATATTGAAACTGTCTGTTCCTCTCCATTCCCGTAGCAGCTGCCTCATGTTCAGCCCCTAACTGTTGCTTCACTGGCTTTGTGAAGCAGCTTTCTAACTGACCCTCAGCCTCTCTCCAGACCACCAGTCTTGGTTCTCAGTTTAGTGTCTCAGCCGCTGGGTGGCTTTTAGGCCACAGTGCTGCTCTGACCTCCTGTCACCTTCCCACCTCCCGGGGTACTTCCCCTAGTCCTTTATAGTCCCTCATCTAGAACAGCGGTGTGTATCCTCAGGAAGTGCCCCCTGGCACCTGGAAGGACATCTGTTTATAAACAACAACGACCCCCACAAATGAGACAGAGGGAGAAGGTTGGGGTATGGGGGAGAGGTTACAACCAATGGTCATAATTCTATTGCTTTTTCAAAATAGACTCCTAAAACTAGATGCATCTCTGTGTTTCATTGTTCCTGGACCATAACACATTTACCATTCTATTTTATCATATCGTTGTTAAGTTTTAAAATGGGGTTTAGTTTTTTGTTTTTTGCTAAGACAGTGTAAGTTCATTATCAACAAGGTTTGCAAAGTATACACTTATCAGTTCAGCCCTGACTTCTCCCACCTTCTGTATTGGTACTGTCCGAGTACCAATACAGAATTTTTTATTAGGCCATAATTGTTTATTAGGTACGGAGTTTGGTATTTGGAAGGCAGAACTAGATTGGTCAGTATAACAATCCTTCAACCTTAGAAAAGGACTCTGTGTCCCCAGTAGAAGGCTACTTTTAAAAAAGATTCATTTATTTTGCTTTGTATGTGAATAGTGTGTGTGTGCGTGTGTCTGTGTGTGCCATGTGAGTGAGTACCTGGTGCCATCGAGGAGAACATCAGGCCACCTTCAACTGAAGTGACGCATGGTTGTGAGCCACGGGAATGCCGGGAGTCAAATCCAGGTCCTGAAAAAGAAACGCATGCTCTTAACCACTCAGCTCCTTACGTTTCCCAAGAAGGCTATTTGAATACTCACCTTAGCCCACCTTATGATTAGTGTATTAGTATCTAAATTTGGTTGGCTAGTTTTGATCATCCACCCTTAAAGCAAACCTTTTCATGAAAAACAAGCAATGACAACGAAACTGAACACCCTAGCCATGAGTCTGTATGCACCTTATGTTTTCCTCGGGTGCTCGCATGTTTACATTGCAGGAATATCTTCATAAGAAGCATCCAGTATGTCCCAACTCCATCAGTTCTGATAGCTCTGTTGGCTGAACGATTTTGGGTGATACTAACATTGTCAACCAGTCCATCTCCAAGTGTGAAGGAGTTCACTGACACCAAGTTGTTCTTTGGCCCATGGTTGATAGTGAGTAATCAGTCATTTACAGGACCCCATGTCCATTGTTCTTTGGCATCTGCAATGAAATGATTCAAGTGCCTTCTTTTCCTTGGGTTAGGCTGTTTACTGTTGAACAACCAATAGGGCACTAATGTGGGGCATTTTGGGATAATCTCTTTGTAGTTAGTTTCAGTTGTCAACTTGACGTAATCTGTAATCACCTGGGAAAAGTTGATCTCAATGAAGGATTGTCTGTGGGTCATTATCTTGGTGAGTGAGAGGACCCAGCCACCGCGGGTGAACCATTCCCTAGGTTTGGGTCTGCATGTTAGAAGATTGGAGAAGGAGCACTTGATGCAGATGTGACTAGCTGCTTCAAGTTCCTGCCGCCTGATTTCCCCACTGCTGGGCTGTCACCTGGACATGTGTCCAAATCCCTCCCCTCCCCCATTGCTTTGTCAGGGTATTTTATCACAATTACAACGATGAAAGCGCAGGTGTCTTTATCATTCCTCATCCTTTTGACTGCGCTGCTTCCTGGTGCCGGGCAGGCTTACCCAGCCTCTCTTTGACTGAGCTAATAGGACGATTCTCATGGCTCTCCTGCTGCTTGATTTTAATTTCTTAGAAGGCCTTTCAACTACCTCAATTAAAAAAAAAAAACAAAAAAACTCTCCAAATTATGTAATTGTTTTATATTTAAATCTTTGAAGTCATTCTTTGTCATTGGCATTTTAATCTGTATATAGAAGCTAAAAATGGACTTATTGCTACCCAGTGTTGACAGAATTGTGCTGAGCAATACCACATACCCCTTTACTGTCTCGCTGCCCACATAGGCATCTGTAATTAGTAGTAACACATTTTCTCAGTGCAACTCCTCTCTTGTCTCAGTTCAGCACTTCAGGTCCCTGCTACCTGCTTCTTGGCGCTGAAGATTCCAGATGTGGCTCTTCTTGTTCTCTTACTTTGGCAGAAATGCACATCTTTGTAGGTATTCCTCAAGGTCTATCTATAGTTATTGCCATTCCTTCCATATGATCTACCCTACTCCCTACCCCCACACACCCCAGCTTGGTTTTTCAAGACAGGGTTTCTCTGTGTAGTCCTGGCTGTCCTAGAACTTACCTTGTAGACCAGACTGGCCCCAAGCTCAGAGATCCACCTGCCTCTGCCTCCTGAGTGCTGGGATTAAAGGTGTAAGCCACCACCACTGCCTGACCCACATGTTATTCTGTGTGTTATCTAATGATCAGAAATGATGATAGCATCAGTGAGTACTTAGTGACTGATTAGTGTGTTGCAGGCACCGCTTATGTTCTTGAGTTCTTGCAATAACACTAAAGTTTAGGCCCATTGCTGTTCACATTTTATACCTGGAAAAACCAAGGTGAGGCTAAGTAATAAATGGTAGAACTTAGATAAGATTCAGGTCAGTTTTCTCTGACCTCAAATTCTTAAGCTCTGAGCTGAAACAGGCTGCATTAATACCAAAATGATTCACAGTAAGCATCATGCTTTGGCTGTGATGATACCAGGCTAGACCAAAAGCTGCTTGCTTTGTGGTTTTCAGGTTGAAATCAACATAGTGTAATATTTCTAATCTCTTAAGGAATTTATAGTCTTATGTCTATTAATTTTTTTCCTGCTAGAATTCGTAAAGCTGACTTAGGTTTTTTTTATTTGAGTCATTTGCTATTATCTTTATATATTGAAAAAACCTTTAATTCGAGATAGTAACTATCTGTGTGGGTTTCATATCTATTCACAGATGGCATTTTTTTTTTTAAAGTCTGTCCTCCACCATCTGTAGCGTCAACCTCATCTGATCCAGTTGGTATCATCTTTCATTTTTGCAGGGACAAATTATTGAAGTAGAGCTTCATATTTATGTAGCATTTTGGTAAACGTTAGAGTAAATAGAGTAAAACATTGGCTTATTTGATCACAGCAGTCCTGTGGGAAACAGCTTGCTTCTTTTCAGCTCATTTTGATTTATTTCATATGCAGCCTTGGGAAGCAAGTTGAATAGAAATAAACGACTGTTTATTGAATAGCCCGCGCTAGACTGTGATCCCGAAGTTCTGGGGTGTTTAGTGTAGTAGCAGTGTACCTCAGAAAGGCATGGCTTTACAGGGTGGGCTGGAGGGTAATGAAAGTAACAGCTCTTCACCAGCTGTAAACCACAGCCTCCTCCAGGCAGGATTGTGTCAGTGTGCTGTTCACATCACCGTGTGGGAGAGCAGTGTAGACCCACCTGTTTACTTAGTATTACCATTAGATTCATTTTAACTTATTTTGTGTGTGTGTGTGTTTATGTACGTATGTACGTATGTATGTATGTATGTATGTATGTATGTATGTATCACATGTGTGCCTGGTGCCTTCGAGGATCAAAAGAAAGCATCAGCTAGGATTGTATGGGGCACAGGGGTCCTTGTGCTCACAGATCAGCACCAGGGAAACCAGGAATGTTATACACGCAGGGCTGTCTCTTTAAAGGAAGACATGTATAACCTGTTTTCTACCCAGAAGGCTGGGAATAGATGTCATTAATAACCTCTGTGCTATCTCTACGGCAAGGCCACATCTGACTCCCCCAGACTCTTATGTTTATTTCAGTCACTCTCTCAAGACCCTTATCGTGAGCAGTTTTTTTTTCAGTCACTATAAAGAGCCTACCTTAATGGGAGATGTCACATGTACTTTACAAACAGGAGCAGAGATGGATGGTAGCCTGGTGACCTTTGCACTCTCTGCATAACTGAGCCCATACCAGATTCCCCCCCCCCCCAGACCCTTAAGATGTCACATGTAAAGTCTATAGAACCCACCTTTATGAAAGAGGACACATGCACTTTACAAAGAGTTTTGATGTAGTCATGCCTTAAATAAATTTATTTTACACAAGAGTTGAGTTAATTATCACCAGGATTTTTTTCCCAAATTGTGCTGTTCTTAACTATACCTAAACTAAGCTGCCTGGCATCAGACTCTGAAGTTTGAACCAACACTGGCTATTGAGTTATAGTGAACTAGACTTGCTTCTGGCCTCATGTGGACCAACACTCTGCTGGCCTTGATGGTCGCAGAGACCCCCATCTGGGACAGAAGGTAGGAATGCTTGTGAACCAGCATATAGATGCTAGGAAGAGAACCCAGATCTTCTGTACGATCAACAACTGCTCTTGAACACTGAACTGTCTGTTTCTAGTTCCCCACCTTGCTTATTTAGTGTGTGATGCCTCTGTTTCCGCTAAAACATTTCATTCTTTTCTTCACTGGTTTATTCATTTAAATTGTACTGAGGGCCTGTGTCCACCAGACATGGGTACTCACCAGTGTCGTCAGTATCACAATGGTCTTTAGAGCCAATTTAGAGAGTTGTTGGGCCACAGTTCACTGAGGATACATTTAGCCAGTCAGGTCTCCATTTTGTGATGACAAAGCCTTTACACATCTTCCCAAGTGACTTACATCACTCAGGGTATGTCACCATTGATAAGGTCCTGTGACCCTGGTTTCCTGTATCTTCTGATATCACAGTCTCCACACTTTCTATTGCTACTCCTCTATCTTTGATAGGCTCTATTTCCGTCGACACATGCTCCATTCAAAAGCACCACCACCATAACCGCATCATCTTACTGCTCAAGGTAGGTCTATGAGCCATGGTAGCCAAGCCAAGACAGCAGACACATCCCAAGTCTCAGTGGTCTGACTACTTGAGAACTTCATTTGGTAGTAGATGTGAAAGTGGAGGATAGTCTCCTGTAGTCATGAGCTCAGCCAGAGGAGACATGCACCATTCCTGCCCTCACTTCACTGAGTAGAACTTGAGTTACACGGTCATGCCAAATCTCAGAGGAGACTTGCTGGGGCACAGAGGTCCTTGCACTCACAGAGAAGCACTCAAAGAGCCAGGAATGTTAAGAGGATGCAGAGGTGTCTCCCCAGTGGAGGAGATGAAACCAAATACCTGCATTCTATCCAGAAAGCTGAGGGTGGATTTTGTTGACAGTCTGGTAACCGTTTTTGCTCTCTGTGGAGGCAGATCTCATCGACTTTTTGTTATAGAGGCAGACTTCATCCAAATTGTCAGAATGATTATCCTAGACTCTTCCTCCCTAGACTGTTACCAGTCCTTAGGGAAGATGCCACATGTACTATACAGCCTGCTGACCTCTCTGCTCTCAGTCAGAGACCACACTCGATTCTAGGCCTTTTAGCTGTTGAACCCACCCTCATGGTGACATGTGCTTTGTGAAAGAAAGTGTTCGTAGATAGTCACACCTTCAGCTCTCTTGTGCACCTGGAATTGAGTTGGTCAGACTGATTGTTGCCTGGAAATCTTTTCCCAGATTGTACTGGGTTTTAAAGTATGCTGCCAATGACCAGTCCGGCATTAGGACTCCCTGAAGTCTGATCCAGATGGATGAAGTCGATCTGCACTGGGTTTTCATTCTTATATCTTTGCAGTGTTTGCTTCTTTGTCTCACACCTGCAGAGACCCCCTCAGACACAGGGAAATATGTTCCATGTATTTGCCTCATGAGCTTGGCTAATGACTTCCCTTGGTTGGTACCTGTGCATTGAGCCAAGTGATAGTAGGAGGCAGGGAAGAATGGGATGAAAGGATCTTCCTTGGCCTCTCTAAGTGACTGTGGCATAGTCTAGGCATTAAAGTTGGCAGTGTCTATACTCTGAGTTCCTGACATCTCACATTGCTGTTACTCTGTTCTCACAGGGACATAAATGCCCGACTTGATGCAATATCTGATGTTCTCCATTCAGAATCCAGTGTGTTTGAGCAGATAGAAAACCTTCTACGTAAATTACCAGATGTCGAGAGAGGACTATGTAGCATTTATCACAAGAAGGTAAGTGGTGAAAATCAAGCCTCCTGAGACTCACAGTGCCCCTTAGATAAGAACTCGAGGTCCTGAAGGAAAACCATATGGTTCTCACTCCTGCTTATGTCTTAGTCAGGGTTTGTATTCCCACACAAACATCATGACCAACAGGCAAGGCAAGTTGGGGAGGAAAGGGTTTATTCAGCTTACACTGCCACACTGCTATTCATCACCAGAGGAAGTCAGGACTGGAACTCAAGCAGGTCAGGAAGCAGGAGCTGATGCAGAGGCCATGGAGGGATGTTCCTTACTGGCTTGCTTCCCCTGGCTTGCTCAGTTTGCTTTCTTATAGAGCCCAAGACTACCAGCCCAGGGATGGCACCACCCACAAGGGGCCCTCCCCCCTTGATCACTAATTGAGAAAATGCCTTACACCTGGATCTCATGGAGGCATTTCCTCAAGGGAGGCTCCTTTCTCTGTGATAACTCCAGATTGTGTCAGGCAGTGGTGGTGCACGCCTTTAATTCCAGCATTCGAGAGGCAGAGGCTGGTGGATTTCTGAGTTCGAGGCCAGCCTGGTCTACAGAGTGAGTTCCAGGACAGCCAGGGCTACACAGAGAAACCCTGTCTCGAAAAACCAAAAAATAAAAAAGTTGACACATGAAACCAGCCAGTACAGCTTGTAAGTAGCCCGAGAAAATAGCTGTAGCTGCAGAAATTTTAATTGTACAATTTAAGTTGTTTGCATTCCAGTATTTGCAGTCACAAAACATTTTCTTACTTCTTGAGACTACAGCAACATACATAGAAGTACGTCTATTAAAATGTAAGATGCTGTGTTATATCATCCAAGTGCAGACCATTGTCAGAATGAGAAACTTACTTTGATCTGCAACTTGGAAAAGGAGAACCCTTAATTAATTAGTTTTTAATTGTCTTTGACCTAAACAAAGTGAAAATCATTTTCCATCCTTTACCCTGATACAGTGCCCATCCTTTTTTTTTTTTTTTCACAATAATTATTTTTATTTATTTTATTTTATTTTTTTATTTTCATATTTTACATTTCAAATGTTTCCCCCTTTCCAGATCTCCCCTTTGGAACCTCCCCATTCCCTCCGTCCTCCCCCTGCCTCTATGGGGATATTCTCCAACCCACCTCCCCACCCCACCCCACCCCCCACCCACTCTCGTCTTCCCTCCTTGACATTCTCCTCTACTGGGGGATATAACACCCTCAGGCCCAAGGGCCTCTCCTCCCCCTGAAAGGTAACAAGACCCTCCTCTGCAGTCTTTGTGGCCAGCACTATGGGTCCCTCCATGTGTATTCTTTAGTTGGTGGATCAGTCTCCAGAAATATAGGGGGTCAGGCCAGTTGCCAGTGTTGCTACCTCCCTGGGGCTGCACACTCCCTCAGCTCCTTCAGTCCTTTCTCCAAGCCCTCCATCTGGGACCTCGTACTCAGTACTATACAGTGTCCATCCTAACGTATGTTTCTTGGATGCAGCAGAAGCATGGATCCTGTGTTTGAATTCTTTCTGTTACCGTGTGTCTTTTTATTGACAGAATTGAGACCATGTTGAGAGTTATCTGTGAGCACTGTTGACATCTGTTGCTGAGTTGTGTGGTGGGGTAGCCCACCCTTTGTGTTGTGTGGTGGGGCAGCCCACCCTTTTGATTTGCTGGTTTTACAGTATTCATTCCTTTTGTTTTCTTGGATGTGGTTAGCTTCTTCATTTGAAGTTTACCTTCTAGTGCCTTCTGTAGGGCCTGATTTGTAAATAGATAACTGCTTAAATTTGGTTTTATCATGGGATGCTTTCTTCTCCATCTATTATAATTGAAAGTTTTGGTTAGTATAGCAGTTTGGGCTGGTGTCTAAGATATCTCAGAGTTCAGAACATCTGTCCAGGCCCTTCTGCTTTAGAGGCTCCACTGAGAAGTCAGGTGTTACTCAAACATGTCTGTTTCCCTTGAATCTTTTAATATTATCTCTTTGTTCTATATGCTTACTATTTTGATTATTGTATGTTAAGAGGTCTTTATTTTCCGCTCTAGTCTACTGGATGCTCTGTCTGCTTCTTATGCCTTGATAGGCATCGTTATGCTGGGGAAATTTTCTTCTATGATTTTGTTGAAAATATTTTTTTTTGTGCCTTTGCGCTGGGTTTCTTCTTCCTCTATTCCTATTATTTACAGATTTTTATTATTATTATTATTATTATTATTATTATTATTATTCATACTGCCCCAGATTTCCTGGACGTTTTGTGCCTAGATGGTTTTTAACTTAAAGCTTCTTTGACCAAGGAATCTATTTCTTCTACCTTGTCTTCATGCCTGAGCCTCTCTCTTCCGTCTCCTGTGTTCTGTTGGCGAGGCTTCCTCTGAGGTTCCTGTAAGAGTACTTTCATTTTTCATTTCCAGTTTTCCCTCAGTTTGGGTTTTCATTAACGATTCTGTCTCCACTTTCAAGTCGTGAACTGTTGTGTTGTTTCGTTTTCCATTCCACTACACTGTTTGTTTTCTTCAGTGGATTTATTCAGTTCCCCTTTTAGGCCCTCTAACATATTCATAAAGGCTGGTTTGAAGTCCTCCTCTTGTATTTCGGCTGCATTGCTTTACTCAGGGCCAACTGTAGTAGGGTCACTGTGCTTTAGTCAAAACTTTGTCTTGGCTGTTACTGTATTTTTATTCTGTCATCCACGCATCTGGGTTTGGGATCGCTGTAATGTAGGTGTTGATATCTGGTTGTCTTTCCTGGGTGAATGTTTTGTTCCTTGGTTTTGTTGCCCTCTCTGGTCAGCGGTGGGTTGCCTGGTAGGGGATGCTTTTGAGATCCTGCCAGGGATTGACACTACGATCCAGGTATTGGGAGTGACACTTAGGAGTGAAGATGGGGTAGAAGGGGGCACTGAGAGTGTCCACTGGAAGCAGGATGTGCCACCATGATCTGCTTAGTACCCTGTGTATGGGGGCCATTTTTGTTCAAACCATCACAGAGAGCTAGTAGCTTACTAACATGTGACAGAATTTGTGCTTAAATCCAGCATCTTTGAGTATGTTTTAGTCACTGTGTCTTTTGAATACTCCCATGTTTGATGTGGATTTTCAAATACCATTGTGATTTTTCTTCTGGTTCACTCTTAACAAGCAAACTTTATTTATATTTTACTTTTTGCCAAATGGAAATTTATTGTATACTTAATTCATGGTAGAACAGTTTTTATATGCCCCAATTTTAATGTGACTAATTTTCATTAGTGTTTAATTTTTAATACTTTTCTTCCCTGGAAAATTTTAGGAGAATGATTAGTACTGCCTTTGAGGATATCTGTGGTGCCCAAGCGACTTACATAATGGTTCCCTGTGCTTAGGTTAAATTAGAAACAAAATACAAGGCTGGTAATGCCAGTCCTGAGGAAGAGGGCGGATGAGTGGACTGTGTCAGTTGAGTCAGTTGTAGCACCTTGTGCTGTGCTGTGGCTTTGCTGGCAGTGATAGAAGCCATGTTGGTATTGGACAGTTCTGGACTTGGCTCTTAGGTGCTTCAGAGGTTTGTAATCATGTGTTATTTTGTGTCCATGGCCAATGCCTGGCAGTCAGTGCTATTACCCTTCACCAGTCAATTGATCTCCAGGCACCTTGCCTTCACTATTTGAAAGGATTCATTGACAGATGTCAGAGGTCTTTCTCTCTTCTCTTCTCTTTTCTGATTTTTCTTTTTCTCAAGAGAAAATAAGAGCAGAGCAGATTTTGTTTGAGCTGTTAATCAAAAAAGCAGGGTCAAAGTGTCCGTGGCATGGTCTTGCCGAGCTGTGGTGATTCTAGGCTGCCTCACTGCCTCTCTTTAAAGTTGACTTTGATGTCTGCCTCGCTAAGGTTTATGCATCTCTTACAGTTTTCACAGTCTAGAAAAAGTTACAACTGCACTCATTTGAAAAGTGATCCATGTGCAGTGCTTCTAATTGGAATTTCTGATTGTATTTTACTAAAAGTACCTGTGACTCACTTGGAATCTGGTCCTTCGTCCTGCTTCAGTGTTTCACTGAGTGGGGCTGGAGATTGGCTTCAGAAGTGAGGACCTGTAACGAATTGTTGAGAAACCAATGTTATAAATAAAGCCTGGGTGCTTTAGACCACATCTGTCGAAGCTGGCTCTTGACCACATAATCTGCATGCCAATTATCACTTAGTTTATTTTTCAGTTTTTTTAAAGCAGTGGTTTCTCAGGCTTTGTTTGTGACCCATTTAGTTTAACTTTTACTTCTTGCTGCTTTATTACTCTAAGCTTGTGCTGTTTGTACCAGTGGTGAATGACATCTGGGTACAGACCTTACCAGTTCTGTGGAGCTTACAAATGGGAGTGAGCAGCCTAGCCTGTGGCTGTAGAATTCTCATGGGGATGTTTTCAAGATGGTAAGGATGGAAGAGCTCAAGGGGGCTTAATGTGGAAAGGTAAATATGTCTTCTTATATTAAACTTCAAATTCAAATCTGAGAAGATTGGGTCACAGAAATTAAGTGTTAAATTTGGTAAATGCATTTAAGGATAAGGATGTTCCCCTGATGTTGAGCAAAGAGAGTTTGTTGCACAGCCTTGTGTGTGAATAATTTCCAAGCCAGCTAGACTGTTGCACATGGGCCTTCCAGTGCAGGGCCTCATGCTTGTGGCCTGTCGTTTGAAGTGTAATTGCCTTAACCAAAGGATATGCACCTTTGGTTGGCTTTTCTCTTTAGTTTATTTCTTCTTGTACCCACATGCTTCCCAGCTCGGACACAGGTGGGATTCCTAGCTTAGTTGTTTTTGTTTGGTTACTCAATTGGTCTCTGCGAAATAGGCTGCTAATGACTGAGGCAAGTACTTCGCAAATGACTTGTCCTTTGTATATCTTAGGAGAAAGAAAACACTAATTTCTCTCCTGTTAAGAAGTTCCTCCTGGACCCATGGTGCTGGCCACATATGTGGCAGAGGAGGGCCTTGTTGACCATCAGTGGGAGGAGGGGCCCTTGGGCCTGAGGGTGTTAGATGCCCCAGTGTAGGAGAATGCCAGGGAGGGAAGACGAGAGTGGGTGGGTGGGTGGGGGAGCACCCTCATAGAGGCAGGGGGAGCAGGGATGGGATAGGAAGTTTCCAAAGGGGAGACCTGGTAAGGGGAAAACATTTAAAATGTAAATAAAGTGTTAAAGAAAAAGAAAAAGGAAAAAGGAAAAAGAGGAAGAGGAAGAGGAAGAGGAAGAAGAAGAAGTAGTAGTAGTAGTAGTAGTTCCTCCTGGCAGCCTGGCTTCCATGCTCTTAAGGTCCTTATCAATAGCTATGAGGACGTACCCATTTGCTCTTCAAAAAGATTGTGCTTCTACTGATAGTACAGGAAGGTGTCCGTTTTACATCTTGTGTGACATGCGTATTAATAAGCACGGCTTTGACATTTGAGCAAATGGTGAATACTGCCCTGCAATTTTAGTTTGTCTGTTTTATTGTTATCAAACTTGGTGTGCGTTTGGGGGGGGGGCGCTCACAACTGTTGGGTTGGCCCAAGAGTCACTTGAGACACCAGTATGGACAACCCAGCCCCTCAGGGGAAATGGGTTCTCAGAAGCCTGCTGCCCCCTTATCCTAGCAGAACAGCATGACCGAATCCTTCGGCCATCCTAAGAGCCAGAGCCTTCCTCTTGGACATGATTTCCTTCTGCCTGTAATAGATCCTTTCCCTTCACACGCCTCTGCCCAATTAAAACTACCCCCCAAAAACAAACTCATACCCTTTCACAGAGCTTTCCTCCCCTCTACTAGAGTGGCTCTCAAGTGGTGGCGCACGCCTTAAGCCACACAACAGTCTGTGCCCCAAAGTCAGGTCTGGCCACCTGTCCTCAGGGAACCAATTAAAAGAGCCAAATTAAAGTGGAGTGCAGAAAAGGGAATTTGCATTTTTCTCATCTTTTAGATGCTTCTGGATGTTCCCTATATCTTACCTATAATAAAACCTTTTCCTCATTTGCACGTTTGAACATTTCATGAAATCAGAGTGGCTATTTCAGTGGTTTGTTACTGCACCCTGGTTTACAGGCCTGGACTTTCTTTAGTTCACACCGACCTTGAACTTGCAGAGACCCTCACATTCCAGCCTCCTGACTGTTGGGATCACAGGTTCCAGCCACCATATCTACTCCTGTTGCTATTTAGATAAAAAAATATTTGTTTCTAGTGCTCTACCCAAGAGTTCTTCTTGATCGTCAAAAGCCTGTGTCAACTGAAGTCAGTGCTTCAAGCATTAGTGCCTGCTGTTAATTCCCACGTGCAGTCAGACTTACTCCGAGCACTCATCTTGGAGGTTCCTGAGCTCCTCAGCCCAGTGGAGCATTACTTAAAGGTCCTGAATGAAGAAGCTGCCAAGTAAGTGCACACCTCCACTTCCTCCCACCAGAGACCATCGGCCAGTGTTGCTTGCCATTTGACATGTGAAGATGCTTGAGTATATCTGTAGTTGGAAACACTTAACATTGCTTAAACTCACCTAGTTGACCATCTGGGACAGAAGAAGTACTTTCCCAGGTATCAGATGATAAGAGGGTAAAGTTCTCCTAAAGTGAGGTAGTACCAGTTTATTAACTCAAAAGCAGGTGTCCAGTGGCCCTTGTCCTCATTTTTTTGACACCGAGGAGTGATTTTTCCTGTATGTAGAAGCCGCAGGTGCTCTTTTAAGGGGGTAGTTTTATGGTGTGCCTCACAGGAAGCTGAGTTTACATTTGTTGTTATTTTCTGACTAGGCAAGTGAAACGATGGTTTTATTTCTTGGTTTCACCATGTGACTTGTGAATAAAATAAAAATGATTTTGTCAATCCTCAGAAGTTAAGGAATGTTTCCATAAATATTCAGTGGCAGAGCTGGAATCAGAACCACATTTTCCTGAGTTCCAGTCTGTTGGTATTTCATCATGCTACGAAATTGATAACTGGTCTAATTAATATGCTGTAATATATGTATCTGCATTTTTCATATTCTAGAGTTGGCGATAAAACTGAATTATTCAAAGACCTCTCTGATTTCCCTTTAATAAAAAAGAGGAAAAATGAAATTCAAGAAGTCATTCACAGCATCCAAATGCATTTACAAGAATTGCGAAAAATATTAAAACTCCCTTCTTTACAATATGTGACTGTATCCGGACAAGAGGTAATATCAAACATACTTTCACTTTATATCAGTTTCCCTGGAGTAGAAAATCCATTTTATAATTTAAGTAAGATCTGTGGGTAGGTTGTTATAAGTGTCGGCACAGAAAGACTACTGAACTGGGCTGCTCCATGGGCAGAAAGAACGATTTACTGTGTGCAAGCTGCCAAGGTCTTTTCTTGGAGCAGAGAGAACAAAATGGTGGACAGTCAGCAGGGTGGGGGTCTGAGCGGATACCGTCCCCGTTGACCTAGGGTATGTGCCCTTGCTGAGGTAGTTGACTTCTGGGGAAAGGTTAAGGGAGGTTCCTGGAGGATTCAGAGTTGTTCTTGATAAGCAGAAACCTTAGGAGATCTGGTTTTCTAGTAAACAGTACTTCATGGGAACCATAGCTCGCCTGCCATGTTCTGATTCTGCAACTGCAAGGCTGCTTTCTGCTCCCCTCCCTGATCAAACCATGGTGACACACCATGGTGACTGACACAGTTAGGTCTCGCAATACCATGGTGACACAGTTATGACTCATTTTTGCAGAAAGTTCCTATGCTGTCATGTGTGTCAATAGCTACCACACATGTCAGTGGAAAGTGCCCAGCGGGTGGATTTTGCCCACGTTACTGACTTGAGTCTGCCTCTGTAGATGGACAGTCCCAGGAGTGAGTGCCCCAGCTGGACCTCTGTTGCACAATAAAACTCTGAATTGATAAAGAGCTTCTTCCGGTCTCCTTTTGGGACCACAACATTTTAAATACATGTCTTCATATTTTCATTGCTTTGTATATTTTAATGAAGATTGTCAACTATATGGCTATTTGAAATGAGAAATTAGAAAGAATAATAGTGTGCTTATTCAAATGCTCAAGACCGTGTACATTTAACAGATTTAACCATTGACATAAGTTAGCCTGTCCAACTTCTGGCTAAACTTTTGAGAATGTTACCACAGCAGACATTTCACAAAGCCTGTTTTACTCAGAGCTTTGCACAACAGAACAAAATATTTTTGAGTATTTATACTGACATGACTATTTAATTGTATGTCTTGTTTCTACCATGACTTTGGCAGATTACTTGTAACCTAAATGCCACTGATGTGGTTCATTGGAGAAGTTCAAGTGGTCACAATTGTTTTCACACAATACCTAACACTAAGTAGTAGAAGAGTGGCTCTCAGGTGTTGAGGTGGGAAAGCTGAGTGGAAATGCCAGCTTGAACACTCCCACGTCACATGACCACGGGGAGCTCCTGTGCTGTGTGAATACTGGGATGAACATATACATGAAAGACATGGGCAGGCCACTCATCACACCATTCTCACCAGTGTTATCCATGAGCAGGGAGGAAAACTCCTGTTTAATCTGATTTGATACCCTCCTGTTCCGCCTCTAGATAATTCTGTGTACGTGGCCTTTGTAAAAACTTGTTGACATAGAACATTCAGAATGTGAGCCTTGTTACTAAGAATGGACATATAAATGTGCCAGACTACCAAGCTAGTGTTCTGCTAACATTCTTTTTCCTCTTCTCCTGGGTTTTACATATTCATTAGCATGCTCCTTAAGTACTGGTCTGCAATAAAGTCATGAAAGATGAACATTATGTAACTACATAGCTTACTGCTGTGGTGGTCAGTTTTATGACAGCAATGAATTATCTATATCTTAGCCTTAACCAGATATGGGTATGGGTGATAATTAGATTTGAGTTAGCATTGATAGTATTATTATTCTTAAAGGAAAAGGCATCAAAAGCTACGAATAATCTTTATGAAAAATTTGTTCATTCACAGCATATAGCTTATCCAGATAGATATTTTGTATTTGTTAGATCCAAAGGGGGAAAAACCCTCAAGCATCCCCAAAACGCAGACCACTGACTTGCCTATAGCACAGTCTTGGCTCAGCTCAGCTGGACTGTAGGACTTCTGACAGATCAAAGTTCTCTTTCATATTCCACAGGAACCCGTGAAATGCATTTCTGTCTGCCAAGAAAAGCTACTTCCTTTGTAGACATGTACCTATGCTGTGTACCACCCCACGCCACCCCTAAACTTCCAGGCTGGCCTAGTTCACAGGATTCCCTCCCCAACCCTGCAGCTACCAGCTTTTCTTTATAACCCAGGGGTTTTTCTCTGCTCCTGCTCTTCTCTCTGCCCTGGCCCTGGCCAGTATGCCCTCTCCTCTCTGGTCCAGAAAGGGAGCCATGGCTGCTTGGTACCTCCCCAAAGGCCTCTGGCTGTTCATTCTCCCATATCTATGACAAAAGCCTTGCTTCCACCCATGAGCCTGTCAGACTGGTGGTTTTTCTGTGCCTTGCTCAGGAGAGCTATGTCTGAAACATTTAAACTTATTAAGGGAAATAAGAAGAAAGTTAGGGAGAGGGGAAATGGGCTCCATGCAATGCTGATGTGAAGGGATGCAGTTGCCGAGGAGCTGTGCAGCTGGCCTGGCAGTGATGATATGATTGAAATCTAGCAATTGGGAGGTAGGGGCAGGAGAGCCAAAGGTCAGTGTTCCCCTTGGCTGTTCAAAGCTTTGAGACCAGCCTGGATTATATCTGTCTAAACGCAAAACAAACCAGTGGTGGAAAGATGGCAATGGTATCAGCAAACCTGGCAATGGTATCAGTCTAGGCTGGCTATAACATACTTTGAATAACAGTGTCTGATGACATTTAACCAAGACAGGAGTAGGTCCCGGGAGAGTAACCCGAGAGCTTACTAGAATGACTCAAGGTGTGTTAGTATGAGCGTATGGGCACACTGAAGGACACATCTCTGACACATGCTACAAATGAAGTGTGGTAGATGTTGACTTCCTTTACTCTGGTTCATGTCTGAAAGCTCGCTTATGGAGGGAGCGCAGTTGGGTGTATGAAGGTAAGGCTTGGGGAATATTGCAGAAGAGTGAACGGAGAGAATGTAGAAGCCTAAGGACGAGGAGGGTTGCACTGCCACCTCCTGGGCTTCCATCGTGGGTGGAAGTGGGGCTCATAAAGCCCTAACCCTCCTTGCTGAACTGTTTATTGGCAGTTGATGATTTCTGGGGAGGGACCAAGCAGCAAGCCCGGCTGCTCCAAAGGGCAGTTCCTAACCTGAGGCCAAACAGATGGCCTCGGTAAAGCTATTGGTCACAAAACAAAAGACAGGAGTATGGGAAGGGACCTGTAAAGATGACCGGGAGATGACAGGGATGAGAGAGATAAAGGGGTGTGGGGTAAGCAGAGTGCACCAAATGCAAGTGTGGGATTGTCAAAGAACACATGTAATCAATTTTAAAAAGTGATTTTTGAAAAGGTAGAGTCCTATAGAGGAACACGTATGTTCCCATAAGGGAAGAAATGCCTTCATGTTGCGGAAGTCTAAGCTGCCTTTTGGAGGATACTTGTAGTCCTCTTCTATGAGAACGCTTCTGAAAGTCCAGTTCTGTTCAGGTGGGGGACCATGCATCTCAAACCAGTAGAGCAGAGTAACTGGACATGTTATAGTCTTGTAAATGTAGAGTTGGGAGATGACTTGGTGCATGAGGGCCCTTGCTGCACAAGCATGAAGACCTCAGTTCTGATCCCCAGCACCCATGCGAAGAAAAAGCGTGGCTGCCTTTGTATGCACCTGTAACTTCATCCCTGAAGTAGACTGAGTGGGGAAGATGGCAGGACCTTAGGATTGCTGGGTACCCAGGCCAGCTGAGACAGAGTCCCAGGTTCACTGATACCCTGACTCAGGGAAGAAGGACAGAGAGAGTGACAGGGCAAGAACACCGAACCAGTGTCCTTTGTCTCCCGTGTGTGCGTGCGCGCATGTGCGTACACACACACACACACACACACACACACACACACACTTTAAACTTAAGTCTACTGAGTAACAGAATTCTTAAGATGCATGGAAAGTAATGAATGAAGGAAATTATTAGAAAATACTAAAACTTTCTCAAAAATAATTTATTTTGAACATTTACTACTACTAATGTTTACTAAGTAATGTTTACTAAAGTGTCACAGCAAATTCGAAGACGCCTTATGATATACCATGGCTGAATGCCCGTTTAAATATCTCACTGTCCATCTGCATTTATTTTAGTTTTTGATTGAAGTAAAGAACTCAGCTGTATCTTGCATCCCAGCTGATTGGGTGAAGGTTGGAAGGTAAGTTTAAGGCCTCTTAACTTCTCATATGAATTATGGTGTGTGTGTCTGTGCTGACTGACCGGTGCCAGCCACCTCAAGCAAGAGTAGTTTTCCTCTTTTGATTTTCTGATGAACTTTGAATCAGAGATGATTTTCTTTTCTTTTTTTTTTTTTTTTTTTGTCATTCACTTAATAAATTTGAAGAACATTTGCATACATTTCCCCGTGTCGGTTGCTCTTTGCTCCATGCCTATGAGAATTGTACACAACAGGGAAAAGTTAAGGAGCCTTCAGCTCTAAGATGACTGTGGTTGTTGAGCTTTGTGACAAATGCTGCAACTGACTTTTCTTTTAAGAAGCTGAAATCTCACTTTCTACTTCATCGAACTTCGTGTTTCTTTACTCCCAGTGTTTTCCTTGGCACACAGTTGCAGTGGGTCCTTCTTTTTGTAACTTATATCTTGAACTGATGAATATAAACAGTATCAGTATTGGGGGGCAGTTTGTCCTTGGTTCGCATCATTTCCTTGGAGGGGACTCATTCAGGAGAAGCGTGTTGCTTCTGAGTAGTGTGCTAGCTGGAAGCTTTGTTGCTGCTCCTCTTCCTATGTCTATGTGACTGGGGATGAAAATGCATTTACCCAAGATAGTTAAGGAGACTTCTGGCTGGTGGTGAAATGACGGAATTCTTACGTTAAGGACGAAGGGAAAATATGACATGGTGACATAATGGCTATTAGTTTATGTTAATTAAATAGTGTGACTATTATCCATTGCCATGGCAACAGCTACTTTAGGCACACACATGGGTTTCTTGAACTCAAATATCTTGTTTTTCCCTTGTGCCACTGAAGCTGTGGATGTGATTAGTGTTGACTTGGGGGATGTTTTTATCCTCAGAGCATCCTTCTTTGTATTGACTTTTGTCCTATAGGACAGAAAATGAATGAAAATGTGCTTTATAGAGAGATGCTTCTAATCCCCCTGTTTGTCTGTAGAACAGTGACTCGCTAAGCAACTGCAGAAGAAAACTCTGTGGTGAAATGTTTACTTAGCACTCTAGGTCATGTAATTGAAGAGCAACAAGTAAGGCAGAAGTTGATGCCGGCCTCTTCTGAGCTTGCAGTCCCAACAATCTAATGAACTGTAAGGCAGGTCAGTGAGGGCTTGTTACCATTACTCTGTTGTCGTCAGGGTAGGTTTGAGTATCATCAGTTACACTCGCAGTTTCCATCATCTGAGGTAAAGATAACTGTGGTGATGAGATGTAGCTGGGCGTCGGAACCTCGGGGAGCCTTCTAAGGCGCATCTCCTTGGGTTGGCTGTCAGTGGGAGCAGCTTCCACTCCTTGAATCCCTTACCTAGGCACCCTGCTAAACACTCTGACGTCAGAGTGCCTCTGAGGGCCACCTCACAGTCCTTGCTGCACTGCAGGTCACACCAAGTCTGTTCCATTTGGGCAAGCCATCAATGCTGGTCCAGGCGTTGGCCTAGCATCTCTAACTGTGGACGCTAGCTTTCATATACTGTCTACCCCTTCTTGATGGAGAAAATGGCTTATGTTCAAGCCCAGAGGAGCTTGTGGGAGTTCTTCCCATCCAGGGCCACTGGGCCTGAAGAACTGTCTTTTTTTTACATTCCAGATTCGTGTGCTGACCATCTTTGTACTGAATTATGCCAAGTAGAAAAGTATAAAATCTCAAGAGCTACCTGGCCTTCACCAGTGTGTCGCCCTTCCTTGTCACACATCTTTTTTGCCGCACTTGCTTCCGCTGTTTTTTCTTTAGTACAATGGAGAGAAAAAGGCTTTGCCCGTGAGGAAAGTTTCGACTCTGACTTTGTCATACAGATATAATTTTAAGAACATTTTAAAAGCTTCCTGAACATACTCATATTGTTTAAGAGTCAAAATTGAGACCATAATTAAAGAATGCTGTTTACAGCCATTTATGTTCAAGGTTCATCAGTGAATAGTAACTGCTTTAATGTCCTGAAACCATGGCAGCCTTGATTCTTATAACCTTGATTTCCTTTTCTCCCTCCTTCCTCTTGTAGCACAAAAGCTGTGAGCCGCTTTCACCCTCCTTTTATTGTGGAAAACTACCGACTTCTGCATCAGCTCCGGGAGCAGCTAGTCCTTGACTGCAGTGCTGAATGGCTTGGCTTTCTAGAGTGAGTTCTTTGCAGTGAGCAAAATGCTCTGAATCTGTGCTCTGGGAAATCGACGGGAAAATGTTCACACACCCTCCCCTAAAACACGCACAGATTGCTTCTGTGACCTACAAGAAGATAGGGGGCACTTGTCTTCTTGGACTTGATTTTCAGTCCCCTGCCAATGAACTTTAATCCCATTATTACATACAGGAAAGTTTAAGAATATATTTGATGCACATGACATCCATGCAGACAAATAGTCATACATATAAAGTAAAAATAAACAGATATTTTTGAAAATGAATATATTTGAGTTTCCCCAGTGCCCCACCTCAGTTTTTAAAGGGACGATCTAACCTGCTCTTACACATGGCATGTAGTCAGGCTTCTTTACTCCGTTAATTTAGAATAACCTGCCTTGCGTTTCATTTTTAAGATACAGGATTTCTTTTGGAAGATTCTTGCCCTTGTCTTAAGGAATGGCTGCCATTCTGACTTGATTGACACTCAGCTGTTCATATTGACAGGGTTAGGCACTGATGCACTGCTGTGTGTCTGCTCTCAGGGAAGCAACAGTGGTGGTAGTTTGCTGTTTCCTGCCTTGTGAGCACTTCCAGCCTAGCTCATTTCCACTGACTCTGCTCTGAAGTTGGGAAGAGGTGTGCCTCACTGACTTCCGGGAAACCACGGGACTTCATCTGTAGTCACCTCACAGTTTAAAAGAGGATAAAGTGATAGGCACATGTAGGAAGTCAGTCTTCCACAGCAAGAGGGAGGGTTGCTGCACAGATTGGACTGGTCCATCATGTACTCAAGCATGTGCTGGCAGGCTGTCGAGCCCACAGGCATGCCTGTGAACAGAGAGCTGTTAGTCTGTCTGTCTAAAACCTTAACTGGTAAAGATTCAGTGAGGACAGCAGGGAGCCTGTTAAAGTGACAAAAGACAAACGGAGTGTTTGGAAGACCGCAGGAGATTCGGTCTAGTTCAGAGTGCCGGGCTGTGAGAACGGAGTAGGGACCACGCTTTCCCCTTACTCACCCTGAGTCTCTTGAGATGACGCAGTCTTACGTGCAGAGATACAAGTTTGTCTATTCATTTTTTTTTTCCCCAGCTAACTCTCAGTCTCCCATTTAAGGAACGCTGGAATCTTTTAGGTTTTCCTCTTTCCCACAGTAGAATTACTGAGAGCATAAAAGTTAAAGTAAACTTACACATTTCAACCTTTGAGGGCTACATTCTGAAGGATCTGAGAGTTGTTCAGGCAACTTCATGGTTTTGAGTGTGGACTCAGAACAGTAGCGAGTTCTAGATGGAGGGGTTGGTTTTAATCCCTCCATCTTGCAGACAGATGATTTCAGAGGTTTTTTAGGATGTGTGTGCGTCTACATTTATTTCTCACTTTATACATGGTCAAGAGAGACAGTTCAGTAAAGAGAGTAAAAGAAAAGAAAAACAAACGTGTGCGTCAGGTGTCAGGCATCTGATCGCAGTAGCTGGGAAGCTAAGCCCACATGTGAGACCCTGTTCTAAAATAAAGAAGAAATACGTGTGCGTCAGGTGTCAGGCATCTGATCGCAGTAGCGGGGAAGCTAAGCCCACATGTGAGACCCTGTTCTAAAATGAAGAAGAAATAAGGACCATCTCTGAGATTCAAATTTAAAAATTGGCTAAGCTGCTTCTCGGCCTTTTGGCTGAGATCAAGAGTAAACATTGGCTGAAGTGTATGTGGAGCATCTGTCATTAGAGCTCCACTCACCAAGCACGGATTGTTTTATACACTCCTCACTGAGGCGGCAGATGGTGTGAATACATGTCATAAGAGATGGTTAACCTCAGTGAACCCGACACCAGAGGATCCGATACCAGCCACCCCAGCATACCTGTCTTACTGAGGTTCTGCATTAGTCATAAAACCAAGGCCATGATCACTGCTGGGAATGAGATCTTTTCTCAAAATGTGTCTCTTGCAGTTTAGAATATGGACTATGGACTTTTCCTCACTTCTAAATCCTTTAAAAATTGAATTACATTATCTCTCATAACAATAGTTGATCAGAGTATATGAGAAATGCATTCCCAAGTAAGATCAAATAGTTTCCACTCCTACTTACCACCAGAATCGTTGCACTCCATTCGCTTCCCATGGGCCCAGGATCAAAGTCGCCATGCTCGGGCAGGATTCTGTGACTTAGTTGGTCTTTCCACATTCATTGTTTGGTTTGTTGTTTCTCCTTTTCTTTTTGAGATAGACCTTCTTGTGGCCCAAGCTGCCCTCAGTCTCATCACGTTCCTAAAGCTTATCTTTAAACTTCTGATCTTCCTGCCTTACCTCCCAAGTAATGGGATTGTAGAAAAGAGCCACCCACCATGCCTGGCTCCACTTGGTACCTGAATTGCCCAGGTTTGGCTTTTGTTCTTGTATGTATGAGTGATCTCTTTGAAATTTGATGAGGTGTACAGTAATATACATGAAGACTAAACAGGGTATGTGTGACAATTGTGATATTTAAAGTTTAATAATGGTCTTATATCATTCACATAAGAAAGAACATAATTGTCTATATCTAAATAATCTTATTTGTCCTTTCTATTTTTTTATTAACTGAAATAGTACCTATCCACTGAAAACTATATCACACATCTCCTTTCTGACCATTAGAAGATCATCAGAAGCAGGTAGTTACCATTGACTGTTGGGTAAGGTCGTGGTGGTCTTCATTGGACCTGAAGAGAAGGGAGTGCAAAGTGCTTTCCCACTTGCATGCAGAGAAGCAGGGACTAAAAACATCAAATAGACAAACCGTTCTGGCAAGAGAGGGGAGCCATGGTTAGACTACCAGGTGGGTCATTAATTTAGCTAAAGATAGCACAGGCCGCAGACTAAAGTGTGAGAGAGAAGTCAGATAGATAGAGAGTTGAGGTCAGACTAGGAATGATAAGGGATGGTCACTGTGCAGCCGTTTGTAGAGTAGGGACCACACAGTGTCCAGGACAGTCACTGTGCAGCCCTCTGTAGAGTACAGACCTCACAGTGTCCAGGATGGTCACTGTGCAGCCGTCTGTAGAGTAGGGACCACACAGTGTCCAGGACGGTCACTGTGCAGCCCTCTGTAGAGTAGGAACCTCACAGTGTCCAGGATGGTCACTGTGCAGTCAGCTATAGAGTAGGGACCTCACAGTGAATGTCCAGGATGGTCACTGTGCAGCCGTCTGTGGAGGAGGGACCTCACAGAGTCAGTATGTATAAGACATTTTTCAGGTAACATCTGAAGAAGGTCCAAGTGATATAAGGCATAAACACTGTGTATTTGGGATTTCCACAAATTCTTAGGCTGGTAGTAAAATTCCTATCACCTATTTTAATGAACTTTAATTCAAGCGAAATAGGTTAATTAATTAATATGTTTTGTCTACTCAGATAAATATGTGCATAAATACATGTATAAAGTATACTGTGAATACAATTCTTACTTCAGAAATAATACATATAAAGGTACATGAAAATGTTTAATAGAATACTTTTGATAATAAAATAAATCAGAAAATGGGTTTTTTTAAAAATAAGATAAAAGCAGGAAGAACTGATCATTATAGTTATTTAAACTATGCCCTCTATAAGCTGAGAAATGGTGTAAAACATTTAAGTAGCAAATAGATTGAAATTTTGCACTTCTGAGATTCACATTATATATCCATCAATTTTTTTCAAGAAAGGTATTCAGTGACACTCCCTTCCTAGTCTGTGTAAGGATATCTGAATTACTTCATCTTTTTATGAATAAAGCAAGCGGTTTACTTCTGTTTTTCTAACTTTGTACAGAAACAAGCAACAGTGCTAACCGAACCTTGCAGATGCACATTGTGAGGTGTGGTGGTAGTTTAGAATTGGAGGTGAAGTCTGTAAGTGACCATTTGTTTGTGATATGTTTGTCTGTAATAGATAAGCCATGGGGTCTACCCAAGTACTGTTAACAAAAGAAAGTACAACCAAGAATGTGGTTTGATGGAGCCTCTGCAGTTTGCAGTTAGAGGACCTGCGTCATCGCGCAGTTCATCTGACCCTGTGACGGCTTGGTCATGATGGTCTGCTGGGAGGCTGTGCAGCTGCTCACAGGCCCCTCCTGGGTCTGGGCAGTGAGGAATTTCCTTCAGCCTTTCTCTTGGACCCTCTGTAGACTTAGCTGTCATTCCCTTTCTTCATTCTCTTGCTTCAAAGAATCTTTGTCATCTCTACCTGTGTTTGAATGTCGTTAATTTGGGAGAGCCTCAGTTTCTCTCAGATGAGAACTTACTAACGTTTAAGCTCAGTTACATATTCTCTCTTTACTTAAAGGATATTTCATTCTGAGCACTTAGAATTGTCTTGGGCTCTTTTGTAACATATATATTGAGATAGAGCTTTGGATGTCTATGAGCTGAGTGTGACCTTGAACTTGCGTTTTCTCGGGTCATCTCCTGAGTGCTGGAATCATAGGTGTATGCATCGTGTCTGTCCAATTACATTCATTTTCAACATCCACAATTTACCATTAGGTTTAGATGTCTGTAGTTTGTACAGTATTATACATATTAATAAAATACTGTGATATGAGAAAATGGAATAATACAGGTAAAAACAGGTTTTAGAAAAACCAACTCTATAAACATTTCTTTTCCTGTTTTGTATGAATCTTTTGATGAAAGTCCTGATGTTTTCCTTCACTAGGTATTACATTAGCTGAAGATGTTCTTATTCCTGTCTTGTCTTTAACAACTCTTTATTGCACTGTCTGGGCAGTGCTGGTAGTGTGGACTAGAAATTGGACTATAAAGTTAAGTCAGACAGACCGACAGACAGATAGCCAGGATTCTGCCAGTTCTGTTACTCCAAGGTTGGGGTTGCTGTAAAGAAGAGTGCCTGGGGAAGCTGACACACCTCAGTAGTTCTTGAAGCTGTGGAAGGAAGCACACTGATTTCTACACTGAAATTTCTATCCTGAAGTAAAATGTCACAGTCAGATGAAATGTGCTCATCTGTGACATTTTACATGTATATGTATATATACATATATATATAGTATATGTATATATGTGTGTGCATGTATATATAATTTCAACATCATCATGCAGAAGCTGTTTTAGATCTATACAACTGTCCCAAACAAAGTGAAGACTCAATAGCCAGTTACATTATCATAAAAGATAGGTCAGTAGAACACTGTCCTTCTCCTTTACCTGTGAGATAGATCTGCTTTTTTCGCTTGTGTTTGTGTTGCAAGTAGGCAAATTGATTGTTGCACAGCTGTCATGGGTCAAGACATCAGCCTGCTCATCTTGTTGTCATTTCTGTAGGAATTTTGGTGAACATTACCACACTTTGTGTAAGGCCGTGGATCACCTAGCAACTGTTGACTGCATTTTCTCCCTGGCCAAGGTGGCTAAGCAAGGAAATTACTGCAGGTAATACATTTTTCATGTCTCTTATTTATCATGGTTTCAGATAAGATGGGAGTATCCAATTAATTTTACTATTGCTATTATAAAATGTTGCAGTTGTTCAGGTGTGTTGTGCTCTTGATAAAGCTGCATATCACATGTATGACTTAATTTGAAAACTAAATTTCTTTCTTCCTTGCTTTATGACTGACACGTGCAGATGCCTGGCGTAACTCTGGAAGTGAAGGTTCTAATTGAACCTTTTAGGTTTGTGTAAAGTTTTTAAATGAAGCTTGAGGACTTCTTTTGCTGTTAGCTTTGACTTGGGATTTAACAATATGTTTCACTTCAATTTTTAAAAGTACAGTTATGAAAGCTTACACATGAAGGAGGGGCTGGGAAGATGAGGGTTCTGTGTGTGTGTGTGTGTGTGTGTGTGTGTGTGTGTGTGTGTGTGTGAGCTTCCCTGAGCCTACTGCTGAGAGCCGGATTCATAGCCACTCTTCTTTATTGGCCCCTGAGCACCCCATCTTTCCCTGTTCCCCTCTTCATAAAGGATACTAGAATTCCATAGACCTAACTTTAAGTAATAATTCTGTCTTCTAATAAGTTCTCACTCAAAAGCATTTTTAATTGAAGCTACACATTTCAGAAGAGTTTAAGAGACTGTTCAGCTTCTGTGGAGACTAAAAGGAAAGCCTGTGAAGAGGGTGCCTGGCTGAGCCTGAGGCTGAGCTCTTAGCAGACAACCTGCCGGTCTTACTTCTGCCGGTCTTACTTCTGCCGGTCTTACTTCTGAAGGACAGTCCTACTTCTTTCTTACTCGTTTCCTCTGTGAAGTGTGTCGATTTTTAAAACATAACATTGAAGTATCCTATAATCTCCAGTACTAGAGGATATTGAAGCAAGGTTATTCTACAGTATCTCTTCTTTGTGAGAGAGTTGGAGGACTTGCTATACAGGCCATGTTCTCTAAGTGTAGTGTAGTATTCTATTGCCCTTTGTGATAAATACGTCTACACTGTTGATCGTAACAGTCATGTTTAAAATAGATTCTTGGCATTGCAATTACTTCCTAGTTCTTTATCATACCAAAGGGATTTCAAGTATACAGTGTTGCCTAATCAGTTACCTATAGACATCTTATAGCTGAATCTTCCTTGTAGTAAACAAAGGGAATGTATATCCTATTTATCATGGGTTATTATGAGAATTTAGACTCTGCAGTCAGTTGACGTGACTTCTCTCTTAGGCTTTCTGGTGTCAGTAGTGCTTTTATTCTAGATTTGTGAAGGGAGCGTTCCCTGATGGAGTCTGTTTCTGAATTGAGTAGAGGCATTGAGAGTGATTTACGTAAGCTCTTCCTGTTTGACACTGTGTGCACCCTCCTCTCCCTCTCATCCCTCCTTAAGGCACCTTCGGTTATTTGCTGCTGCTGGAACTGCCATCATGAAAACCACCGACTAGATGGTTATACAGTTGGATCCATTGCACCAGTGTGTGAGATAGACAAATTGTTTTTGCCTCTGATACTTCTCAGCCGTTTGCCCCTTCTATGTGCATAAGTAGGCATGGTTAACTTATAGTCTTTGCCAGTTCAGGTACCTGAAGCTCTTGTGGATTTGTTAGTGTTGCTTGTCATTTCTGGTCATTTGTTTGTTTGTTTGTTTGCTTGATCAGACTTGTTGACTGTGTGGTGATCCAATCATCCCCTGTAGAAGTGACTTTATGTATCACCTGTTCCACATCAGAAGTAAGGTGACAAAAGCTCCTCCCAGTTCCTCTTATACCTGGGGCAGTCCTTCACAGCTTTCTCCAGGTCACAGCTGTCCCAAGTCAGCTTCCCCTGTGCCTTCAGGTAACTCCCAGCTCTCCTGGTGCTGCTTCCCTGGACCTCTGCTCTGTCAGGTCCTGCCTGCTGCTGGCATGGTGGCTTCCATGTCCTTCTAGACAGCTGTCTGTGTTCTTCAACCAACTCTTTGCCCTCAGTCCAAAGAGTGTTCTAGATTATTAAGTAAGTCATCGTTAAGCACCTCGGAGAACATTTCAAATGCTAAACATTTTTCCAAATTATGTATTGTGTATTTTATTATTAGGAAATATCAGTGGGGAAGCTACCTAAATAATCTTACGTTCTTTCTTTAGCGTATTGCCTCAGGCTCTTCAGAAAATTAAAGTGGATGTAAATAGCCATGAAACAGGAAGCTCGCATTTAAAGTACATTTTAAATCATATGAGAGACAAACACATTTTTTGTAAAGTTTCAGCTTTTTCCGATGTTAGTGCATGTGAGCCATGATCCTTAGTTCCAGCAATTGCCATCTTTCCTTCCTAATGCTGTTAAGATGATCCTGTTAACTGTCTTGTAACCTTTAGGTGACTGGCACATCACCTTTATTTTAGGCCTTTCTGTTCAATTTGTATTGTGTCTACTTGTTTCACTAACATTGTTTATAATCTGTTCCTCTGGGACAGTTAAAAGAGAAAGCTGCAATTAAAAATCTATAAATTTTAGTAGCGTACCTGTTCATATTCAAGGGTTTCATTCTTTCCAGGAGACATGTAGATATCCTCCGTCCTTCCCCTCACCGCCATGTGACTTCAGCGTGCCCTGCCTGTCCTCCCTGTGTGGCTCTTCTGTCCTGACATAGCATGGCAGGACTGTGACTTTTCCTGGGCTCCTTCCCCTCCTGAGAAGCGCTGTCACTATATAATGTTGATAGTAACAGAATAAGTCATTGCTGATTAGAGTCACACTGTGACTCTGCAACAGAAATCTCAGAGGAGGCCCACCGGTGCCACAAAGGTGACACCTGACTTCACTTGGTAGAGCGCCTTGGATTTGATTTTAAAATGTCTATCTCTCACATGTTCTTTCTTCTTTCTCTCTTATCATAAACTTGGAAGCTGCCCTCAGAATAACCCCAACTTTAGTCTAAATGCTCCTAACCCCCAAACTATTTTTTCTTGTCATTTCATGTGTGCCTTTGTTCTAATTTTTTTTTTTCTGTTGCTGTGATAAAACACTCTGATTAAAAGCAGCTTGGGGAGGAGAGGGTTATTTGGCTTACACTTTCAGGTTCCAGTGCATCTCTGAGGGAAGTCAGGGCAGGAACTGAAGCAGAGCTATGAGGGAACACTGCTTACCTGCCTCTCTGGCTCATGCTCAGCTAAGCTTTCTTACACAGCTCAGAACCCCTGCCTAGGGATGGTACTGCCCACATGGGCCGGGCCCTCCTGCCTCAATCATCAACCAAAGCAATCTCACAGACATGACCACAGGCTAGTCTGATAGAGGCAATTCTTCAGTTGAGATTTCTCTTCCTAGGTGACTCTAGATATTGACAATAAAGTAACCAAGATCCCCCACCTCCACCCCCTTCATGGGTGATCCCAGTTCCCTCCCTTCCTGGGTGACCCCAGCTTCCTTAAGACACTGGAGTCACTGTTTGAAAAATCGTCATTTTAGAATATTGGTAACACACAGTAAACGCAGCGAGATAGCTCCATTCATCCACTGCACTGTCAAAAACTAGGAAACATGAGAAATCAATTATAGTTGAGGGTCTGAGAAAAACCAGTGAGTTTCATATTGTGCTCGTAGGACGGCATGTTAATAGCGACTTTTGTCTTCTAAGCTGAAGAGTGTACATACCTGGTGACTTGTAAATTCTATTTCAGGAGTTGAATCTAGCTTAGTGAAAATCCTTGAAAACACACACGGGGGTAGGGGGGACTGAGTGTTTAGCACTATTATGACACAGTCCAAATGTCTACGGTCATAGAGCAGTTTACTTACACCTGTGGAGCTGCCTCAGAAGAGTACCGAGGATCCTGAGATGTGGTCTGGTGTCCTCAGGATACCATACTGTAAGCGTTCATAAGCACCAGTTCCAAGTTTTTAAATGTCTTCCAGGGGACAAAGAAAAATTTTACTCCTTTTTTTGTTGGTTAAAAAAATAAATTCTGCCTTATTTAATACAGAGGCCCACTGGCCAGTCGTACAAGTCTGAGGAAGACTTGAGGATCTTTAGTGATCTGAGATATCCTCAGGACTTACTGTTTTATCCCCTGGGACCCTGGGAACTGTTTCAGCTTCCTTTGCCACTTTACTCCAGTGCAGGGTAGATGTCCCAGCAAGGGACCCATCACTCTATTTTCCTGATTTTAATTGTGTTTCCCAAACTGCTAAAACATCTTTCCAGAGGTCTGAAAAGAGCACAGGTGGCATTGCTATAATCTGCTTCTGATTTCACTGGGTATGTTGAGAGCATACCCTGTCTACCCACAGTAGCCAGGGGACCATAGTCACCGGAGGGCAGTTCATAGTCGCTTGCTCACTCCCTTCAGATAAATGTGAAGAGGAAGACAGAGCCAACCCTTGGTTCTGCGAGGAGGCTCTGGTAGAAACACTTGAGGATAATGAGTGCTCAGGTTACCTTGTTGACATGCACACTTGCTAATGTTGTGTTACAGTTACTGATGTGTCAAGAATTGATTGTAAATAATTGGATAAAATGAAATGTGCTCTTCTGGCCTGGTTGTCACACATGAGGACCATTCATTATTTAATATTTGCTGATGAGAACCTGGATTATCCTGTTTTGCTAAGATATATGGTTTTCTGTGTTTCTATATTTGTTCAACAGAATTTCCTTACTCTAGTTTGTAGGTGGGCAGGCAGGACATTGAAAGGAAACAGATGACATTTAGTGAAAGGATTCATTTGATTGATTATTCTAATTGCTGTTTATGGATGTAAAAATGAAGGTGATGTGTGTTATCAATGAAGGTAACTTTGTCTCCTTAAGAAAACTATGAACTTTGAGTAGTTTCAAGAATTATCCAACTAGCCCATGTTAGTTGATGCACGTATAAAAAGAACCATAACTATAGACTATGACCGCCTAGAAATAAGTAAAATCTGTAACTTAATATTCATAGATGAATGTGATTCAGCACATTAGCCATTCTGGGTATGTATACCTTGAAGACCAAGAGAAAAATGAATAAAATTTGGTTTGCCATGCCTTTTAAACTATAGATCAGTGGTAGAAAACTTGCCTAACACGAATGAGGCCATGACTTCATTGTATAAAGATAATACTTTGTATAATAATAATTATACAAATAATATTTAATAATTATACAAATAATAAATATTAAGTATTTAATATTATTAAACAAATAATAATTATTATTATTTGTTCTGAGGTTGAGTTTTTAAAATTATTAGTCTCATTTCTATAAAGTTATCATTAAAATAGACTTAAAAAATTAAAAACAAGGATCTAGTAGACTCAGGTAGCAGATGGTGGAATATATTTTTATGTGTGATGATGATTTAAATAAGCTATTGAGCTACAGTGGCTGTGGGGCAGTGTATTGAACATTTCAAATAGAATACAAGCAGTGCCATACATGTATGAGCATGATTGTGCTGACAAAGGCTAGGGAGAGAGACATCAAACTGACTTAGCTGGCACCTTCTAAGGAAGTGCTCTGACCTGCGTGGCTCTGATGAGTAGAACAAAGCTGTATTTGGAAGTGGATAAGATGGGCCGGCAAGATGGCTTAGTGGTTGGGAGCACCAGGTACTCGCACAGAGGACCTGGGTTCAATTCCCAGCACCCACACAGCTTCTCACAACTGTCCACTACACATATATTCATACACACAAACAAATTGTATAAAAAGATTTAAAACTGCTAAGATATTGAAGACTTAAAGCCAAAGAATAACATGGCAGCAGTTTATGTTTTGTCTCAAAAGTAAAAGGTACTACGGAAATTATCATTTGTGAAAGCATTGGGGTTTCTCAGTCTGTTAACCCAAACCCAATGTCATTTATGTTAAGATGATAATGTAATCTGGAAATGGCTTTACATGACTAAGAAGTGATGTGCCAGTGATCTGAATTGTGTTTAGTGATGCACGTACTGACTTGATCTCAGATGCCAATAGACAAATGGAAACCGAAATCGCTTGAAGATAGACTTCATAAGGCTTGCTGCGGCTTGTCCTTCAGTGTCCCAGCTGCTGGTCTCAGTCATTGTTCTGAGCATGTGCTCTTGAGGTCTCAGGCTTTGTTGTCTGCCTTCCCTGTTGGGTACTGAATGTTTTCATGCTGTGTCAGTATATCCAGGGTGGCCTCAAACTCACAGGAGTCTCCCTGCCTCTGCCTCCCTGTGCTGAGGTTTAAGGCGTACCACTATGTCAAGCTGTCAGTGGTTCTTTTAAAAGCTCCTTTGTGTCTACCAGTTGATGAAACTTATTTTTTCAGGCCAACTCTGCAAGAAGAAAAGAAAATCATCATAAAAAATGGAAGGCACCCTATGATTGATGTGTTGCTGGGCGAACAAGATCAGTTTGTGCCCAACAGTACGAGTTTATCAGTAAGTACTATATAACAACCAAAACCAGTGAGTGGTAAGGACGTTGATTTCAACCTTGAATCAAATATTTTCATATGTGGGTTTATCCTAAGCTTTAGGTGGACCAATCCCAGGCATAGTTTTATATTCACCAATTGTGGAATTGGTATAATTCCCAATGGAAAAATCTCTGTAGATGCAAAGATTTAGGAACTAAAGACAATTATCTTACTTCATGTATGTAATCCAATAAAAATGCTTTACATTCACAAATATGTTAATATGTTGGAATTATACAATGTCTTTTCAAATTTCCATTAGCATACAGCATTAGCATGTCCTGTAGCACTATTTTCATATGCTCTGAAAGCATGTAAGTAATGAGCTGATCTAGGCTGGAGTTCTCTTACAGGGCACTGATGATGCTACATTAGTCCCCATAGTAAAGCAGGATTTCAGCGCTGTTGGTATTGTCAGTGATGGTAAGGTGTAGGAAGTGATTTAGGCAGGGCTTTGGGAAGGAGAGCATGAAATGAGATTGGGTAAGATAAGTTAGATTGTCCACAGGATTATTGAGAGTATCTAAAATGTCAGTGGGGCTTCCTGGAGAGAGTGATGTCAAGGATGGTAATTGAAGTTTGTGGATGCCTGCGGTGAGGGCAGCTGTGGGAGGGCCCCAAAGAAACAAAAACTTGCTGACCTGAATGGAAAAGTACAGCAAGATATCAGTGGATAGTATTGGAGAGCAGCCCATGCAGGACAGAAGTATCCCACAGAACGGTTAGATACAAAGTATTGGAGAGGTTTTTAAGTCTGGAAGACTGAGGTGGAGGCGAGCAGCCAGAGAGAAGTTAGTGGATGCTGGGACAGTAGCAACAGTTCATGATGGGCTTCCAGCAAGGACCTCTGACATAGTCAGTTTGAGCATCCGTGTGTGTGTGTGTGTGTGTGTGTGTGTGTGTGGTGTGTGTGTGTGTGTGTGTGGAGTAAGATAAAAAGCTTTGAGTTCTGTCTACCATCATGTTCCCTATCAGGTCATACATGTTAGTTAGTAGAGTCTAACCTGTGTGTTGGGCCTGCTCAGACTGCTTCATTGAAGTACCACAGATGGGGTGGTTACAGACAACAGAACTTATCTTTTATGACTCTGGAGACGGAATACAAGGCAGGGTGTCCGTACCTTGTGGGAGCTGGTTTTGTGCTTTTTGTGTGGCACCTTTCGTTGTGTCCTCACTTGGTGGGAGAAGGGGAGGTCCCTCTCTGTCCCTGTATGTTAATCCCATTCTAAAGACCCTTGACCCTGTCATCGTGGCATTTAGCATTCCATGAGAACTGGGGAGAAACATAGACATTCAGACTATAGCAACCAGAGATACAGCGTCTGTAAATTTGTTCACTTTCACTAGATGTGTATGCTATCAATTGTCATATCAGTTAACAAATACTAATCTTAATTTAATTGTTGTTAAGGAGAAGCCTATATGAGAATAAGACCTGTGTTTTAGTTTCCATAACAGTAGAGTATAGTGTCTCTAGAGAGAGTAATGTAGTTCTAATATTTAATAGCTTGGCTTGTATTTAACAGATAAATACCCGTGAGACATGTTCTGTCTCTGCCCGTGCTCATCCACTTGACTCGAGGGTGTTATCCTTACCATTGCTATTTTATTTTTTTCTTTATGTTTTTGTTTTCCTCTTAAAAAAATAATCTATTGTATTCTTCTTTTTTTTTTTTTTTGATTTTTCGAGACAGGGTTTCTCTGTGTAGCCCTGGCTGTCTTGGAACTCACTCTGTAGACCAGGCTGGCCTGGAACTCAGAAATCCGCCTGCCTCTGCCTCCCGAGTGCTGGGATTAAAGGTGTGCGCCACCACTGCCCGGCTATTATATTCTTAAGAAGTCAAAATTGAAGAATTAAAGCAGCGTTCTAATCACAGGGGCATTTTAAAGAGTCATTAACTCATCTATTTAGATCTTTACAAAATAAAAGTAGTATTTTTTCTTAGTTAGACAGCTTAGAATATTCATATGCTTTACCCAACATGAGTAGGAGTCGATACGGACTGTTGCTATGGTGAAGCGCATTCTGTTTTCCAGGGGATAAATTTATATACAGGAACAGTGTCGAGAAAGAACTTACTGTGTAAAATTCTATCTAAAATGTACTCTGCCTGTTCATTTATAAACTATACCCTGACGGAAAAGTCCTCAAAGTTAGGTAGCATTGTTACCTCTGATAATTACGTTTTGAAAATTCATCTAAATTATGCTAGCTTTCCTGGGCTCTGTGTTAATGAAATCATTACGTTCTCATGAGCAAAGTCACCTTCACTTTCCCTCTCCCAGTTTTAGGAATCTGTCTGTCCCCACTTTGTCCCTCCATCTACCTCCTCCAGTGTGACCCTCCATTCACCTTCCCTTGCAGCCTCTGCCAGCCTGCCTTGCCTCACTCCTGTGTGCACTCGCCTGTGCCTTCTAGCTGTCTGGGACTCTTACCTCTCGGAACTGCCTTCAGGCTTGGCAGATGGTATTCCCTTTGCAGAGAATGCCCTCCTTTCTATCTCACCCCTCCTGCACACCCACAGCCCGCTTCCCCATTTCAAGCTCTGCTGTTTCTCCCTCTTAGAAGCCTCTTGGCTTGAAGCCTTCCCTCAGCAATGCTCTGATGATCCCACACCACACACCTACTGCCCTGTGTGTATTCTCTGCTTTGTACTTATGCTAGTAGGCCGCAGTTGTTCTTTTTGGTGTGCTTTCCAAAGGGTTTTGGTTTGACAAGGACAGGGTGTGTACACGTCTACACCGCGTAGGTGTCATACCAGTGTCCACAGCATGCTGCTGATGCACAACAGGCTCCTACTCACATGTGTTACTGAGGATTAACTGAGACATCTTCAGCAGTCTCCATATCTCACCTTAAATTTTTCTTCTTTTTCTTCAAAAAAATTTTAGTTTTTCAGGATTGAGATTCTCAGTTTACAGAATATTACACTGAAGGAATAGAAGAAAGATGAGAAGCTACAGTGTAACATCTCCTCAGACCTGTGATAAACTAACTCTCAGAATGGGAAAGCCACATCAAGGCTGTCTCAATAGAGTCTTAGACAATTTCTTGAAACATGAACATAATCTAGGGCAAGTGGTGCTTTTCACCCATGCTCACTGCCTGGACAACATAGGAAATGATACCAGTTTAATTCCACACTGGAATAAAACAGAGAAGGCAGAGTTGGCTCTGGCCTGGCAGATGTTGGCCCAAGGGCTGTGGCTGTCCCTTAAGGGTTAAGAAGCTGGTACCTTATATCCTCATGGCTCTGAAAAAAATCAGGACACACTGATTGGGGCAGTCATATTATAGACTGTCCTGTAACTATTTTTGACCCAAATGGCTATCTGGTGGGTGGGCTTCTGGAAGCAATGCGAGCTATTCTTGTGTTTTGGTTTTCAGATAAGTGATATAAACCCAACTGTGTTGCTTTAGGAAGTATGGGTGGGTAGGCGAGAACGTGAGTCTAGTGTACGAAGAGATCCCCAGGAAGCCCCTGAACTGTGGCTCTCTCTAGGTTGTGGGAAATCCACTGCCCACGTGCCCTAGAGGCAAGTACTAGGGTCCAGGTCAAGAAGTAACCTGAGGCTCTTTAGCCCTCGGTACTGTATATGGTGTGCAGTAGGCACATATTTCTTTGTATATAAGAGTGTCTGAAGCTGGCAAGGATGAGGACCAACTTCCCAATTTCCTCCCCTCCCAGTACAAGGTGTTTTAGATGCCCAGTGATGCTTGCATTGGCTACATACAAATTAAATGTATCATCAGTTGAATCAACTGTAGTCATTTATCCCTAATTACCAAGTACAATGATAATGCCTAACTTAAAATGTCTGCATTTTAAGCTTAACTTCATTTCCTGGCTAGATTATACAAATAGTATCATTGTCAATGTGTGCATGTGCGTGTGCGTGCATGTGCCTCTGTGTGTGTGTGTGTGTGTGTGTGTGTGTTATACAGCATGGTAATTAGAAAAATAAACTGGAGGATGAAAGAGGAGGACATTTAACGATGCGTTTCTAATTGTATATATGCACGCGTGTCTGTATGAGTGTGTGCACATGAGTGTACATGTGTCTATGAGGGTGTGCACATGAGTGTATATGTGTCTATGAGGGTGTGCACATGAGTGCACGTGTGTCTATGTATGTGTACACGAGTGTACATGTGTCTATGTATGAGTGTGTACACATGAGTGCACATGTATCTATGTATGAGTGTGTACACATGAGTGTACATGTGTCTGAGTGTGTGCACATGAGTGCATGTGTGTCTGTGTATGAGTGTGTACACATGAGTGCATGTCTGTGTATGAGTGTACACATGAGTGTATATGTGTCTATGTATGAGTGCACATGAGTGTACATGTGTCTATGTATGAGTGTGTGCACATGAGTGTACATGTGTCTGAGTGTGTGCACGAGTGCATGTGTCTGTATGAGTGTGTGCACATGAGTGTACATGTGTCTATGAGTGTGTGCACATGAGTGCACGTGTGTCTATGAGTGTGTGCACATGAGTCTATATGTGTCTGAGTGTGTGCACATGTGTGCATGTGTCGGTGTCTGAGTGTGTGCACGAGTGCATGTGTCTATGTATGAGTGTGTACACATGAGTGTACATGTGTCTATGTATGAATGTGTGCGTATGAGTGTAAGGGCTTGTGGAGGCCAGAGAAGCTAACCAGCTCTGCTAGAGCTGGAATGGTTGTGGAGTGCCTGATATGGATGCTGGGAACTGAACTCAGGTTCTCTGCAAGAACTGTAGGGACTCCTAACAACTGGGCCATCTCTTAGCCCCAAGAGAACTATGAATGGTACTTACTTTGTTTTCTGGGACTTTTTTTTTTTTTTTTTTTTTTTCTCGAGACAGGGTTTCTCTGTGTAGCCCTGGCTGTCCTGGATCTCACTCTGTAGACCAGGCTGGCCTCAAACTCAGAAATCCACCTGCCTCGGCCTCCAGAGTGCTGAGATTAAAGGCGTGCACCACCACTGCCTGGCATTTTCTGGGACTTTTAACCTGTGCCGTTCTCCTCTCCTGCTCCTGAAACAGTGAAAAGGCAGCTGTTTGATACAGACTTGGAAACAATGTATTAATTAACTTCCATGTATATGCATGTGTTTCTGTGTGAGTGCAGCTGTGTGTATGGGTGCTCTCAGGGGACAAAACAGGACATCAGATCGCCTGGAGCAGAGTTCTAGGTGGTTGTACACCACCTGATGTGGCTGCTGGCAAACGAGCTCAGGTCCTCGGAAGAACAGCAACCCTCTTAACCACATAGCCATCTCTCTAACTGATGCTGATTTTCTTAACCACACGGCCGTCTCTCTAACTGATGCTGATTTTCTTTTTTTAAAATCACCTGTGCTGGTGCCTGTCCTGAGTGTTCCTTTCTCTTCCTGTCTCTGACCTGTGACCATCAGCTGAACTCTTGTTCATTCTTCAAGACCCAAAATGCTACTTCCTACTTCACAGAGCCGTCATTATTACTTTAGCCAGAAGCGAGTTGTTGTCCATGGCAGAGTGTTTTTCCATCTTAAAATTCCTCCGTGTATCACATGTTCTTCTGTAGGCATGGAGGACCTGTGTGGTGATAGCAGATACAAATTTAAATTCAGTTCTACCGTTATTTTACTGTCTCCGAGATAGGCTGCCCATCACTGGCCCTTGATTTTCTTATCTGTAAGTGAAAAGCTGGATACCAGCCTTGCTTCCACTGCCCTGGCATCTCAGGGGTGAGCCTCACTGCCCCTCCTCACTGCTCTCCCCCACCCCCCATTCACTTTGTCTTAAGAGTTGCAGAGAGCTTGTACCGCTTTGTCTGTGACTTGCCGTTGATTGACATTTTCAGGGAATAAAGCACTTTAAAACTGACATTTTCCCTGCTGACCCTCAGCTACTATAAAAATAGTTCTACCACGTTCTTTAAAGATGGATATTAGGATCTGTGCCTATCAAGGATGGAACCATAGTTTACAGAGAATTAGCTCTTACCTGGCTCTTAGAAATGAACATGTGACAATTTTAGATTCTTTTCTTCTGTTGGCTTTGGGGCTACTGTGACTTCCTGTCTTATAGTGTACCCAGTGGCAGAGTCAAGGACCCCAGGCTGACTCTCCCCTGATTTTACAGTGTCTGTACCTTCTTGCCATTGAGCAGAAGTCCCTTGTGAGATAATCTATCAGCAGTTTTGCTGCTAGCTCTGTGCTACTGGGCAAGCTTCTTAGCTTCCCAAGGCTTTGTACTTCTTCACCTGTAACGTGGGAACATAGGGACCATGACACACACCTTTCATGTTTGTATCAGCAGATGGAGGCAGGAGGACTGCAAATTTGAAGCCAGGATAGGCTATATAATAGACCCTCCCTCCATGAAACAAACCGTCATAAGAACTAAATGAGATGATGCATAAGATCGTGTGTTTGTGTGTGTGTGTGTGTGTGTGCATGTCAGATATATCTGCACATGTGTGTATGTGGGTGGGTGTGGAAGGCAGAACGTTGACATTGGGTGACTTCCTCAGTTATTCTCTACCTTATTTTGTTAGACAGGCACTCTCGATGAATCTGGAGCTTGCTGATTCAATTTGGCTGTCTGGCCAGCAAGACCCCCGGATTCTCCTGTCTCTGGAGTTACAGGCATGTTCCACATTGCCTGGTTTTATGTGTGTGTGTGGTAGGGATCCAACTTCAGGTCCTCCAGGTTACACCGCACTTACTAACTAAGCTGTCTCCCTGGCCTTTGTGACTCTCTTTATGCTGGTGATTGTTCATCCTTCCCAGAGAAGAGAATACTTAATGCTGTGGGTACTTGGGCATTTCAGGTTCTACTCTACAGTATGAGTCTTGAATTCTAAACTCTGTTCAGATAAATGCCATTCATACTGAAACCAGACTCTTGAGAGAGGCGCCTGTCCTGCAAAGGAATCTCACAGTCTTCCTGTCTCTGTGCAAATGTGAGTGAAACTCAACCTTGGTTTCCAATGGCCCCTCCCACCTACCATGGCAGGTAGCACTCTGTCCGCCAGTAGCTCAGGCCTCCTAGTACGGTACTTACATATTTTGTTTGACTCTGTTCATTCTTTAATCCATTCCTTCATCTCTCTGCAGTTTCTTAAGACTTTCTCAGTGCTCGACCTCATACTGGGTGTCTGACCAGTGCAGTCGCATACACTCCCATTCACTTCAATTAACTTCGATGGGTACAGACAGAGTTCTCGCCAAGATTTGGCTTCGTTCTATCCCGTTAGGATGTTTGCTTATGCTCACAATGGCTCTTGACTGTTCTCTGAGGGCATGCTCACCCATCCTTCTCCTCTTCTGGACAGATTTAAGGTGTGTTATGAATGTATCTGGAAGCCTGTGATTTGTGGTATCTCAGGGACCAATCCTAACCAGAAGGTAGATGAGCACAGTAAATGGGTGTGTGCAGTCCTTAGTCGTTATCTTCCTTACTCTGTCATCCTGGGATGGGAGAAAAGAACTCATATCTTCCAATTTTTATAAGTAATACAGACATGGCTTTTAAAATGTAAATGTGGTAGATATCTCCTTTGTAACACATTTGACTATCAAACATCTATCATAGGAACTTATGCATGGGAACTTTAGCAGTGAGATGGTAATAACAAGCAGTCAATGTAGGGTAATTTCAGAGAGGAAACAAAGAAAATGCGACTGTGAATGACAGGCGAGGTTCAACACGCAGCCTGGTTAAGGGAGGTCTGTCCTGCTCAGACCTGTGGAAGAAAGGCTTTAAGGCAGAAGTAATCACAGCCAACCTCCTGGCTGGTCACTGAAAAGCAAAATCAAGTCTTCTGGCACCAAAGGAACCTGGTAGAAGTGTGGATTAAGTGAGAAAGCAGGCCGAAGAGACCAAGAATGCCTACTACATTGACACTGTGTCTGGGGCAGGTTCTGAAAAGAGGGAGTCAGCCGCTCAAAGAGCAGTGGGCTACAGCAGCTGCCATGCTTAGCTCAGGATTCTGAGAAGATCCACTGCCCTGTCCACATCTTTTGTGTCCCCTCCAGAATCACTCGTGGAAATCCTGAACACCAAGTTGATGGTGGTAAGGGGTGTTTCCAATCACTGGAGTTGATTAGCTCGTAAGAGAGGATCCTCCTGGATGGAATTAGTGCCCTTAAGAAAGGGCCCGAGTGGGTTCATGTATCTATCCCTTTAGCCTCATGAGCACTCAGCCAGAAGTTGGCTGTGTGCACATACACAGAGACCCTCACTAGATCCCAACTGTGCTGGAACCCTGATCCTGGGCTTCTCTGCATCTGGAATGAGGAAATAAATGTTCATTATTGAGAGAGTTCAGGGGGCCATAGAGAGAAAGGAAGAGGACAAAGGAAGGGGGGAGGGAGGGAAAAGAAAGACAGGTCAGCTTTGACTGTGACCCTTGGACACATTTTCAGTGCTCGGAGAGTCTATGCAAGTGACAGCTTTTTGTGAAAAACAAGTTCTGTCTTAGTTGTTAAGACTGTCACTTTGTCTATCACATGGAGAATGGACTGTGGTAAAGGAACTCTGGAAAGGCTTGTCAAGAGCCATTGCAGCTGCCTACAGAGCAGCAGCAGAGGTGGACACACGAAGTATTTATGTGTCAGTGCCCAGTGACTCATCACTGTCATGTCTCCTGCTGGTGTTTATACTGCCTC
The DNA here is from genome assembly GCA_019843965.1 of Rhynchomys soricoides. Lineage (NCBI taxonomy): Eukaryota > Metazoa > Chordata > Mammalia > Rodentia > Muridae > Rhynchomys > Rhynchomys soricoides. The sequence continues at coordinate 9,930,480 of JADRCH010000005.1, read as the reverse complement.
TTATTGGAGATCCTTTAGAGTTGATTAAGAAATCATTTGGGTCTGGAGAGATGGCTCAGCTATTCAGAACACTTCCTGCTCTTGAAGAAGACCTGGGTTCAGTTCCCAGAACCCCCCTGGTGGCTAACAGCCATCCATAACTCCAGTTGTAGAGAATCCAATCTTCTCTTCTGACCTCCACAGACACAAGGCACATGGGTGATAAGCATATATGCATGCAAGCAAAACACTCATATACGTAAAATAAATCGTACAAAATATTTTTCTTAAGAAAAAAAAAAAAGAATATGCCATTGGTCACCTGTAGCAGTTGAGTTTAGTGAGTTGAAAAGCTAGATTTTGTCTGAGCTCTTCAAATACAGGGGTGTCTAGGAACATTCTCTCCCATAGTAACTGCTTCAGTGTGTCCAGGCTCCCTGGTTCCTCTCTACCCACATAGCTGGTGCAAATGGCTTGTCCAGCCTATCTCCTGGGTGTGTGCAGGTACACACCCGGGTACAGTAGAGAACTTTTGCTCTGGTTCCAATCGTCTATGTCCTATGATGGAATTTAGGCTGAGGTCATTTAATTTACTTATCTTTAATTTGATGAGAGGAAACTGAGATCTATAGAACATAGCAGCACGTGCAAACTCTCTTGCAGAAACCACCTTTGCTGGCACATGGGCCCATGCTTGACTCATATTTATTATTTAAAAACTAGTTTGAGATGTTGTTACCTTTTTCTTGTCCTGTAGTTGTAATTGATTTGCAAGACTGTTTATTTGCCATTCCTGTTCATCCCGAAGATAGAAAACACTTTGCTTTTTCAATACCTTATGTAAATAATAGAGGGCTGAACCAAAGATATCAGTGGAAAGTACTCCCAGGAGGAATGATGAATTCCCGTCCTATATGTCAGATTTGTCAGATAAGGCTTTGCATCCTACTGGACAGAGTTATCCTCATTTATATATTTCTCAGTATATGGATGATATTGTTGCTGCAGGACCTAACATGGTTGAATTAGGAAATGTTTTGCACATTTTGGCTTTTTATTTACCTTTTAATTTTTTGTCTTATTTATTTATTTATTTATTTTGTTTTTTTCAAGTTAGGGTTCTGTGTAGCCCTGTCTGCTCTGGAACTTGCTCTGTAGACCACTCAGGTGTGCTACCACTGCGAGCTTTATTTATCTTTCTAAAACATAGTTGTGACTCTCTCATACTTTATAGCCTGTATTTTTAATTTAATAACACAGGCAATTCCCTACATTTTCAAAGAAAATCATGGGATAATTTTTAGTCATGCTGTTGTATTACATTAAGCAGTATGAATGGACCCTAGTTGTCCCTAAAACATTGTTTCTTACATGCTGTTATAAATGATTATGCAGCGGCCCTTCAGAATCCTGGAAAGCTGCAAAGAAGGGAGCATCTGGGAAATGACTCAGACTCCCCTTACCTTTTCTCACCAAGTGGCTCCGTCCTCAATGAGGAAATAGTTTCTTTTGAAACTGCTTACTGTATTAATAAATCTAACCCTGCAGATAAAGCAGATGGCAGCAGATTCTGTGGGTTGAGACTGTGTAGAGCCTCTCCTCAGACCAGTTGTAAACAATGTCTCAGCTCGAAGTTTCCTTCTCTCTTTTATCAGCAGCTGATCAAACACAGGACTTTGCGCTTGCTGATCACATGTTCTTCTAATCCAGGTCTGGGTGTCAGGCTCCTTACCTGAGTGACGGTGGAGACTCTGAATCTATAATGGCATCCTGTATTGGGTGGGGACTTTGGGCTTTTAGTTAAGTAACTAAAACTAAGCTGATGTTAGGCAGTGGAAGGCAGCTTGCAGTAATTTTCTAAACACAACCTGGAAGGAAGCTTGCCTCCCAGGCACTCTGTCTGTCCCATCTCTCTGGTGGCCCAGCCAGGTCAGCTGGTACGTATGCCTGACCACTGTTTGGGTGCCCAGTGCTGTGGAGGATGTGTCTGTTTAGAGGGAGACTATGAAGCAATAATAGCCACCATGGCTTTGGGGGGCTGATAGCACTAAGACACACTGGCTCCTCCCTCAGTGCTCAGCTCTAATTCACTGAGGGAGGGAGCCCTGTGCGGGTCTTGTGGTGCCTCCCTGTGGCTAGAAGTAGGCATAGGGGCACACAGGCCCGCCCTCCAAGAGGACCACAGGTTGTTAGTTCTACATGTTGGAATTTGGAATAGGGTTGTCTCTTATAGTCACCGGTCAGCCAGAGCTCATGCTGTGGGTCTCGATTGGGCTCTAGCAAACCTCCACTGGCTTACTGGACTTTGTGATTCCTACAGTTAGGTTACCAGATTTAGCAAGTATAAGCATAGGATAGCAGATAAGTTTGAATTTCAGATTAACAAAACTTTTTAGAATAAACATGTCTGCGTGTGATTTGTTTTTTATGCCAAAATATTATTTGCTATTTATCAGAAATACAGATTTTATTAATGTCCTCTATTTGACCTGGCAACCTTAATATATCCAAGGAGAACTTGTGTAAGTCCAGGATGGTAAAAAGAGACCTTGTTTGGGTCTGGTCAATAGCAGTTTGACAATTGTTTTAAAATTTAGCAACTAGTTTGGCTTATACATGCATAAACAATCCCTTATTCACTTAGTGTCTTAGTTAGGGTCTCCACTGCTGTAAAGAAACACCATGACCAAGGCAACTCTTACAAAGGATAACGTTTAATTGGGGCTGGCTTACAGTTTCTAAGGTTTAGTCCATTATCATCATGGTGGGAAGCATGGCAGCATCCAGGCAGGCATGGCACTGGAGGAGATGAGAGTTCTCATCTCATTCCAAAGGCAAACAGAAGACTGTCATCCTCAGGCAGCTAGGAGGAAGCTCCTTAAGCCCATGCCCACAGTGAAGTGACACAGTGACACTTCCTCCAACAAGGACACACCTCCTTATAGTGCCATTCCCTGGACCAAGCACATTCAAGCCACCACACTTAGGATCATGCCTTAGTGAAAATTATTTGAAGAGTTTAAAATTTTCAAGTATGTTAAAGACTCGCTCCCCTTTAAACACTGTGCTAGTTCACAGCTGTATTGAATCAGATTCTGAGAGAGGTTATTGATGTGATCTTGATGATAATTTGTATATGACCACACAACCTGTTCTTTGTTAGTCTTCTACTTGGGTACTTGGGAGCCTTGTGCCAGAGATGTCAGATGGCTAACCTTGGATGCTTGTTTTCTGGAACCTTGGTTTGGAAGACCCTCAGGAATTCACCCACTGTCTCCGTGGAGTGAAGTTTTGATTCTGAGCTTTCTTTTCTGTGCAGTGCTGTTCATCATACTCACATCAGACATTAAAGCGAAGCACTGTCCGCTGTCCTCCAGCTATGTCCACTGCCCCTGCAGCTTCATCTCTCAAGATGGAAGGCCCGCCCTCAAACCAAAACAGCCAATCGCAGTCTGAAACTGGTTGTTAGGGTCAGGAAATACGCAGGATGGTCAGAAAGGCCGGTCACAAGGCTGGTTGGAAATAAGCTTCCACACACTTCAGTCCTCTTTGCTGTTTTTGACTTTGCAAGTATCAAAATGTTCCCCGGTGCACACAATTAAATACTGGAAATAGATGTCAGAATTTAGAACAGGTATTTCACACAGTTAGTGCATGCCACGTCTTTTTAGCTTCTTGAAATACGTAGGACATATCCGTTCCTGTGGTCACCCTGCTGTGCAACACCACCAAAGCTTCTAAACTACAGTGCAGAGCCCACTCATAACTCCCCCACTCTCCATTTCCCTGCTTCTTCAGCTTCTGGTTCTATACTCTCCCCAATGAGATCAAGAGCATTATATTTTACATATGAATTAGATCATATGCCTGGCTTATTAACTTAGTATAATAGCCTTTAGTTTTACTTATTTGGCCACAAATAACAGAATTGGTCACCTATTATGACTGAATAATATCCCATTGTAGGTCGGTACTGTAGTTCCTTTTAGTCTGTTGAGAGGCCCTCTGAGATTGATGTGCTGTTTCCATTTCTTGGATGTTGTCAATCTTGCTATAATAAACACCGGAATACAGCTGTCTCTGTAGTGTACAGATTTCGTTTGTTTGGCATTTACCAGCTAGTCTTTCAGTTAAATGCTAGGAATAGCTTGTAGGTCTCCTGCATAATGCTTCTGATTACACCTTCCTGCTAATATGCTTTTAGATTTTGTTTTCTTTTGCTACAAATAGGCTATTTATATCCATTGCCTGTCCCCCACTACTTCGGCGCTGTTAAGAGGTAGGAGTTACATAATACAACTGCATTTTCATGTTTTGTTTGGTGCTTTAACAGCTTCCCTCTGACAATTTATATCTTTGCCTTCTCCGCTGTCATAGCTGTCTCTGAGCAGCTGTATCATACCTTATCTGTCGATAAACATTTGAGCAGTTTCCAGTTTAAGGCAGTTGTGCGGTCTCTTACTTATGTTTTGGTACACACCACACAATTACATCTGACCTGGGCAGACTTGTTTTATGCTTCCACTAAGGAACACTTTCTCCACCTTCCTCCTATGTTTTCTTTCTTGCTGTTCACAGTTCATTCTTTCAGCCTCCCAGAGTCCCTTTCCTGAGATTTGGGGCCACACTTACTTTCATCCAGCTAACCACTTTCTTGCCGTGGTTTAAGGACAGCTATGTCTTTGTGGCTCACCTGTAACGCCTCCTATGGCTTCCAGGTTTCTGTTGCGTGGTTGGCCTTCTCCTATAGCCGCACAGATTCCTGCTTGATGCTTCCTCTGACTCACCTGTTCCAGGATGGGTAAACGTGTACTCCAGCTCCAGCCTGTCTTGAGAGGCGAGGCAACGCTGCCAACAGTGTCTTTGGGTGTGTGTCGTCCTCATTTTCATTTCGCATGTATACAGGGGAGGAGAATTGCTTGGCTATGTCTGTCTTCAGCTTTAGCAGGTATTACTGACGCTTTTCCAAAATGGTACGCAGTGGTTTTCTTCCAGAATAAAAATTCTAGCCTTTCTCTAATCTTTGGTGTAATTTGACATAGACAACCATGGCAGGCTTTCTTCCTTCTCTGTCTTGTTTGATGTTTCTTTTATGTGTGTGTGTGTGTGTGTGTGTGTGTGTGTGTGTGTGAGAGAGAGAGAGAGAGAGAGAGAGAGAGAGAGAGAGAGAGAGAGAGGTGGTGTCATTTTCTGTATTGTAATCAGACACCTCTTCATAGTCTTGACAACTCTCTGTATATCTTCTGTCATCTTCTCCCCCTAAAATGAGATGGAGTCAACTGGAAGATAATTAAGTCATTGGGGGTGCTGCCCTCAAAAAGGATTGGGTCTTCTGGAATGGGTTATTTCTCATAAGAATGTGCTTTTATAAAAAGAGCATACCTGGCCCCTCCCCAGCCTCTCACTTCCTGTTAGCAAAATGAATCCCTCTGGCATGAACTCTCATCATTCTGATATCATCCACTGTGAAACCTTTACCTGGCCTAAGAAAAAATCAGTACCATGCTCCTGAATTTCTAGCATTTTGACCTTAATGAACCTCTTTCTTTAAACAAATTACCCAGCCCCAGCTACTTTGTTATAGGAGTGGAAAATGGATGAATTCAGAGACATACGTAAATATGCCTCAAAGTAATGCTTTGCCTAATGAAGTCCGTGTGTGGGGTGAATTGTAGACACCACAAGAAGATCAAAACAGAAACCTTTCTGAGCCGAGCATGGTAGTGGATGGAGTCTTATAATTCCAGGTCTTGGCAGGTGGAGGCAGGGGATTAAAATAGGAGGCTAGCCTGTCTGCGTAGTAAGCTGAAGGCCAGCCTGAGTTACATAGTGAGCCCCTATCCCAGTCTGCACTCCCAAAATAAAAACCAGCCATTCTAATCCCTTTCTGGTTCAGCAAGTGAAATTCTGTTTTTTGTTTGTTTGTTTCCAGCAGGACTCTGAGAGAGTAATGATAATCACCGGCCCAAACATGGGTGGGAAGAGCTCCTACATCAAGCAGGTTGCCCTGGTTACAATCATGGCTCAGATCGGCTCCTATGTTCCTGCAGAGGAAGCCACAATTGGGACTGTGGATGGCATTTTCACAAGGTAAGTCTTCATTCTCTTTGAATGTATCTCTTAATGTAAGCCAAGGCCACGGCATCACACAAACTCTCTTTTTGTTTGGACGAATGGGTTTACACTCAACTCCCAAGGTTCAGGAGCAGAAGTCATTTGGCACCGCATATGTTCATATGGAAGAGGGTGCCGTTTCCCTGAAGAACTTTTCCCCCCAAGTCTTTTAAATGAGTTCTTTAAATAAAATCTTAAGGAGAGAATCAATATCTACTCCCAAGCTTAGCTGAAAGGCTGTGAAGAAATGGAAATCAATATTTAAACAGAGAAAAGAAGTTCTGGTGTGCCTTCCAGCGTGGGGAGCTGGAACCTGCTCCCTCCCCATTGTTGAGGTGGAAGTACCAATTTCATTGATTCCGTGTGATTGTTAATTCACATTTATGTCTTCTCTCGAACATGGCATTTAAATGGCCAGGGCTTACTAATTTCAGTATGTAAACTTAGTTTCATGCTTTCTTAGCAATATCCTGGTTTTACTAAAAAGAATTTGTAGTTTATCCATTTCGTATCTCACCATTTATAAGTTCTTGAATAGTCTGTATTTCTTGTGTGATATGTTTGAGTAAATACTGAATATATAAAACATAACACTGTGTAAAAGCTGAGCTGTCTGTGTAGCATGTTTGTTCCTGCCCAGCTTCATGGTAAAACACTTGCGCATCAAACCAGACCTTACTATCACCTGTATTAGTGAGCTTGAGCAGGTACCGCAGTGCTTAACACCTGCACACTGAAGAAATCTTTTGACATTTGAGGGCCTTGCTGAAGGGTGTGCTCTCTAGTCAAGGAAGGAAGGATGGAAGGACGGACGGAAGGGCTCCTTCAGACTGAACGGCATGTGCAGGCATCAGCATTAGACACAGTGAGGCAAGGAACTGAAGGCAGGCCCTCCGAGAGGCCCAAAGTAAGTCAGGTGAGAGTAATACTGTTGTCAGAGGTAGCAGTGCACATCTGGGCACATCTGGGGGAGAATCCGGGTACCTGTTGAGAAAGGGGGGGGTATTGTAATCTGCCTGCTGCTGCTGCACCAGTACTACTGACTAGAGGTGAGAGGGAAGAGAAATGGGGAGGGAACGGGTGGCTGGATGCGTCTGTGTTTGTATGCATATGGGGGCCAGAGGTCAACTTCAGATGTTCTTTACGAATCAGGAACTGTTGCTGTCATTTCCTTGAGATGGGGTCTTTCAGTGAGACCTGGGGTTTGGTAAGCTAAGCTGGCTGACCAGCAAGCCCCATCTTAGTACCCTGACTGGGTTTCTCCACTTGTTATATTTATAAATCCATCTGCGTGGATATGTATGCTTCTAGGCCTCTGCTTATGTTTTATGCATGTGCACACATTCCTTGGTGGGTATTTAGCATGGTTTCAGTGTTTTACAAATGTAAACAGTGTTGATACCTGTGTCACTTAAACGCTGGGGCATAAGCTCTGGCTCCAGAGGATGCAGTGGCTTAGGCTCAGCCATCCCAATTCAGCAGTGGAAGGCAGAGGGGGAGAGAAGCAGATCCAGGGGTGTGAACCCCCATGCCCATCCTCTGAGTACTGAGTTGAGCTTTAGGTTTAAACAAAAAAGGGGCTGAGGCTCAGGAAAGGTTTGCATAATGATGTGGTCTTGGTGAAAGTGTGGTCTGGTTGATTTTCTCAGTCATGGCGGCTTGAAGAAATTATGCCTGTCTGGTTTGCAGGTGACGATTGTCCCTGCTTTGAGCTTCGGCCTCTGTCATATGTCATTCCTGTGGTACTTTCCTGGAGGCTCCTGTTAGTTGGCAGGGAGTTTCAGTTGCTAAGATACAGAATGAAGGCAGAGATGCCAGGGTTTCCTCCTGCTCCGCGGTGCATTGTGGGTCCAAGGGAGGAGTTAATGCTTTTGAGTAAAAGAGGCTTCTAAGTGTGTGACACTGACTTACACACCCTGTACTGTGCATAAGTGAATTTTTCCCGTCTCATCTGTATTGAGGGGTAGAATTGCTGGTTGTAAGGAACATGCATCGTTCAAGTTCTCCACAGAGGCTGTGCCTATTTAGGAGCAGCAGCATGTGAAGTTTGTCTTCACATTTAATGTTAAATTAGAGTATGTGTGTTCTTGAGATTGCTTGTAGAAACATGTTCATGTCTGTTGTTTTAATTTCCTTTATGTGAAGAACCATCTGGTAGATTTTTGTTGCTTTTGATGCTAGGGAGATTATGCCCCTCCCCCATACACACATTGTGCTTATTTACAAAAAGATGCAGAGAGTGCCCATTCCAGGATCCCTCATGCCTGCCAGGTCTGGTGTTGTAATCCAGCGGCCGCTTCCTCCTCCATCCCCTTTTGGCTTGCCTGCCCAGACAGCAGAATCTAAATTTAAGGCTCAGGTGTGGAAGCGAGTTTGATATAGTTTCCCCTCCTGCTCTGATGTGGGAGGATTTCTCTGTGGTCATTCTTAAATAGCTACTTGTTTAGATTGCTAATTTCTAAGCCCAGTCCTTATGATTTCTAGTCGGAATCTCTGAGGTGCTACCCAAGCACTGGCACTTTAAAAGTTCGTGTGAGAACAGCCTCAAATTACCACATGCTTTGTAATCTTTACTTAGTATGCATTGCAATTCTTCCAGTAAAATGAGTGGTTATTCAGATTACATCATTGTTACTCAAAAATCTTTTTTGTGTCTATTGAGAAATACGCTATAGCTAAACTGAATAAGATGCTTGCACAAGGTTTGGCTCCAGACTTTAAGCTGCTTGTTTTTATGATATATTGGACATCTGGAACCTTGGGCTTAAATTTGTATATTCCATAATTATCAATGGCATGTCTGCTGTGGCTCATGAGTGTGCAATAGGAAGCAAATGGAGGGAAAACTGCAGTCAGACAGATGGTTGGGGATCTTCTTTCTTGAATATTATAAAGTCACATGACTAAGGAATGATGTCCATAGTCATTAGCAGATCTTTTTTGAAGTAAGTTTTGGCCAATATCTATATTTGGCTGTAAGTGGTGTATTTAAATCAGTATTTTGGGATTTATGTGCTCATTAGTGAGATGCCTGTTTCCTAGGATCATCAGCATCTGAGAGCATCACCGAGGTCAGATCTGTGTTTGTCTTTCCTGATGTCTGAGTGCAAGTTTCAGCCTTATACAGCTTCTTAGATTCAGTAATTAAGTTTGAGAAAAGCAATGAGTTATTAAGTGTGGTTAGAAAGTCATTTGAGAAAAACAAAACAGTTGTCATCTCTCCTCAACATCTCTGTTTATGCCAGTGAAATGTTTGTGGACAGAAGTGTTTCTGATAACTGGTGTGCTGCCCGCACACCCACATTCTATCTGCACCTAGCCTCCATGGCCCTGCCATATTCCATGTGGCATGAGTGTGTTGTCCTGAAATAGAATTAAAGGGCAATGGGCCTTGGGGTTTATATTATGTCACATGTTGGCTTTTGAGCAGAGCCCATTCATCCATCCAGTCTAGCTCAACTCAGCAAATATTTGTTGGACACGAACTGTGAAGGATGTGCACAGTGCATCCTTCAGGGGAAGAAAGGAAGCATCTCAAATGAGCATGTGTCTCCTTGGTTGTAAATACCCACACTAAAGACCCCGTGATCGACAGCATTTAGCCACAGGAGCAAGTTCAGTGGCTTCAGGAACCTTGCCTTGGAAAGGCCTCTGGTGTGTTTAGTTGTTTAGTGAACATGAGATGTTTTACTGCTATCTTTTGGTGGTAAGTGTGGATTTAATACCTCTACTTGGGTCAGCATTTCCTAAAGATCTGCTATGGTTTGGTTTTCAAAGCATATCTAGACAGATCCCTGCTTACAGTTCCCAGTGTACTGTTCAGGTGGGTGTGGTGGAAGATCTCAAAAACCCTGGCTTTCTTTTTTCTTTTTTCTTTGAGAACAGTTTTAAGTTCACATCAGATTTTGAGAAAAGAGTAGAGATTTTTTTCCCCAGAGGCTCTTGCTGCCTTGCACATGCAGAGATGCCCTCTGTCAACCTCGCCTGGCAGAGTGATCCAAGGAATGAAGCTACATTGCTGCGGAGTCATCACCCAGAGCCCAGGGTTTACATGAAGGCTCATTTTGGTTTGGAGAGTCACCATCCTGAAAATCCTCTGTGCCTACTTATTCATTACACACACACACACACACACACACACACACACACCCCGCTGCTGGTACTCATGGATCCTTTAGCACTGCATCTGCAGTTCTGTCTTTTCTTGGAGTATTGTGTGCAAACTGCTCGTAGCTCTCTTGCTCTGTGGGCTTCCTTGTCTGAGTAATTGTATTGATGTTTCCTCTAGGTCTTCCAGGGTTGATACTGTGTTTCTTTTTGCTGGTGGATGGTAGCCCGTTGTCTGCATTAGCACAGTGTTTGTTTGCTTACCATTTCCACAATGAATTACCCGTGAGGTTTAACAGTTATCAATAATTTGCTAACAACAAGACCCTAAACATCCACATGAAGGATTTTATTTAGACATGTTTTTAATTCCTTTGGTAAGGATCAGAAAGCATACTTGATCAGTCCCGTGGCAATGTGTGTGCATTTGCTTTTGTGTGCAGTATTTACCGCATGTGTACAAAGTACTACAAGTGAACAAACAAAACCAGAGCTAAGAAACCTGTGGGTATCATAATAACAGTAATAATTATAATTAATTTGTTGAAATAATTTAGCTCTTTATCTGTTATTTATTCATTTATTTCAAGGTCTCACCATCTTCCTAGCTCAGTGTCTCAAATGCACGGATTGCAGGCATGTTGCCACACCCAGCCACATTGTTGTAGGTTGTAAACTGACAATTTGTAACTATAGAAAGTTATTTGGAACAAAATAATATTCTGACTAGTGTGTAGAATATGGAATAATGGTACAGTATATGATAGCAGTTGACATGCCGTGACTTCAGGTACTTGATGTTGGTTGTGGTGGGAGTCTCTCACTTTTACTCTCATAGTTCTTTTGAAATGAACAGCAGTCTATACTCAACGTTGTGCAGTGGGATGCTAAAGTTCTTATTTTTTGTTTATGACCCTGTGCTCTTCACTGATAATTTTCTAGTCCTTCCACACCCAGCCCCTGTGACCCCCATTCCTTCCACACCCAGTCTCTGTGATCCCCATTCCTTACACACCCAGTCTCTGTGACCCCCATTCCTCACACACCCAGCCTCTGTGACCCCATTCCTTACACACCCAGCCTCTGTGACCCCGATTCCTTACACACCCAGTCTCTGTGACCCCCATTCCTTACACACCCAG
>JADRCH010000005.1:9850856-9919128 GCA_019843965.1 Rhynchomys soricoides | reverse complement strand
TTCCTTACACACCCAGTCTCTGTGACCCCCATTCCTTACACACCCAGCCTCTGTGACCCCCATTCCTTACACACCCAGCCTCTGTGACCCCCATTCCTTACACACCCAGCCTCTGTGACCACCATTCTGGCCATACCCAACCTCTGTGACCCCCATTCCTTACACACCCAGCTTCCTACTGAACCTGGAGCTCCCAGATTCGTGTTCCTTGACTCAGGTTCTGGCTCTGAGCTCAGCCTCTCCGGTTTGGGCAGTGAGCACCACACTGACCGGGTAATTCCTGCCATGGCTCTTGTCTTCTTTTTCTTTTTTTCTTTTTTTACAACGGCACCTCTCTCAAGCCTTACAGTAGTGATCCTCCTGCCTCAGTTCTGGGATTCTAGATGTGCACCACAGTACCCAGCTCTAGGTATCATAGGTGTTTGTAATTTCATTCCATTCTGGGGTAATTAACGTTTAGGTCTAACTAAAGGCACTATCGGGTGAAGAGATGGAATCACTCTTTACGTTGTATGTCCTCTGATTACGATTGGGACCTTCACATATTTTAGTAATTGCAGTCTTCTCTCTTCTTAGACTTTAAGATTTTAGATTGTTTTCGATCCCCGTTGTGGTTTTGTTTTTTTAATTAAAGTATGGGCCAAGTGTGGTGGCACACACCTTTAATCCAAGCACTCAGGAGGCAGGAGCAGGTGGATCTCTGAGATTTCAAGACAGGCCTGGTCTGCCTGAGATTTGCAGGACAGCCAGTGCTACACAGTGAGACTCTGCCTCAAAACAAGCAAACAAACAATTACAGAGTATTTTATTACTGAGTAGGTTTCTTAGCTTTTGTTCAAGCTAATCCAGAAAAGAAGAAGCTTCCATGCTCACACTGGACAGAACTCCGGGAATATTTTAGCAATGTGGAATAAGTGGAAAAGAATGGAAAATACTTAACCCTCTCGAAAAGCCTCCTAAGTAAAGGTACAGTGGGCGATTGGTTTCTGATTCTCTTCTCTGAGATGCCGAAAATGGGCAAACTCATAGTCAGAAAATAGAATGTAGTTCATGTGGATTGGGCGGGCTGAGCAGTGCTTGTCACTGGGAACAGAGCCTTCATGAGAGTGGAGGTCTAGAGATGGGCGGTGGAGACGCTGCCCACCATTGCAGACATGCCGCCTACCTAAGAGCCAGACACCTCCCACACAGAAAACCGAACAATTTGTTATTTGTTTTATCACTGCCTTTTTAAAGTGCTTGACGTCAAAGAATCTCATTGTAACACAAGTAACTATTGTTTCATTTAATGGCTTAATATTTAAGCCCTGACTGAGCAATATTCTCCCTCACACAAGCATGTCCTTGCAAAGGCTAGCCACTGTGATCTGAAGGGAGGGAGGCTGGATCATTTTCTATAACTGAGAAATATGTAGCATGCTAACTCAAATATCAGTAAAAATAGTTTGTCAGAATTTCCTGGAAGTATCCTTGATTTTTAGAAACCGATTCAAAGAAATCATCATTGCCTTCTCCAGTTATGTTTTAGGAAGCTTTGTTGACCTATATACGGGTTATGGGATAGGAGGGGGGAGGGGGATTAGAAAGATTAGTCAGCTGCCACTCCTAAAAATACCGGTTGACTTTGTCTTCTTAATCACATAACTGTAACCTTCTGTCTGTTCAGAGTGGACTGACTCCAAGTAGAATGCTGAAGAATGCATTTTCCAGTTGTACTACAGTTAAGCATAAATCAGATAAGCATGCTTACCTATGTTCTAGAATTCCCTAAATCCCTAGCACATTTTAACACCTGAAAAACTTCAGAATCATCATCCAGTGTCTCGTGGTTGTTGATTTAACATGAAGTTATAAACTTTCAATTATTTTATACTCCTTATTTTGCTGCAAAAAGTTATTTTAAACTAAAAGAGCGGCTGAGATATGAGGTAGTGAGAGCATAGCTGACTAAGGTCAAAGAGAGAGATAGAACCGAGAACACCAGATCTGTTTTGTTCAGCCAGACGCAAGTACAGAGACAGACATAGTGATGTATTTTAAGTTAAGGAAGGCTAACATCAACTCCCTTTATCAATAACAGTTCCGTGCAGCGTCAGTGGCTGGTTAATGAGCTGTCATTTCTGCAGTGTCTGGTCAGCAACATTAGGTTCTCTAGAAAAGGAGAATTATGATTGAAATTGTGCCGTCTCCTAGGGCCCTGGCTTTTCGGCCATTCTTTGGAAGCAATAAGAAAGGACTTAATCATAACTAAGAAGCTATTTGCAACCACTAACCAGCCTGATAGGAGAAGCATAGTAAAATTCCATCCAAGCATCCCTGACACCATGTCTGGATTTCTGGACAGAAACCATACAAGGTTCTGGGCTTTGGCTGGGATTTCCAGAAGCATCTACTGCCATGGTGGTCCTTAATGGCACAGTCTTACATGGGGTTAAGGGGTAATGGGATTTGTTCGTCACCTTAGGGAGGAAAGCTTTGCAGAGATCAGCAAGACACTTTTGGTAAGCAGAAATTAAAAGAATAGTAATAGGATTTTATATATTCTGCTCCACTGGGATGGGTTTAATTATACCACCTACCAGTTAGTATAGGAAAGGCATTTCTTACATTAACTGGGCCATGGTAAAAAAATAAAATTTAAAATGTAGTCTTTAGCTGAATGGGAAATATGAATATTATTGAAGCTAGGTGTCAAGCATTAATTAACAGCTCTCAGATTACTATAAGCTTTCCATTGGAGCTTTAAAATTACTTTTGATATTCACCAAGACTACTTAATTTTTATGTTTCTTACAGTTACTTGTAATTTATTTTTAAAAAACTCAACACGTATAAGAACCTTAATTTTTATGGTCTCACATGGAGACTATAACTTTGAAGCCTTTTGTTTCCAGTAATGTTTCCCACACATGATCAGTCATCCCACCTTCAGGGCAGTGGCTTGTCCACTGGAGTTTTAGTCTAGTGGGCTTTGTGCTGTATTCATATTCATGTGTAACCCCATGTTCATAAAACCATGGACTCGAGACGCAGGCTTCTGTTTGCTTTGCTGGTTTTATGGAGTGACTCCTACTTACTGATGGGAATGCTGCTCCCACACAGAAGGTAGCCAACTTGTGTAAGGTGGCTCTGTTCTGAGTCTTTCTGTTTCAAGAGTGTGTGTGTGTGTGTGCCCTACAGTCCCAGATCTTAGTCGTTTTAATTTTGACATAAGGTCTTGCTGAGCTGCTTGGCCTGATGTTGAACTCATTCTGCTTCCCAGGCAGGACTTGACTGGAACTCATCACCCTCCCGTTTCTGCCACCCACAGAGGTAGGATTGCAGACCTACCCCACTATGCCTTTCTACGTAGTTCATTAACAACATAATTTTAAACGGTTTACTACATATTACACTTGAAGCTCCTTAGCTAGATGACAGCTGACTTTTTTTTTTTTTTTTATGTCAAGAAATAGAGCAAAGCTCAGTGGCTTTAGTCTCAAACAACAGCTGCAAAACTTGGAGGTGGGGTGTGGTGGCTGAGCGTGGATTTAGCATCTGGAAGGCCCTGGCTAATCCACAGAACTAGAGGGGAAGTAGGAGGTGGAGAGGGAGAGGATTGTAACTGCTTTCTCACTAGCTCAGTCTTCGTAAACACCCCCGGTAGTGCTTTAGAGTTAATAGTAAGCTAAGCAGGCCACTTTCTGTGTGTGCGCATTACGTACATTTGCTGTCTGTATTTTATTTCAGTGGTCCCTAAAGGTACCTCAATGACAATAATAGGGAGAACGCCTAGAATACTTTTAGCCACCATGTTGTAGCAGGATTTCTTCAGTGTTTAAACCCAGTGGAGTTGGGGGAAAAGGCTTTAACTACGTGGCCTTTATCTAATGGACACATCCATCTTCATCTTTGTGCCAGATGCTTAGAGGAGGAGAAAATGTCACTAAATACCCAGCAATGCTCCCATCCAGAGATAACTTCCACACACTCTGATGATCTGGGCTTAGCATAAGTCTGCTTTAATAAGAGTGGCACACAGTGCAATGCCGTTTACATGTTATAGTCACAGAGTGTCCTGACAGGAAATACAAAGCAGTGATGGATGGCATGGGGAGGCTTCCTGAGCCTGTCCACATCCAGCCACGAACCTGATCCCTAGAGGCTGCCTTGGAGCCTTCCTGGGTTGATTCCTCTGATAGTGAGCCTTATAACCTCCCAGAAAGATTTATACCTGTAAGCTTAAATTTACAGCTGGCTGTAATGGTGTCTGACCTCTTGCTACAAAATCTGAAGGGATCCTTTATTAATTTCTGAACTTCTCTCCTACCAGTTTGACTTCTACCCTGAGAGCTCTCTGGCATTGCTATTGCCAATGATCTCTTGTGTGGGGCTGGGGTTTGTGGCTGTGGAAGGGGATTGAGATAAGGTTTCACTAAATAGCCCAGGCCTACTACTTACCACGAGCCTCCTGCCATGGTGCCCAGTTGCTGTGTTGCTTCTTGGACCATTTCATAGGCTAGCTTTAAATACAAAGATGTTTATATTATTATAGTACAGTGCATGCACATTCATGTTAAAATTACATAAATTATACACACATGTAGTGTGTGGATATACATGAGTAGGTCTGCAGAATTCTAAGATACGGGCTTTGTGGATTGAAGGGATCTCCTGGCGCTCTAAAGCGCCTCTCATGTCTCTTCGCTCAGATGCCACGATTCCTTACTGTTTTTCCTAAGTACGATTTTCTCTTTCTCTGTCTGTCTCAAGTGCTTTCTCGTCTAGGCATCAGAGTGGCTAGTTTTCTGAGGTCTAGAATGTCTAAATAGGCTGCTTTGTCTTCATATCCATTTGTAAGTTTAGATAGAATAAATATCCAGATTTTAACTCTCTAGACGTCCCCCCCCCCCCCCCGCTCTTCCAACATGGCTTTTATTATAGATGAAATTTGGGTCACAGTCTAAGTCTCCTCCCTTTATTCTCAATGCAATTTTTCTTTGAAATAGCTAGCATTTCCTTGAAATCCTGTCATAACTGTACCAAAATGTAATCTAATCGTAGTGTGCCTCTTGTGGGACTCCCTTCCAGAAGCTTTCTCTTGCCTTAGGAAGCTCCCTTCATCTTGTGGCCTAGCCCACTGCGTCTGTCTCCTGTGCTCGTCTACAGCCCTGGCCTCAGGTTCAGGCCGTCCATGTGTACTTTCCACCCCTTGACTTGTCTGTCTACACCCTCGGAGCTTTCTCTGGCTGCATCTTCCAAGTTAATTGTCATGGTCGTCCACAGCATCTGATTGTTTAAGTGACCATGCTTTTATTTTGAGTTTGCAGGGCTTTCGTGTTTTGTTCTTAGGCCTTTTTTCCTATGGTGTCTGTCGGCCCTTTTCCTTCTTACTCTATTTCTCTTAAGCGTAGACTTAGCCCATAAGTCTCGCTGTTTCCCAGTAGTAGCATGGGCTAGTGATCAAGTCCTCAACAAGTAGCCTTTGGGGGACATGTAAAATCCAAGTTGTGACAGTAGTCATTGTAACACTGAGGTAAGTAACAGCATGTGGACTCTGAAAATGTGGCTGGACTGTTCCTTACCTTGCAGCACTTCAGGAGATGTGTTCTGTTTATTGGTTTTAAAATGGATGAAGTCGACAGCACTTCAAAGCTGCACCCACCAGTGGGCATCGGTCTTAATCACCCTTGCCTGTTGCCCATGACTCAGGGTGGCCATGAATTTGTGCAGAACACCCGAGTGCTGAAGCTCAGGTGTGTGGCGGGTGCCTGGTTTCAGACCTCTGGAAACAGAGCTAAGTTGATAAGGGCGTTTCCCAGAGGAAGCAGTTGTTAGCATTCCGAGAAGCAAACTGTGAGCTAAAAGCCTGAACTCTAGGGTTGCAGACCTTATTCTGTTACCCAGTTGCTCCTTCTCATCTTCCCGGCTTTCCTTTACACTGAATAAATGTTTTCACAAATAAATGTGACATAGAACATTCTGGAAGAAATTTCAGGGACCATGGTTGCATGAGTTAGGAAATCCTATACTAGAGCCTTCTATGAGACATGGACAGTGCAGAGCTTATATTCAGGGCTCCAGGAGATTCTTTCTGAAGGGACAGTCTTGAGACTTTTGGACTCTGACATGTAGGAGCTATGTTTACACGGGAACTTCTGTGAGCTGCTGTCCAAGGCCACTCAACACTTGTAAGTTAGTTCTAGGACAAAAGTTTTATTGTGTGAAGCTAAACTATTTTATATGTAGTAATCTACTTTTTAATTACCCTGGGGTTTTCATATGGAATGCTGGAAAAGCTCCTTAATCGTACCAGTCCTACCGCTAATAGATATTTAACCGTAGCAACACAGAGAAGTATTACTTTGTGCTGGGAAGACCAAGATGTCTGTTTGGAATTTGAAGCCAAACTGTCCATTACTCTGTTAGACATTCTTTATATCCAACATGTGTTTATTTAATATAATTTCGATTACTGTTCACACACATGCATTAAATGTATTATTCATAAAACAATATTTGGCCTCCTAGGAAGGGAACTTGGCAATCAAGTGTTTTCATCTTGCTCATAGGATGGGTGCTGCAGACAATATATACAAAGGCCGGAGTACCTTCATGGAAGAACTGACAGACACAGCGGAGATAATCAGGAAAGCGACACCGCAGTCCTTGGTTATCCTGGACGAGCTGGGAAGAGGGACAAGCACTCATGATGGAATCGCCATCGCCTATGCTACTCTAGAGTATTTTATCAGAGACGTGAGCATCCATCACAACTTTAGAGATTTCGAAACTAATTGTTTGAAGCTGGCATATTATAGTAGCATACATTTGAATAGGAGATAATTGAATTAAGCTGATTAACGAGTCTATCACCTCACTTTTGCGGTGAGACATGAAATCTGATCTCACGGTTATTGTATAGCTATGGTCGTAGGGCCATCAATGCAATGCCCGCATGTCCCTTGCCCCTTCTGTATGTGTGTATATGCAAGGGATGTGCATGTTTGTGGGGGTGTATGTGGGCAGTGAGTCCCCCCCATAGATCCTCAGGAAAGAGAATACAGGCTCACACCACCACACCTAGCTTTCTACATGGGAGACGAGCACTTCACTGTCAGTGAACTAAATGGCCAGAAGAGCTCTGGGCTCCATTCAAACACTTATTAGGATGACATAGATAACAGGAACATGCCCCTCCCCCTACTTTCTTTTAAAATCCTTATTCGAAAAGATGTATTTCACTACATATGGTAAAAGTTTGGTCAAGTCTCCTTTTCACCGCCAGCACATTTTAACATCTGCTTAACCTTCAGGAGGAAGTTACAGCAGAACCGAATTTGCCATCCCTGAGATCTAGTTCATAATTTCTACTGTGCTATACTGTGTCAGTGATGTGACTGCTTTGTGAATGAATGTCATTGTTGACCCAGATTTGGTAGTAGCAACACTAGGTGGTATTTAATTCTGTCTTTGCTGTAGCTGTGACGAGGGTGTCAGTGGGAATAGCTGTCATCTGAAGGCTGGACAAGGGCTATAGGACGCTCCACTAATGTGGCTCCCGCGGAAGCTGGAAGTTTGGTGCTGGCAGTCAGCTGGGCCTTCCATTTCCTTCTCCATGTCTATTGGACATCTGTAACAAAACAAGGCCAGGCCTCCTCAAAGGACAGCATCCCAAAGACCCAGAGAGAACAGGAATGCTATTACCTCACTAAGTGGTTGCACACTGTCAGTGCAGCATGTCCCAGGCACCATCTCGCAGGTTCAGCGTTCTGCTGAGTCTCTAGATCAAGTTGGGAAGAGCCACCATTTGACAGCAGTGACCCTTCCTGAGCATCAGCATGGCCTAGCTTTCTCTGTATTTAGCTGATCTCTGATGTCTTTTCTCAGAGTTACAGAGTTTTTGTTCAGTGTATTTTTAAATATTTTTGGTTCTTTCTAAAGATTTATTTATATATTTTATGTATCTGAGTGCACTGTAGCTGTCTTCAGACACACCAGAAGAGGGCATTGGATCCCATTATAGGCGATTGTGAACCACCATGTGGTTGCTGGGAATTGGACTCAGGACCTCTGGAAGAGCAGCCAGTGCTATATTTTTGTTGTGTTTATGCCTAAGTATTTAATTTTAATGGGGCTTCTATAGATGGTACCTAGTTTTTGTTTTGGTTTTTAAATTTCAAATTCTACTTTTTAATTTCTAGTAATAAGAAAGCAGTTAAATTTATATGTTAATCACAGTGTTAATGACATAAAAGACTAAAAAGAGAGAAAAAGCATTTTTGATACTTAAGAAAACATATGAGTCATGGCAGGGACTGAGGAAAAGCCGGGAGGTAAGAGCCTGCCTGCTTCCACCTGTGGCCAGAAACCCCACCTGGGCCAACAGGCCTCTCCATATACAAGTAGCTCAGGGAGAAAGCTACCCGCCCACTTGTGCTGAGGAGCCAGCCACAGGAGGACTCCAGACGCAGGGTCAGAAGAACAGCTGGAAGAGAGAACTGGTCTCCCAGGAATATTGACATCTGAGCTTGAAGGAAAGACAAGCCACAGTCCGAGAGAAAGGCCAGCTAATTCCAGAGATAACCAGATGGCGAAAGGCAAGGGCAAGAACACAAGGAACAGAAACCAAGACTACTTGGCTTCAGCTGAACCCAGCTCTCCCACCACAGCCAGCGCTGGATACCCCAACACACCAGAAAAGGAAGACTCAGACTTAAAATCACTTATCAAGAGGATGATAGAATATTTTAAGAAGGAAATAAATAACTCCCTTAAAGAAATACAAGAGAACACAGGTAAACAACTGGAAACCCTTAAAGAGGACACACAAAAATCCCTTGAAGAATTACAGGAAAACAATCAAACGGGCAGAAATACAGGAAAACACAATCAATCAAATGAACAAAACCATTCAGGAATTAAAAACAGAAATAGAAACAATAAAGAAATCACAAAGGGAGACAACCCTGGAATTAGAGATCATAGGAAAGAAATCAGGAGTCATAGATGCAAGCATCAGCAACAGAGTACAAGAGATGGAAGAGAGAATCTCAGGTGTGGAAGATACCATAGAAAACATGGACAAAACAGTCAAAGAAAGCACAGAATGCAAAAAGCTCCTAAACCAAAACATCCAAGATATCCGGGATGCAATGAGAAGACAGAACCTGAGGATAATAGGTATAGAAGAGAGTGAAGACTCCCAACTTAAAGGACCAGTAAATATCTTCAACAAAATTATAGAAGAAAACTTCCCTAACCTAAAGAAAGAGATGAACATAAATATACAGGAAGCCTACAGAACTCCAAATAGACTGCACCAGAAAAGAAATTCCTCCCGTCACATTATAGTCAAAACACCAAATACACAAAACAAGGAAAGAATATTAAAAGCAGTAAGGGAAAAGGGGCAAGTAACATATAAAGGCAGACCTATCAGAATTACACCAGACTTCTCAACAGAGACTATGAAAGCTAGAAGATCCTGGGCAGAGCACATACAGATTCTAAAAGAACACAAATGCCAGCCCAGGCTGCTATACCCAGCAAAACTCTCAATAATCATAGAGGGTGAAACCAAAATATTCTACGACAAATCCATATTTGCACAGTATGTTTCCACAAACCCAGCCCTACAAAGAATAATACATGGGAAATGCCAACGCAATGAGGGAAACTACACTCAAGAAAAAGAAAGAAAGTAATCTTTCAACAGACTCAGAAGATAGCCACACAAACAATATAAACAACATCAAAAATAACAGGAAATAAACATCAATGGTCTCAACTCCCCAATAAAAAGACATAGACTGACAGACTGGATCCATAAACAGGACCCAGCATTTTGCTGCATCCAGGAAACACACCTCCGTATTAAAGACAAACACTACCTCAGAGTAAAGGGCTGGAAAACAATTTTCCAAGCAAATGGCCCCAAGAAACAGGCTGGAGTAGCCATTCTAATATCGGATAAAATTGACTTTCAACCAAAATTCATCAAAAAGGATGAGGAAGGACACTTCATACTCATCAAAGGAAAAATCTACCAAGAAGAACTCTCAATTCTGAACATCTATGCCCCGAATGCAAGAGCTCCCACTTTCATAAAAAAAAACTCTACTAAAGCTCAAAGCACACATTGCACCTCACACAATAATAGTGGGAGACTGCAATACCCCACTATCAACAATGGACAGATCTTGGAAACATAAACTAAACAGAGACGCAGTGAAACTAACAGATGCTATGAACCAAATGGGTTTAACAGATATCTATAGAACACTTCATCCTGCATCAAAAGAATATACCTTCTTCTCAGCACCTCATGGTACCTTCTCCAAAATTGATCATATAATTGGTCACAAAACAAACCTCAACAGATATAAGAAGATTGAAATAATCCCATGCCTCCTATCAGATCACCACGGATTAAGGTTGGTCTTCAATAGCAACAACAACAGAAAGCCCACATACACATGGAAGCTGAACAATGCACTGCTTAATGATAAGTTGGTCAAGGAAGCAATAAAGAAGGAAATTAAAGACTTCCTAGAATTCAATGAAAATGAAAGTACAACTTACCCAAACCTATGGGACACAATGAAAGCAGTGTTAACAGGAAAACTCATAGCTCTGAATGCCTCCAAAAAGAAACTGGAGAGAGCATACACTAACAGCTTAACAGCACATCTGAAAGTTCTAGAACAAAAAGAAGCTAATACACCCAAGAGGAGTAGAAGGCAAGAAATAATCAAATTAAGGGCTGAAATCAACCAAGTGGAAACTAAAAGAACTATACAAAGAATCAACAAAACCAAGAGCTGCTTCTTTGAGAAAATCAACAAGATAGATAAACCCTTAGCCCGACTAACCAGAGGGCACAGAGACAGTATCCAAATTAACAAAATTAGAAATGAAAATGGAGATATAACAACAGACTCTGAGGAAATTAAAAAAATCATCAGATCCTACTACAAAAGCCTATATGCAACAAAACTGGAAAATCTGGAGGAAATGGACAAGTTTCTAAACAGATACCAATTACCAAAGTTAAATCAGGATCAGATAAACCATCTAAAAGTCCCATAACTCCTAAAGAAATAGAAGCAGTCATTAAAAGTCTCCCAACCAAAAAAAGCCCAGGACCAGATGGGTTCAGTGCAGAATTCTATCAGACCTTCAAAGAAGACCTAATACCAATACTCTTCAAGCTATTTCATAAAATAGAAACAGAAGGAACACTACCCAATTGATTCTGTGAGGCCACAGTTACACTGATACCAAAGCCCCACAAAGACCCAACAATAAAAGAAAACTTCAGACCAATTTCCCTTATGAATATCGATGCAAAAATACTCAATAAAATTCTTGCAAACTGAATCCAAGAACACATCAAGACAATCCTTCACCATGATCAAGTAGGCTTCATCTCAGGGATGCAGGGATGGTTCAATATCCGGAAATCCATTAATGTAATCCACTACATAAACAAACTCAAAGAAAAAAACCACATGGTCATCTCGTTAGATGCTGAAAAAGCATTTGACAAAATTCAACATCCCTTCCTGATAAAAGTCTTGGAAAGATCAGGAATTCAAGGAGCATACCTAAACTTAGTAAAAGCAATATACAGCAAACCAGTGGCCAACATCAAACTAAATGGAGAGAAACTTGAAGCAATCCCACTAAAATCAGGGACTAGACAAGGCTGCCCTCTTTCTCCCTATCTATTCAACATAGTACTTGAAGTTCTAGCTAGAGCAATCAGGCAACAAAAGGAAATCAAAGGGATACAAATTGGAAAGGAAGAAATCAAAATATCACTATTTGCAGATGATATGATGGTATACTTAAGAGACCTGAAAAACTCCACCAGAGATCTGCTACAGCTGATAAACAACTTCAGCAAAGTGGCTGGATACAAAATTAACTCAAGCAAATCAGTAGCCTTCCTATACTCGAAGGATAAACAGGCTGAGAAAGAAATTCGGGAAATGACACCCTTCACAATAGTCCCAAACAATATAAAATATCTTGGTGTGACTCTAACTAAACAAGTGAAAGATCTGTATGACAAGAACTTTAAGTCTCTGAAGAGAGAAGTCGAAGAAGACCTCAGAAGATGGAAAGATCTCCCATGCTCATAGATCGGCAGGATTAACATAGTTAAAATGGGCATCCTGCCGAAAGCAATATAGAGATTCAATGCTATCCCCATCAAAATCCCAACTCAATTCTTTGTAGACCTAGAAAGAGCAATTCTCAAATTCATATGGAATAATAAAAAACCCAGGATAGCAAAAACTATCCTCAACAATAAAAGGTCTTCTGGGAGAATCAGCCTCCCTTACCTCAAGCTGTACTACAGAGCAGTAGTGATAAAAACTGCATGGTATTGGTACAGTGACAGGCAGGTTGATCAATGGAATAGAATCGAAGACCCAGAAATGAATCCACACACATATGGTCACTTGATTTTTGACAAAGGAGCTAAAACCATACAGTGGAAAAAAGGCAGCATCTTCAACAAATGGTCCTGGATCAACTGGCGGTCTACATGTAGAAGATTGCGAATTGATCCATTCCTATCTCCCTGCACAAAGCTCAAGTCCAAGTGGATCATGGACCTTCACATAAAACCAGATACACTGAATCTAATAGAAGAGAAAGTAGGGAAGAGTCTCGAACACTTGGGCACAGGGGAAATGTTCTTGAACAGAACACCAATGGCTTGTGCTCTAAGGTCAAGAATTGACAGATGGGACCTCATAAAATTACAAAGCTTCTGTAAGGCAAAGGACACTGTAATTCGGGCAAAACAGCAACCTACAGATTGGGAAAAGATCTTTACCAATCCTACATCTGATAGAGGGCTAATATCCAATGTACACAAAGAACTCAAGAAGCTAGACTCCAGAGATACAAATAACCCTATCAAAAAATGGGGAAGTGAGCTAAACAGAGAATTCTCAACTGAGGAAACTCGAATGGCCGAGAAGCACCTAAAGAAATGTTCACCATCCTTAGTCATCAGGGAAATGCAAATCAAAACAACCCTGAGATTCCACCTCACACCAGTCAGAATGGCTAAGATCAAAAACTCAGGTGACAGCAGATATTGGCGAGGATGTGGGGAAAGAGGAACACTCCTCCATTGCTGGTGGGAATGCAAATTGATACAACCTCTCTGGAAATCAGTTTGGCGGACCCTCAGAAAATTGGACATAATACTACCTGAGGACCCAGCTATTCCACTCCTGGGCATATACCCAGAAGATGCTCTAACATGTAATAAAAACACATGTTCCACTATGTTCATAGCAGCCATATTTATAATAGCCAGAAGCTGGAAACAACCCAGATGTCTCTCCACAGAGGAATGGATACAGAAAATGTGGTACATTTACACAATGGAATACTACTCAGCTATTAAAAACAATGACTTCATGAAATTCGTAGACAAATGGATGGATCTTGAAAACATCATTCTAGCCAGGTAACGCAGTCACAAAAGAATGAACATGGTATGTACTCACTGTTAAGTGGTTATTAGCCTAAATATTTGAAATACCCAAGAGTCACTTCGCAGGAACAGTAGTACTGAGTACGAGGTCCCAGATGGAGGGCTTGGAGAAAGGACGGAAGGAGCTGAAGGAGTGTGCAGCCCCAGGGAGGTAGCAACACTGGCAACTGGCCTGACCCCCCATACTTCTGGAGACTGATCCACCAACTAAAGAATACACATGGAGGGACCCATAGTGCTGGCCACAAAGACTGCAGAGGAGGGTCTTGTTACCAGTCAGGGGGAGGAGAGGCCCTTGGGCCTGAGGGTGTTATATCCCCCAGTAGAGGAGAATGTCAAGGAGGGAAGAGGAGAGTGGGTGGGGGGTGGGGTGGGGAGGTGGGTTGGAGAATATCCCCATAGAGGCAGGGGGAGAGCGGAGGGAATGGGGAGGTTCCAAAGGGGAGATCTGCAAAGGGGGAAACATTTGAAATGTAAATAAAATATGAAAATAAAAAGAAAAAAAAAACCTATTATTTCCCAAAGAGAAGTAAGTAGTATCTAGTACGTTGAGGAGAAAAAGCCTTTTGCATATTTGTAGTACTTGAGAATTTTTGAATGCATAGTTTCAGGGAATAGATATTCTTTGGTTTATAAATGAAGACATCTCTTCTTAAGATGTATTTTGTATAGGTGATCCATGTGTTTCATATAGATATGACACAAGCAAATGTATGTGTATAAACCATTTGTGTAGTTATGCTTTACAATAGACCATTTATTAAGGTCACTCTCAGTTACTGATGATCATGAAAAGAATAGCTTTTATTGTATTGCTCCTCATTTGTAAATAATATTTTCCATAAAGAGGGTGTATATTACAGTTGGAGACATTAAAAATACATTTAAATTCTAAGATACATTTAAGATAAATTATACTTGGGATCTCCAAATGTAATTTTATTTATTCTTATACTGAAGTCAATATATAGAGAGATAAATATAGAATTTACTCCCAAAAAAGACCAGAGATAATATATTTATGTCATTGTGACATTTTTAATATAGGAAGACTCTCAATTATGAAAGTAATGAAAGGGGAAATTTAAGTAGAGAAAGAAAGATCCTCAGTGGTAGTGGATGTGCCTAGAACTGCAGAGACTTGAATTGTCAAGTTGGAGAGTGTGTGTGTGTGTGTGTGTGTGTGTGTGTGTGTGTGTGTGTGTTTTGGGGGGGATTCACCCTTTCACAGGGGAAGGAGATCAGGGATGAGAGGAGGGACTGTTTGAAGGGGTGATCGGGAGGGAGAGGCTGGGATTGTGAAGTAGAGTGAACAAATAATAAATAAATGAAGAAAGAGAAAGGAAAAAAAAGAAAACATATGAGTCATATTCTATGATAGTGAGTTTCTTATATAGAAATTGTATTCTTGTTATATAGGACACTGAGATAAACTGGGTAGATTGGAAGTGTGTTATCTATGATGTTATCTGTAACCAATTGTCAAATGATGAGATTGAGGATGTAGCTCGTGGCAGAGTCCTCACCTACTGGGTTCAGTTGTCAGTACTGGAGGAGTGGGAGGTGATTCAGGAAAACACATCTGTGCTTGCATGTGTGCATGTATGCTTGTGAGTGCATGCATGTGTGTCTGTTTGCCCGTCTGCCTTTATAGGCTAGAGAGAGGAAAGGAATTTGGAAAAACTTTAATTGGTTGTCTAAACCAAGAGTATATGGTATTTTTTGTTCTTGCATCTTTTATGAAGATTTGAAATTTTAAAGTTGAAACACGTTTTAATTAAAACAACACTGTATGTCTTACTGTTTTAGGTGAAATCCTTAACCCTGTTCGTCACCCACTACCCACCAGTCTGTGAACTAGAAAAATGTTACCCGGAGCAGGTGGGGAATTACCACATGGGATTCTTGGTCAATGAGGATGAAAGCAAGCAGGAGTCAGGTACGAGAGCCCTTGCGTAGCACAGGCGAATAGTCCTGTCTTTCAGTTGGTAACTCAAAACTTGTAGGAACTCGAGCTTATTGCTTATTAGGAATATAAGATGAAAGTGTCCATGATAAAGAACATTGCCGACATTCACTTGCTCTAAGCTTTGAGTCGCATAGAGTGTGCCTCTGTTTGCAAACCCAGAGTCCTTCCCGGAGTAAATGGCAACCCTTGTTTCAGAAGGAAGGGTTCCTCTTAGTCCCCCACATTTTCTCTTGGTTTTTATTCTAGGATACGATATTCAAGTGCAGAGGATCTTTAGTCATCTGTAAAATGTTCACCACCTCCCCCAGTTCATTTTGCACCAACTACTTACCCCGTAGTGGAGGTGCGTTGTCTTACTATAGTAAAAGTGAATCTCAGATAGGTCAAGTGGCTTGCCATGTCTGTCCGTTGTGCAGAAGAGTGACACATTCTCCTTCTAGGTCCTGTCTTCCCAGCTTCCCCAGTACTGCTGCCATCAGAGGATGAGGTGTGTGTTTCTCAGAGAAAGAACACCATTAGCCAACGGGAATAAATTCAAGTACCATATGTAACCTAGTGAGCTGTGGAATATCCCCGGCTCAGTAGTAGGGTTTTTTTTTTTTTTTTTTAAGCTACCAGCCTGTGGTAGTTTGCACAGTTGGTATGCTGTAATGGAAAATCCATTATCCAAGGCACTCCAGAGACCAAATTTAATTAAAAAAAAACAAACAAACAACAAGAAAACAAAAAACAAAACAAAACAAAACAAAAAAACCCAACCTGGTAAGGACAGAGCTTAAAAAGAATCCAGGCAGATGGCCCAAATAAAACAAAGTATTGGACCTAAGATAAATGGCATGTCAAGCACTCACTGCCTCACCATTCTGAGCCCTGAAAAACACATCATAAATTCCCTCATCAAGTTTTGCTTCTTATTAATCTGCATCCAGTGTGACCGAAAATGGCTTACAAGTGAAACCCATGGGACACACATTGTAGAGTTCTGTAGAAGGGGTGTGTGTGTGTGTGTGTGTGTGCGTGCATGTGTGTGCTAATGTAGTGCTGCTCAGAGCTTACAAACCTCCTGCCAACCTAGAGCAGAATCCCATCCCCTAGAGTGTCTGGCATCTTATTATATTGATTTGAACTTTATCCATGAACATAACTCTTAGAATTGAATGAGGCTGAAGGCTTTAGTCCCTTACCAGGCTCCAGGCAGACTAGGTTTTCCCTCCTCTACCTCCCCCATGCTTCTGAATGATGTGCACCGTTCCCATCCGAGGCACCGTATATTAGTGATCTGATTGTGTTAGTTGGGCCCTCAGCCTTCCCTCCCTCTGTCCTCCCACGTCCTCATTCACCTTGTTGTCCCCTCAGGCATACTCATTTTAGTTACCATGCAGTGACGGCAGCATCCACTCCTCAGACAAGCACATAACTACTACTGGGTTCTAAGAACCAAGACTGCCTAGTTTTTATTCTTTATTTTTGCATTCTTTTGTTTGCTTTGAGTCTGTGGCCAAATCCTCCTTTGCCTCCTGATAGCTTTGTAAATGGCATCTGTACACGATGCCAACATAACTGAACCTGTTAGTCCCCCTGGAGTCCTTCCTGCTGGAGCCCTTGGTGGCTCTTCTCTTGTGAACTGGTTGCTGCTGGAGCCTGCTGTACACCTGCAGTCCTGAGGCTGCCTTTGTGGTCCTCTGGGGATTCTCTTACTTTCTCCTTCAAGTGCGTGAGTTCCAGTAGCAGCTTGATCCTAGTGGATCAACAGTAAGGCTTGTTCCCCGTGGATCGACAGTAAGGCTTGATCCCCGTGGATCGACAGTAAGGCTTGATCCCAGTGGATCGACAGTAAGGCTTGATCCCCATGGATCGACAGTAAGGCTTGATCCCAGTGAATCGACAGTAAGGCTTGATCCTGGTGGATCGACAGTAAGGCTTGATCCCGGTGGATCGACAGTAAGGCTTGATCCCTGTGGATCGACAGTAAAGTTATGCAGTGTGTGTAGCACACTCCCTTCTCAGCACAGTCCTCAGCTCCTTCTCTTTGCAGTTCTCCTTGCTGTCTTCCTGCCTTGCTTGCTCCATCCACAGGCCAGTGAGAAGATGCTTGTAGCTATTTGAGATTCTACATACTGGACACCTGACAGTGTCCACAGCTAGAACGGGGGCTAGCATTTTCTGAGACTTTTTTCCACTTTTTCTTATTTTACTTTTGGCACTGGGTGTTGAACTCAGACCTTGGTTTATGCTGAGCATGCACTCTACCACTGAGCAGTGTCTCTGTTTCTTCCTGTAACTTTCTTAGGCTCAAAGGAACTTTTTTCCAGGTGCCTTCTAGCAGCTTAGGAGCTTCCCATCTCATGTTCAGAACTGAACTGCATCTAAGTAAGAATGGCAGAAATGACGTTGTCTCAGAATCAGGACTCACTTTTGGAGCTAGATGTGAGGAATTGTTCTGATTAAGTGGACAGCTGTTAATTCCTTATAATACAAGTTTTCTTAGATGTGGAATGGATTTCGAGGAGGCCATTACTAGCATCAGTGAAACAAAGTAAATATTCTAGGTCCATATTTCAAGGGGTGTGTGGTTGCCGAAGCAATGGTCAGCAACCAGAAAGCCAGCTGTAAAATCTTAGACAAAACTGGGTACTATAAGGAATGTCTTTACCCTGGTTAGCCAGCTGTAAAATCTTAGACAAAACTGGGTACTGTAAGGGATGTCTCTACCCTGGTTCTTGGGAGGTGAAGGCATGAAGATTATTTCAAGACATTTCTTAGCTACATGGCCAGTTCAAGGCCAGGGTAGGCTGCATGAGACCCTGTCAAGGGGTAAAGCAGACATGTCATCTAATTTTTTATCAATCTCTAAAACATCTATAAATCTATAAAAACAAACAAACCAAAACCCAACAGCAACCTCAGAAAGAACCTGATCAGGGCTGGTGAGAGAGCTTAGTGGAGAAGGACGCTTGCCCAGCCTGATCGTGAGTTCAGTCCCTCAGTCTGACTTCCAAAAGTTGTCCTCTGGCCACCACACAGCCTCTGTGCCATGCATGCAGTGTCCCCCACAGCAAAATCAAGAAGTGTGAAAAATTGGAAATGGTTTGGTCAGCTCTCTTTAATAACATTCTTGAGAAATTTGGCCTTAAAATAGATTTTGCTAATTTTCTTTATAATAGAAACATGAATTATTATATTCATAGACTAATAGGGATTAGTTTTGAAAATATCCCCTAAGATAGGGGTGTAGCTTGTAAGATGAGAACGGACTAGCGAGAATGTAGGCCGCTGGGTGGTATTTACCCATCTCTCCTCCCACTTGTAGCCTCCAGCCTCCATATTTCCACCACCACATACACAGTGCACCCAGCCCACCAAGAAGGTGCAGGCTTGAGACAAAATGTAACTACAGAAAGAGACCCCAGGTAGCTGTAGAGAGTGACCATGTTCTTTGCCTTAAAGTCATGAAAACAGCCATAGTGCTGAAATAGAGACCAGCATTTGGTGTTAGATTCCCTCTGTGTGTACTAACATATGTTAATGATGTGTTCCCGGTAGCATAATGTATTATGTAATTAAACTGTAGTTCATGGCTATAGTGTGCTTTAGAAGCAGTGTAGAAAACATGCACAAAGAAGATATGGTCTACAGTCCCAGCTCCTGAGGAGGCCAAGGCACAGGATCCCTTGAGCCAAAAGTTTGTGGTGACCCAGGTAACATAGTGTAGCTTGTCTTAAAAACACAAAGACTTGCCGGGCAGTGGTGGCACACACCTTAATCCCAGCACTTGGGAGGCAGAGGCAGGCGGATTTCTGAGTTCGAGGCCAGCCTGGTCTACAGAGTGAGTTCCAGGACAGCCAGGGCTACACAGAGAAACCCTGTCTCGAAAAACGAAAAAAAAAAAAGACTTCAGAACCATTGTTACGGCTGTCTCTATTGTTTATATGTGGCATATATATTTCTATATTTCATGTGTATCTCAACATATGGTACAAATTATATGTAAAGGGAAAAATAACAACTCTTAGAAAATGTGTCAGCAGATCCATTTCTGAGGAAGGCGCTTTGCTCCTTACCAGGCTGTCAGCACGTGCTGGCCAACAGCGTGCTTGCACAGATGGGTGCACAAACAGATGAATGAGTTTTGCCGTGCTTAAGAAAGAATCTAGCATGGAAGCTAGATTAGTCTGGAATGAGCCGGGACTGTTTTAGTCTTAAGATGAGAGGTCTGCATTTTTGGTGGCTACTGGTGTTCACTGGCCTCTTCATCTCGTGTGCACGGAAGAGTAACAAAAAGCCACCAGGGTTCGCAGACTCCCACTCCCTCAGCTGTGCGCACCCACTCCTCACTGTTCTTTGCTCCCGCTCTCTTGTGGAGGTAGGAGGTATTCTCAGTGCGTGGTAAAGACGCCCGAGTCTGGGCCATTCTTCTCACCTCCTACTTCTTGCAGACACCCTGAGAAAGCTATTATCTGCCTGCTTCTGAGTTCTTAGAGGAGGTGAGTTCCATTGTCCCCTTCCTTCCCCTGCTGTGTTCAGGGTCTTGGTGTTTATCATCAGTGGCTGATTATCAAAGCATGCACATGTGACAAATAAAGGAATGTGGGAGGGAAGCCCTTGGTGAATCTACAACCTGTCCCAGAAACTATCTTGGAGCTGGCTCAGCTGCAACCAGATGTGATGTGATATTTTTGTTTTAGAGCTTCATGATACTGTGGCGCTTTAGATTCTGAAAAATGGACTTGTATATAGCTCTGTCTTTGCACTGTACCTGAGGATTTCCCAGTTCTTAAAACTTTCAAATGTGTGTGTGTGAGTGAGTGTGTGTGTGTGTGTGTGTGTGAGAGTGTGTGTGTGTGTCAGAGCTTGGAGGCCGGGATGGTCCTCCAGAGTTACTTCAATTGGGAGTTAGAGGGCAAGGCCTCTCTATTTTTATTTTTATCAGTGTTAGCTTACAGTACTTTGTAAACAGTGGGCAACAGCTTGCTATCTCAAAACATCAGCTTCAACCAAAAACTGTCCATCATTTCTGTGTGTCAGACGTCAGGGGACCTTAGCTAAGCACCTTAGGAGCTTTGCCTGGAAGGCAGTCATTCCTGGCTCAGCCTCCCAACCCTTTTCATGGCTTTGCACAGCCCTTGGGATAGCATCAGCTTGGTGCTGACAAGCCACAGTCCTTCACTGACTATTGATGAGTGACAGGTCTCTACATGAGCCTTTTCACATGGCAGCCCACAGCACGGCAGCCCACAGCACGGCAGCCCACAGCACGGCAGCCCACAGCATGGCAGCTGGCCCTCTTGGAAGCAAGCAAGAAAGTAAGGGTGCCTAAGGAGGAGGATACAGTGGTCTCTGGTCTACTTTTTACAGTGTCATATTTTGTCCATTAGAAGTGAGTCACTGGGTCCATTCCACACTCAAGGAGATGAATGACATAGGTCATGAACGCTATCAGGCCAACAGCCTTCCTAACAGATGTGGACATAAACCCTTCATCCCAAGTGGCATCCGAGCATCAGTGTCCCCTTCAGTGTGCACAGCTCCTTTAACTGGAAGTTCCCTGTTACTTGAACTGTGGGATACATAACGGTCCCTTCCTTGTTTAAAGGAAAGCCCAAACTATTCTTCTTTAATACAGAAGCTCAGTTCAGAGTCTACAGTCAAGACTATGCTAAGTGAGCCAAGCCTCCTATAAGCAAAGCATTTTCAAAACTTCATCTCTTCTTAAATCAATAAACTCAATAAAGCAAGCTACAGGTGGAGAGAAAAGTGTGTTCACACCGTGTTCCTTATCAGAGGCCAGGAGGGCACAGGAGCTCATACCTTCCTTCATCCCCTTGACTCGACGTTCAGGCATTGTTTGATCTACGTTTCTCCCCTCTTCATTTCATAGGTGACATGGAGCAGATGCCGGATTCTGTCACTTTTCTCTATCAGATAGCCAGAGGAATTGCATCCAGGAGTTATGGACTGAATGTGGCGAAGCTAGCAGATGTGCCTGGAGAAATCTTACAGAAAGCCGCTCACAAGTCTAAAGAGCTGGAAGGCTTGGTCAATCTGAGAAGGTCAGATGGTGTTCATTTTGTTCTTTGCTCCGGTTCCTAGTGGAAGCCTCTGAGCTGTCCAAGATGAGAGAGGGCCTGTAAGTGAACACCACCAGAGCCTCTTTGGAGTGCAGCTTCTGTGGGTTTCCTTATAGCCAGAGGAAGGCAGCTTGGGGCAAGCTCAGATGAATTCAGCCCTTGTTTGTGTCAAGTCTTCATTAGGTGGCAAGCAATCTTTTTGGTCTTTTTTTTTCCCCAAGAGAATTAAGTCCATGTGTGCCGACACTCTTGCTACTGAAGAATCACAGTTAAAGGTTACTGAGCTCAGTATCAGTACTTAGGGCCTGCCCAGAGCTTCTCTTACGTGCCTCAGCAGTGGTCAGTAGCTATCAGAATTAAGAATTCTGTCAGGGTCAGGGACCAATAAAAATGCCTCTGTGGGTAAAGAAGACTGCCACCAGACCTGACTGATCCCTAGGGCCTACATGGTGGAAAGAGAAGCAGCTCCCACAAGCTGTCCTCTGTGTACGCTGTGACATGTTCCCATCCCCTAAATGAATAAGTGTAATGACAGCAACAAAACCTTAAAGAATTCTGTCAGGACATGTGGCTGCAGACCTGGTTCAGCAGTTAAGATTGCTTGCTGCTCTTCCAGAGGACCCGAGTTCAGTTCCCAGCCTCTACATCAGGTGCTCACAACAACCTATAATTCCAGTGTTTCTGGCCTCAGTGAGCACCTTCACAGACATGGTGCACATAAATAAACTCATGCAGACATAGGTTCATCGCATAAATACAAATTAATGAATTAATCTTGCGGAAAAGAATTATTCCAGTAATAGTGGAATAATGTGTAGTGAACAGTGTGGAGCCATGCACTCAACGTTATCCACCTGTCTCGGATTTCTGAATTGTGTGTGGCGGTTGTAATTGGGCTGCTTTCTGCCTTCTCTCTACCCTCTCCTCACCCCCACTTTCTGTGTGAATGCTCGTCACCCTTGACAGCTAGTCAGTATATAGTCAGCTCATGAGCCAGCTCTAGGATACTCCTGGGAGATGCCACCAGCAAAGGGTCCTGTGAACAAGCAATGCGTTAGGGCCTTTTCTTTCTTGAACAACTAGGAAATAGCCTGAGTTCCCTCAAGAAACTATGATAACCACCTGACCATAAATAAACCAAAAAAAAATTTTTAATCAAATTGAAAGTTACAGCTGATTACCAGTTCCCGGACTCCCTAAGGATAATACTTAGTTCTGAGAATCATTACCAAGTTTCGGTATTAAGATGTTGCTGAGTATGGTGACACATACCTTTAATCCCAGCACTCAAGAGGCAGAGGCAGGCAGAACACTGTGGGTTTGAGACCACCCTCATCTATTTAGTGAATTCAGGGTAGCAAGGACTACATAGTGAGACTCTGTCTTGAAACCAACCAGCAAACAAAACGTTAATATATCCATGAGGCAGGAAAGATGGCTTGGCCATTTCATAGCACTCACAGCTGACTCACAACTGCCTGTAACTCCACTTCCAGGAAATCTGATGTTGTCTTCTGTCCGCTGAGGGCAGCCGTGTGCATGTTGTATGCATGTTAGGCACACACACAAACACGTGAAATAAAAACCTTACTCTCTGTCACGTGAAAAGTAAAGAAGCAGCTCCAGCTTGAGTGCTGTGTAGAGCGCATGCGCCTCTCTGCCTCAGTTTCCTTCCCCAGCAGCTGTGCTCAGTGTGCCAGCCGTGGGGTGGTGTGCAGAGACTGACTGTCCCCAGCACTGGAGAGCCACAGATGATGGGCAGCTTCCTGTGTCAGTGCTGTCTGCTGCTTCACCTCTGTGCTGTCACACAGGAGCAAGGCAGTGCAGTCAGTTTCAGGCTACTTCTGTTACAAGACAAATTAACAAAACCTTTCCAAAAAGATTACCGATGGCAGCACAAAATCTAAACCTTAACCTTCTGCAAAGTCCGAAGGCACAGGATGTCTTTGTTGTCCTTTAGTCATCTTTTCCTGAAAGAGACAAGAACAAACTGCTACCTCAGAGGGTTCTGCTGCCTGTGGTGGTGCACTCCCTTAATCCCAGCACTCTGGAGGCAGAGGCAGGGGGATCTCTGTGAGTTAGAGTCTGACCTAGTCTATATAGTGAGTTCCAGGCCAGCCAGGGCTACATAGTGAAACTCTGTCTCAAAAAAAAAAAAAAGCGCACGTATAAACTGGTAATGAAATGATTCATAATTGTTACTCTGGTAGCCTCAGAAACTAAAGTCAGAACATTACGACACTCAGATTATTATAGACATTCATTTTTTCAACTAATATGTGACATTTTAAAATCTGCAGCGTTATTTTGATAAGGTGGGATATTATATTAAGATGGACTATTTCAAATCTGGAGAGGTGGCTCAGTGGTTAAGAGCACTGCCTGCTCTTTCAAAGGACCCAGGTTCTAGTCCCAGCACCTACATGGCAGCTCACAACTATCTGTAACTCCAGTTCCAAGGAATCTGACCCGCTTTCTTTTCTGGCCTCTGTGGGCACTAATCATGCACATGATACATAAACATGCATGCCAGGAAACACTCATGCACATAAAATAAAATCCCCCCAAATTTTTTGAGGATGGAATAGTCCATGGTTTATCAGGACACTGTACATATTTTCCCTAGTCAGTAAAAGCATTTTTTTACATCAGTTTTCTTGGTCAGATCAAAGAAAGCAAACTGATTCTTGTTCGGTATGTGTGGGTATGCTATATTAATAGCTAAGAACTAGTTACACACTCGTCGCATGCAGAAAGGAGTGCATACAGTCACCTGTAGCTTCCTGGACACAGACAGGGACACCAGCAGCCTCTGGCAGATTAAGAAATCATGTGCCCTCCCTGCAGGCAGCAGGAAGACGATCATGGTAATCAGTTACTGGGTCTTTAATGCAGCCGTAACCCTGCAGTGGGGGACACTGCCACAGCTTCCTGTTGACAGAGCCTGTGCTGACCCTACTGAGTAGGCTTCCATTACTCCCCCATCAATCCCATTTCCAAAATAATGAATACTTTATTATTTTCTCCAGGAAAAGGCTTGGATATTTTACAGACTTATGGACAACACATAATGTAAAGGACGTGCACACGTGGGCAGATGAACTGGAAATGGAGGAGGTACAGACTTCTCCCCCACATTAAAAAGAAAACTGCATCTTTGGAGCAAAATACGGAGAACTGAAGATACAAACTGTACAAACCAACTTTAGGTACCAGCTGTCTCTGTGGCGTGAGCACAGGGGATGAGCGACTTCCTTTTGAGATGGTTTCTTCTCTGAAAGGAAAGCTTTTCAGGCTCTGTCCTGCCTTCAGAAGAAAAAGACTTTGGAATGTAAAGGCTTCACTGGGTAGTGAGGATGTCCCTAGGCGGTAAATTTCATACAAAAACAGGTTCTTCTAAGTAAAACCTAAAACGGAGGCACTTGGTGCCTGCATAGTCAGAGGAGCAGTGTTTATTTCAGTTCAGACAATTGACAACAAGGTAATCTGACAGGAATCTACTTTTGTGAGAACTAAAGAATTTTATAATGCCAGCAGTTTGCTCACCAAAGACATAAACATTTTTATGAGAAGTAGAATCATGAAGCTTCTAGAAACCAGAGCACGGGAAGGAAAAGGCCATATGAAATTTGAAGAGCTTAATGCTGTCATAATTTTAAACAGCTTAAAGGTGGTTATATAAAATTATTTTGTCATTCGCTTAAATAAAAATATGGAATGAATACTTGCTCAAAATTATGGCGTGTGGCTTATTGAGTTTTGTTATCCAGATACCAGCTAGTTGTCATGTTTTTCTCTTGATTGATTGATTTTTGAAATAAGGTCTCATTATGTAGCTCTGGCTGACCTGGAATTCACCATGTAGACCAGGCTGATCCTAAGCTCAGGGACCCACCTGCCTCTGCCTCTGGGGCTCTGGGAGGAGAGACCTGGGCCTCCACAGTCGGCTGCTTTTATTTTCGTCTGTGGAAGGTCCTCAGAGCTGCCCTCAGTTGTCCTGACTGCCCAGTTAACCAGCATAGAACACCTGTCATCGTAGAGCTGAACTGGAGGCTTTCTGGATTCACACACACCCTCCTTCCTTGCCAGTTCCAAGGGACGGATACCCAACTGTGTCCCTGGGTTTTTTACAGCACTTACAATCTGGCTCTCATATCCATGTGCTCTTTTTGTTTCTAAGTATGTCATCCTGCATAAGGGTTCTTCCCTTCCCACCCATTTATGATTCCTGCTCAGTTACATTTCTTTCCCATGGTTAATGGACATAGTTTTAATTCTTTTTTTCTAGGTTCTTACCTACAGTGACTCACTGTGATGAAGAATGGTCTGTTGTTTGGTGCTACCCAGTGGCTCTATGAAGTGTGTTATTTGTGCTCAGTACCATCTCAGCCCTTTAGAGTGTGCAGCTCTGCAGATGCTTCTCTCTTCGTGAGTTGTATACAAAGGTCACTGTTGTCAGTGACAACACTGTTGTCAGTTGTACAGTGTTCTCATTACCCCAAGTGGATGACAGTTGTTCTGTAGAGAACCCCAGCACAAGACAACCACTGACCCACATTCTGCCTCTACAGATTTGCCTGTTCTCAGTCGGGTCATCATCTAAATGGATGTACATAGCATGTGGTCCTCTGTGACTGTCATCTTGCACTCAGGTTAATGTTTTCAAACCATCCATGTCAGAGCAGGTACCAGTAAGTCATTCCTTTCTGCGGATGGATCATTTATCATTCGGTTCCAAACCTATGTTTTGTTTAACCATTCACTGGGAGGTATACATTTAGATTATTCTGTTCTGACTTTTGGAATAGTAGGAACAGCTTTGTATGTGACAAAACATAAGATATTTTAGAATCCCCTGGCTTATGAACAATTAGTCTCAATTGTTACAAGCACCTTTTACATTTACAATGATTTGTTCCATCTCTTCTCTGCTTTAAAGGTTAGGAGAAAGCATGGCATACTGTAGATCTCAATAAATACACTTAAAATAGAAAAGACTATCAGGTCAGAAGCTGAATAAGAAGAAGGCTCCTTGTCATCAAGGTACCTGCTCACTGATGACTGGAGGTCCTTGTGGAAGGTCTTTTAAAAGAAGACAAAACCTTTTTATCTGACTGTCCAAGTTTGAGCCTGTTGTTGTGGAGGTGGGGTCATGGGACTGGTGAAACAGTGCCTACCATGTGAATTCCTGAGAAAGACTAGATCGAATCCAATATGGCCTACCAATTAGTGGTAACCTTTACTGAGTCCCAAGATCAATTGTAATTACTGCTGTTCTGTGTAATTATACAAATGCTACTTGGTGGTGCTTCTCACTGGGAATGTGGTGTGTATCAGCATCGCCTGTGATTCCTAACTTCGTGAGTTAAGTCAGTTCCTCCAAGGGACATTGTCACTCATGCATATGAGGACTATACTGACCCAGGTAAACCGGTAGGGACAGGCTTTGTCGGGGAGATGATCATTCTGGCTTGCCTGGGACATCTGTCCCCCAAACCCCCACTTGGCTGGCACATTTATTAAATGCCTCTGTAACTCAGAACTGCTCTGTTTGTTACCACAAATTATAAGGCAACCCCAGTTACAATTGGTGCTTTGTGGCACAGCGGTTGACATGACAAGTTTCAAATGCTGTCTTCAAAAATCCACTTTTCGTGACTCGGTGGGTGAGCTCAGGTTCCTGACCCTTGCCTTGGCCCGTTCTGGGTTAGGACTTAGTATTGTGGCATTTAGAAACTCTAGGTTCGCTAATTACTGTTAGGCTTTATACCACCTAGTCCATTTTTAAAATGAATCCCAAGATAACTTATCCTTTTCAATCATGGTGAAGAATGTGCACCTACTTGGCATAGTGAGAGACACCTGGCAGGGCTGTCTTCAGGCAGAAATAGTTCAGCTTGGGAGAAGGAATTCTCTTCTCTGGTTGTCTTTATTCAGATACGCAGCTCCTTTCACTGCCCGTGGTGACTTCACTCCCTCCCTCCCTCCCTTCTCTCTCCTTCCACTCCCCCTCCCTCTTCTACTCCCCTCCCCTCCGTCTCTTTCATTTACAAGATTTTTATTAATTTGTTCTTAGACTACTTTATACGTGTGTATTGTGCTTCTCTCTCCCTCTCTCTCTCTCTCCTTTTCTTTTCCCCCTCCCTTCTCAGGCAAACCCTCACTTCTCCTTCACAAATCTCTTTGCTGCCTTAACTTTTAGTTTTTTTGTTGTGATCCACTGAGCTTTTCTTAAAATTCATATACTATATTTAATCATTTTCCTCCCCATTCCTCCCAGCGTGTCCTTACCTACAAAACTTCATTTTTCTCTCTTTCTTTAAAACAAACAAAAACAAAGTAAAATAACAAGAATGACACACAAAAATGGAAATCAAAGGAAACAAGCAAAAGACTAATAAGACAAAAGAAAAAAAAACAAGCATGCTGCCACGGTCTTGGAGTTCATGTGTGTGTCAGTTCTGTTGTATCTGGAAGATGCTATTTCCTTGGCGTCATCCATCCTCCCTGGCTCTTACAGTCTGTCCGTCTCCTCTTTCACATAGCTCTCTGAGCCCTGAGGAGAGGGTCTGATGAAGATATCCCATTCAGGGCTGAGTGCTCCAAAGCCTCTCACTTTGCACCTTATCCAATCATGGGTCTCTGTGTTTGTTACCATCTGCTATAAGAAGATACTTTTCTGATGATGGCTGAGTAAGCACTGATCTACATTGGGAGCTTGATGGGCTTACCAATAGGTATACAATTGAGGATAATGACCATGCCTCTTCCTGCGTGCTGCCAAGACCAAGGAGCTCTTACCTCACTCATGACTGACAGTTGTCATGGCCAGGCTTACCCTAGTGAGGGCGACTACTCTGGACTCATGATCGCAGTCACCATGTCATGTATCTAGCAGGCCTCCTGCCTCTCTTTCAGTGCTTACATTCCTTCTGCTCGTCTTCCTTGATGGTTCTGGAGAAGATCGGAAGTACTATGTGTCATTTTGACCTTCTCGAGGACCCTTTCTGTCTTACTTTATGAAGCCCGGTGGGGTGTAGGGAATACTACCTTCTGTCAGAGTTAGATGACAGGACTTAAGATCCAGTCCCTCCCCGGCATCAGATGCCAATGTCTGGTTAGGAGACAGACCGTCATTCAACATTAGTATCTATCACTGTTTTGCTTTCTCTTTCCTTTTTCTCATATTTTCTTTCAAGTCCATGATCTAGTCTGCAAGGAAACGTGTGCATATGCCATCCTCAATCCCCTCCAAGACTCTACCTGACTAAGGAGGTCCTGGGTAGAACCCAAGGAATGTCTATCTCCCCCCCCCCCCCCCCCCGAGACAGGGTTTCTCTGTGCAGCCCTGGCTGTCCTGGAACTCACTCTGTAGACCAGGCTGGCCTCGAACTCAGAAATCCGCCTGCCTCTGCCTCCCAAGTGCTGGGATTAAAGGCGTGCTACGCCACCACTGCCCGGCTTAATTGACTTTGTTTGTTTGTTTTGTTTTGTTTTTTTGAGACCGGGTTTCTCTGTGTAGCCGAATATTCATCTTTTTAAGAGGTTGTTTCTTAGGGCAATTTCAGATTTAGAGAAAATCAAGTAGGAGCCAAGTTTCCGTATCCCCCCTTCTCCCAGCCTTCTCAGTGCTTACACGTGACAAATGCTTACCCTTATTCAAGAACTGACCTTGACACCTCAATGTTACTCAGAGTCATGGCTTCTATTAGAGTATACCCTTGTACACTGGACAATAACATCTTAACAGCTGCTCAGCACAGCTGAAACCTCTGATTATTTTCATTGTCTCCATGGTTTTACCATTTCCAAAATGGCCACATAGTTGGAATCAGAAATTGTAGCATGTTTAGACTGGCCTTTTTCACTTAGTAATGTGCATTTAAGATCTCTCCATGTCCAATGAATAGATGCCAGCAAAAACATTGTTACAAAATTTTTCCATTCTTTTCTTGATCTGACAAACCATTTCTTGGGGTGCTGAGTGGAATTCCATTCCATTGTCTAGCTCTGTCACAGTCCATCCAGCTCTGAAAGAGATCTCCGTTGCAACTCTGTTTATAACACAGGTTTTTATGTGTACACAACTTTTCAACTCAACTGAGTAAATACCAAGCAGTATGATTGCTGGGATGTGTGGTAAGAATATATTCAGTTTTACATGAATTGCCAACCAGTCCTTTAAGATGGTCGAGCAATTTTTCATGGGCAGGAGCAATAAACAGGAGTTCCTGTCCTTGATAGAATTAGGCATGTAAGTGTTCTGGAATCTAGCCTTTCTGACGCTGGGTATGACATCATGTACTCTTTTTTGCTGCCTTTCCTGAAGAGATGTGATAGGGGTATTTCCCATGCTTCACGTCTCTTAAGGTGTGTGTCTTTTGCTTACTTTCTGTCTGATTACTATTGTGTTGTTGAGCTTTAAGCATTCTTGGTATATCTTGGCTAACAATTTGTCTTAATCAGTGTTGTTTTGCTCTGAAGAGACACCATGACCGTGGCAACTCTTATAAGATTTAGTCTGTTTTCATCATGGCAGCGTTTGGCAGCATGCAGGCAGGCATGGTGCTGGAGAAGGCGCTGAAGGTGCTACATCTGGGTCCACAGGCAGAAGGGAGAGAGAGACACTGGGCCTGGCTTGGACTCTTTAAACCCCATAGCCAACCCCAAGTGACACAGTTTCTCCAAAAGGCCACAATTATCCCAACAAGGCCACAACTCCTAAACCCCTGCAAGTAGTACCACTCCTGATAACTAAGCATCCAGACGTAGGAGCCTATGGGTCTACTCTTACTCAAAGCACCACACAATCCCTTGTTACATATGCTGTTTGCAAACGTTTCCTTCCCATCTGAAGCTTATTTCTCATTCTCTTGACAGAGCCTTTCACAGAGCAGAAATTAATTTTAATAAAGTACAGCACTGATTCTTTCATGGACCATGCCTTTGATATGCCAAAAACATCATTTCTGTGCCCAAGGCCTTCCACATTTTCTACTGTAGTTATATTTGGAGAATTTTATAGTGTGTATATTTACACCAAATAATTTTGAGTTAGCCTTTCCACAAAGTTTTTTATGTTTCTGTACTATGTATGTGCCTGGTGCCCATTGGGTGAGAAGAGGGTGTCAGATCCCCTGGAACTGGAGTTATGGGTGGTTGTGAGTGAACGTGTGGGTTCTGGGAACTGAATCAAGACCCTCTGCAAGAACAACACCTGATCTTAACTTCTAAGCCATCTTTCCAGCCCCAATGGACTGTATTTTTTCAGAGTGTTTTTAAGTTCACAGCAAAACTGAGCATAAAATGCAGAGAGGACACTTGAACTATTGTAAATGATTCCTCTGCAGATTAAGAGACAGATTGAGTGCGACCCTAATGTTTTCAGACTCTTACCCGTCACCAGCACCAGTTCTGAGTCACACCAGAGTCACATCCTTTAACTTTTTAACATTGGAAACTTAGCAGAATATTAAACAAAAGAAAACATTTAAAAGCTCATTGTTTGTGAGTGTCCATAAAGAACATGTGTGTTGTCCTAAATCACTCATAAGTTGTCTGGTACTTTGTATTTTGAATATTAGTAGCATTCAAATCAGGATATAACATTGTCAGGAGAGAAGATAAAAATATTCCCAAGCACTGACCCAAGTTCAATACCTTTGAGTATTTTAGTTTTCCAGGGGTCAACAGCTTTGCTATTTAGACACAGCCAAGTTCCCAGTGTCTTCCTTCACTGGAAGTACAAACACCCCATGTACTGAAAGAGTTTCTGGTGGGGCCAGGAATTAGCTCACCCTTTGTAATGAGTCGGCAAACAAACCAATTCTGCATAAATGATTACCAGACAGCAGTGGGTTAACCTACACTGCAATGTCAGATTCTTCTAGAACAATTAATTGCTCCAGTGTCAGATGCAAACTTTACAAGAAGGAACAAGTTGAAAATGCTGACTTGTCTGTAAAAAGTAAGTACCATGGACTTTAAGGTATCTGATTCAAGTTTTAAAAATAGATTTATAAATGGCAGACTGGCGAGTGTAGGTGGTCAATCTCAAGACACCTAATTATATTCAGGCAATATGTGACCAACTATGCAAAATGTCCAACTGTATTTCCAACCTTATTAAACCAAAATAATTCCTTCAGTGGCAGTTTGTTATAAGCATATTGATCTGTGTATAAGTGAGTAGTTGCAAACTTAGTTAATAGTGATAGATTTTATTAAGTTGCAAGAACAGGCAGGCACTAGGAGATTCATTGAAATGGAAAACAGAGAACAGTTTTGTTTGTTTGGGTTTATGGAACAAGAAAAAAAGAGGGGAGGGTCTTTTCAGCCTAGAGCCTAGCTCTCGTTCTTTTTCTTGTCACCTCATGGGCAACAGGCTTACGGTCCCTTCTGCTTTTTTACAGCTTCCCTTTTAAGGACTCTTTCCACATTGTAATAAATCAGCTCTGTGGTTTTTCTGTGTGTGGGGGGAGGATGGAAATGTGTGTGCTGATGCATGTGCATAACTGCACACATGCACAAATGTGCACATGCATGTGAACGGCTGGATCTAGAATGCCACGCTTGGATTTTATGTGGGTTCTGCAGATCCAAACTGTGCGTCAGTGTTTGACCAGCTAAGCCATTTCCCCAGACCTTCCTATGTTTTGCTTTCTCTCCCATTGGCTTTAGTTCTGTTTGCAACTCTATCTCCTCATGCTTTTTTTTTTTTTGGTTTTTCGAGACAGGGTTTCTCTCCTGCCTTCATTCTAAGTGTGAGCCATCACTACAGATCTCTTGGCCTTCACTTTTTGGAGAAGATAAACTTGGGGATGGGGCAGGGCTGAAGCTATGGCAGTGGTAGAGCATATATTTAGTGTATTTAAGACCTGATTTTATTCCCTCCGGTCCCCCTACCCCCACCTACAGTAGAAGACTTGAAGGGGTTAGGTAATCACAGTTATTCCAACTTGTGCAGCTGCCTAGCTACTCCAGAGAGTTGTAGCCTTAGATCAGGCAGCTATTCTGTCTAGCTGGCTCTATCTGCAAAAAACTACTGCACTTTCTAGAAACATCTCTGAACCTGGCAGCAACTCTGCACCAGGTAAGTGAGGGAGAGAGTTTCGTTAAAGTCTCAAGGTTTATGCTGTGTATCTAAGACTCGGCCTCCTAGAGCTACTTCATTCAAGTGTGTCAAACTCATGTCCTGAATCTTAAAACATCATGCATATTCTATCTTTAGATTCAGTAGCACCTGAAGGTTAAAGCCTGTAAATAAATAGGAATAAAATTCTTTATTCAATATAGGAAACAAATTTTTTTCCATCACCACAATATAAACTTAATAAAGTTAGTGTTTTCCTGAAAAATTAAGGCCTTTAAATGATGAGGTCAGAGTTGACATTCAAATACTTTCTATATAATACGTGGAGGATGGAGTAGAGTAGACACCATTTGAAATTAAGGTACTGGTGGTAATAACAAGTCTTCATATTCTCTAGACAGGTTTGTATTCCAGTGTGTGTGTGTGGTGTCTTAGCTCATGTACTGGCATACAGTGTAGGTCAGGTTACACCTGGGCTGTTAGGATGATCACCAGCACCTTTACCCACTTAGCCCCATTTCTGGCCCTTTCCCTTTCTTTATATTAAAGAAATTTTATTGAGTAGTTCTAAAAGAGAATCCTAACGGAACGCATAAATTAACTTGTGCTTTTCTTTTTAAATTAAAGTTTTCTTACCTACACCCTTCCCCACCTTGAAACACATACACACCTCTCCAGCAGGTGGGCTAAGGGTGCTTCTGGGTATCAGTATAAGTGGGACACTACAGCACACCGTCACTCTTTGGTTTTATTTTATTTTTTTCTTATA
This sequence comes from Rhynchomys soricoides, assembly GCA_019843965.1. NCBI lineage: Eukaryota > Metazoa > Chordata > Mammalia > Rodentia > Muridae > Rhynchomys > Rhynchomys soricoides. The sequence goes on along the minus strand of JADRCH010000005.1, from coordinate 9,885,726 downwards.
AAGGACAACGTTTAATTGAGGCTGGCTTACAAATTCAGAGGTTCAGTCCATTATCATCATGGCAGGAGCATGGCAGCATCCAGGCAGGCTTGGCACTAGAGAAGGAGCTGAGAATTCTATATCTTGTTCCAAAGGCAAACCGGAGAAGACTGACTCCTCAGGCAGCTAGGAGGAGGGTCTCAAAGTGACACTTTCTCCAACAAGGCCACATCTACTCCAACAAGCCACACCTCCTAATAGTGCCACTCCCTGGACCAAGCGTATTCAAGCCACCACATTCCACTTCCTGGATCCCATAGGTTAATTCAAACACACGAGTCTGTGGGGACCATGCCTAGCCACAGAATAATCCATTTGACATTTAGTCAAAAGTCCCCATTGTCTATCATAGTTTTAACAATGTTTAAAAGTACAAAGTTCAAAGTCGAATCCAATCATTTTACTGTAATCCCCTATAAAATCAAAGTCAAGAAGCAGATCATATACCTGAAACATCACAGGATATACATCACCATTCCAAAATGACATAGGAAAAGCAAGACCAAGAACCAGCTGGGGAAATTCCAAACTCCATGTCTGATGTCAAAGTGCTCTTCAGATCTCCAACTCCTTTCTGCTTTGTTGATTATAACAGACTTCTTTCTCTTGGGCTGGTTCTACTCCCTGTTAGCAGCTTTTCTCAGCAGGTGTACCACAGTTCAGCCATCTCTAACACCTTGGGGTATCCAAGGCAACTTCAACATTATATCTCTTGTTCCAATGTCTGGGATCCACACATGATCTTCTGGCTCCTTCAAAGGCCTTGAGTCACATCTCCAGCTCTCCCCTCTGTAGCACTCCAGGGTCTGGTTGACTCCACTCCACTGCTGCTGCTCGTCCTGGTGGTCATTCCATGGTATTAGCATCCCTAACACATGGGTTTCTTGTTGCAACTAGGCTTCACCTACAGCCTCTCATAGGCTCCCTTTATGGTGCTAAGCCTTAACTTCTTTGCATGACCCCTTCAGTCCCGAGTCATCAACTAAAACTGAGGCTGCACTTTTACCAATGGCCTTCCTTGGCCTCTCACAATGCCAAGCTTCAGCTGCTCTTCATGACCCCTTCATGCCTTCAAAACCAGTACCATGTGATATTTGCACATTACCAAGTATAGCTGTAGCACAAGGTACAGCCTTGGCGATCTCTCGGACACAGCTGAAGTGTGCTCTCAGAAAACACTTCCCAGAAGAGTTCACCTCCGTGATGCTGGACTCTTTTTAGTCCCTACTAATTTCTTAGCTACAGCTAGCCAGCATCATCAATTGTCCCAGCAGTCTAGACTTCTACTCTTGATTCTAAAGCCAGAGTCACATGGCTGAAGCTGCTATTGCTTGTTCTGCTGCTTGCTCACTCTTTGGTTTTAAAGTGATCTCTAAATTTTCAGGTTCAGACACTGGTGCATACACTGACCTACAAGCCTTGGCACTGATGGTTTTTAACTATCAACTACATAGACTGAACTCTGCACTCTGAAAGCTAGCCAGTAGGGGTTTAAACTCCCAGGTCAGTAACTGTTGGTACTTTCCATGTTTTGTGACTTAAGTATGTGGCGTGTTCAGCAAGGGTCTTAGCATCAAGTTTGGAAGAGTGAAAATAATAGTTGCAATGTTTGTGGCTTGTGCTGGCTAGTTGTATGTCAACATGACACAAGTTACAGCCATTTTAGAAGAGGAAACCTCAATTGAGAAAATGTTCCCACCAGATTGGCTATTGCAAACATTTTCATGATTTTTGGTTGATGGGCGAGGGCCCAGCCCATTGTGGGTAGTGCCATCCCTGGAGGTCTTGGGTATTATAAGAAAGTGGGCTGAGCAAGCCATGAGGAGCAAGCCAGTAAGCAGCACCCCTCCAATGGCTTCTGCTTCAGTTCCTGAATTTAGATTCCTGTCTTGATTTCTTTAATGATGAACTGTTCCATCAAAGTGTAAGAAGAAATAAACCTGTTGCTTCCCAAGTTGCTTTCGGTCATGGTATTTTTCACAGCAATAGGAAGGTCTCTAAGATGGGGGTCTATGAGGCCCCACTGGCTAACAACTCAAGAAAAAGAAGGTAACTATTCCAAAGACTAGGATTTTTATTTAGTAGCATATTATATCTGCTCTACTTATTGTCCACTATTATATGGCAACTCCATTTAAACGTTTTATTTATGGATATGTCTATACTTTAGGACATTTCTACAGCAGCAGGTTTCCATGTGACGTTTCTTTTCTTTATTTTCACCTCCTATTTTTTTTGAAAGACAGGTCTCTGTGTATCCCTGGCTGTCCTGGAGCTCCCTCTGTCAACCAGTCTGGCCTTGAACTCAAAGATCTACCCACTTCCCGAGTGCCGGGGTTAAAAGCATGCACTACCACTACCTGGCTCCCTATGGATTTTCCCACTGCCTTAGGATAGCTATCTTTCCCTATGGTCTGTCCTCTGTGCTAACCTCCCATCCCCCACCCAGTGAGTTTTTCCTGTTCCATTTCCCCCTTTTCCTGTTCCATTTCCCCCCTTTGTGTCACTGTATTTTATCTGCCCTTCCTTGAAAGATCCATGTGTCCCCCACGGCCCTTTAGTCCTTTTCTAATCTCTATGGTAGTCCAAATGAAATGTGCATATCTAAGGATCTCAAAGGTAGCTCCCATATAAGAGAGAGCACAGGTGATGTTTATCTTTTTGCATCTGCTTTACCTCATCTCCTCACTCAGATGATTGTTTCTGGTTCTCTCCATTCACCTGCAAACGTCATTTTTCTTAACAGCTGGATCATAGTACATTGTACTTGGAAATGTACCCATTTTTTAAAATCTATTCATCAGCTGATGAATACATGGGCTGCTATTTCTTGGTTATTGTGAATAGAGCAGCAATGGTCCATGCCAATGGACATGAGTGAAGGAGTATCTTTGTAGTAAAATAGAGTCATTTGGCACATGCCCCAGAGTGGTAAAGCTGGGTCATGAGATAGACCTGTGTCCAGCCTTGGGGAACCCCCACACTAACTTCCATAGTTGCTGCACCATTTTGCAGCCCTTCCAGCACTGAACTAGTGTTCTCTTTCTCTCCATCTACAATAGCACTGTTTGCCATTCTGACTGGAGTAAGTCAAATCTCAAAGAAGTTTCAATTTGCATTTCTGTGATGGCTAAGGGTCTGGATCTTTTAAAAATGTTTCTCAGACATTTGTAGTCAATGTTTTGAGAGTTCTCTGTCTAATTCCATATTGTGTTTTTAATGGAGTTGTTTGCTTTCTTGAGGGTTAGTTCTTCCTATATCCTAGCTATAGCTCTCTGTCAGATGGTTAGCAGGTAAGATATTTTCCCATTCTATAGACTGCCTCTTTACTTGAATGATGTGTGCTTTTAGTTTCATGTGGACCCATTTGCCAGTGTTGGTCTTTGTTCCTATGCTACAGACATCCTTTGCTGTGCCTATACGTTCAAGTGTACTTCTTACTTTCTCCTCTATTAGAGTTACAGTGTCAGATCTTCTGTTGAGGTCCATGATCCATTGGGAGTGCAGTTTTGTGCAGGGTGAGAGATAAGAATCTGGTTTCATTCTTCTACATGCAGCCATCCAGTACAAACAGCACCATTTGTTAAAAATGCTGTTTTTTCTCCTATGTGTATTTTTGGACTCTTTGAAAAAAGAAAAAAGAAAAAGAAAGAAAGGCTCCTTGTTTTTTGGGACAAAGTCTCCTGTAGCCAAAAGCCATACCAATACTCTGGGCATTTCTTAACCATTCAATTGATAAGCTAAGTTAGCCATCACAATCCCTTTTGGCCTGTCCACTGTCCCAATAGCTCTGTTTAGATTGCCCGTGTACATGAAAACAAACAAACAAACAAACGCGGACACTCGGCTTTCCATGTAACACCATAGAAGAACATTTGGAATCAAGTTTCTTCACACTGCTGTCCTCCTCCCCCATCTCATTTGCTTCTGCCTTGGTGTGTTCAGTCGTTTTCTCTATCCCTAATACTGTACCATCTCTCTGTAAGTGTTATTTTAGCTACTGTAGTTTATTCTTATTTAGGTTTCCTACATGTAGATTTTACGTTTAAGAGACTTTGCATTTATCTCCAGTCTCTCTGAGAGTTTATTATTATTAGCCTGTATCTTCAACGGTATACAGGAATGAATCAAGGCTGCTGTATCTCCTGAATTCTGGAATACATGAACCAGACTCGTTTGCATTTACATATGAATGAGAGCATCTCAGACTTGCCTAAACTGACTTTTGACAGAATGCCACTGAAGGGACACGTGGGATCTGTCTGACTTGTTTCCCTGCGCGATACCTTCCGAGTTTATTGATGTTCTTTGTTCCCGAAGTGCAGTCCGGCCCGAGTTTGTTTATTAATGATACTCTGCCCTCTTTTGTAAACATGCAAGCGTGGTTCCTCCTCACTCTAATTTTGCTCTCATACTCAGGAGTCCTGCTGCCATATGTGTAAGTGTGACGCTTCGTACTTTCTCTTTTAGAAAATGGCTTCCAGATGTTGACGTTGAGCTCTGTATGGTGATGGTGGTAGCGTCCATCTCTGTGATCTTACTCATCACATTCTTACCCTCTCTCCCTTGTTCTTTTCTCCATTTGTTCTCTTTAGATCCTCAGATCACCCAGGACACATTTACACCTAAAAGTTTTAAGTGTCAGGGAGAATGTTTAAGTGTGTGCTCTGCATGAATGTTTTTAGCACATCTTGCATGTGTGTTTTCTTATCTTTGAATTGGGACAGTTCTCCTAGATCTGCTGTCTGCCCCAGGCAGTGACTATCCACTCGGCAGTTTCTTTCTTCATGCAATCTAAGTGCAGTCATTCAGTGTGTCCAGGGAAGCTGGGCAGGGAACAGTGATGCTGAGCAATAGGAAACCACCCCACCCACTTTACGTATGCCTTTCCCCAGCACAGATCCACCCCATCGTCTTCATGTTCAGTTGAGATGGTCTGTGGTGATGTGGTGGGGAGTAGCCTGGACAACCCCAGGCTTCTCCTGGAAACTCTATTTTGTTCTCAGGACATTGTGAGATCCTATGGCTCAAGGGACGTTTGTTTAAGGTTTGATCTTATTTCTTTTAGTTCAGTCATCTCTGGCCTATAGTAAGCTGAGGTTACTCTACTCTTCTCATCTCCTGGACTCCCATCCCTTGTTAGACGCCAAATAGGGGGAAACAAAAATGATATGCCCAACAGACATTACCATGTATATCATGTACATGGAGTACAAAAACTAAGGGGGAAACAAGGCAAAATCAACATACTACTAAAAAGCTTCATCTGTGAAAGAGAAAGATGTGATGTGACGTGCTGTCCCAAGAGGTAATATTAGCTGTGCAGCTGTGGCCATTCACCACATACTTTTATGATTATTATGGTTCATAGAAAGGCTTTGTTCTAAAAATGGCTGATAAAACACTCTTCAAGCTTGCTTTTTCTTCACACTGGGAATAGAAGAGAATGCTCATATGGGCTCAATGGAAGCACAGGGAAAAGGGATGGCCCCTTCTCCCTCCCTCCCTCCCTCCAGCTGTCTTGCCTCAGGTGAGACCACAAGTACATGAACTCTCCCATTCTCCTTTCATGCTTTGCTCTCCATTTCATTATCTGTAACGTGCTTTTTAGGATCTGCTCAATGGAACTGTGACTGCCCTGGGTCTACAATTTGTATTTCTTTCTCAAAACTTGGCAGGGTTTGTTATTCCTGTTTCAGATGGGGGGGTGGAGCGATTCAGCTTATGTCTCTCCCATATCTCCTGGAAGATACTTTTCCTTTAACACATTTGGAACAACCTGTTTTAAACCACTGTGTTTGGCGTGAGCTCTTTTAAAATAAAATGCTCATTACTATCCTCATGGGTGAATTCTTTAAGACGACAGATTCACATCGGTTCTGAAGGCTATAAGAATGGCTTCGTTTCTGAATCTTCTTGTCCTTTGCTGCTTTTTTGGTGGCTGTGCCTTGCCTGGTAGAGTGGCACCCAGGGATTTTCTGTGTATATAACATTTGCAGCTCGTTTCTTTAGTCTTAGACATTGGAATGATTGTTTTGTTCAGGTTCTGAGATATACTCCTTGTGAGTGTTGTGAGTCAAACATGAAGTAGGCTGTAAGATCTGGCAGCTCACATCTGTGATTACAGTATTTAAGAGGCTGAGGCAGGAGGGTCATGCATTCTAGGACACTATGGGCTATAAAGCAAGGCCTTGTCCCTTGTCTCAAAAACAAGGAGGAGGAGAGGAAGAAGGGGCACAGCAATCTCTGATGACCAGAAAGAAGACTTGATGAGATCTTAGTTCTTTGTTAAGAGTTTAAATTTAGTTTAGTGGCCCTGTCTATGTGCTATCAATAATTATTTCAACAGTAGCTAGTGGTTTTGTAATTAAACTGAAATATCTACTACTATTTACAGTATTAATATTCTCAGCAGTACAAGAAAATGGGTTTTCTAAGCATCTAATTACTACCCTGCCCTGATTTCTCCTGCCTTGGTTGAAATAAACACAGACTACTTTTATCCTTTCTAGTGATTATAACCAAACCTGAGCAAAGGAAACATACAGCAATGAGGAGCTAGCAAAACAAGTAATGACATCGGAGGAAGGGAATAAAAACCTGAAGTGTAATCAACATACTAGTATAGTCCTGGTTTTTGTTGTTTGTTCGTGCACAATTGGAAAATAGTTGGCTGTGCACATAACATTTATGCCATTATTGCACCAGAGGATACACTATGTTTTCACATTCTGTTCTTCAACACTTTACAATGGAAGGTAGATTAAGTCCTAGAAAGAATACTACAAAAGGAAGGGAAACAAAATCTTAAATATCTATTTTTTTCTAGACAAGCAACTAGGAAAAGACCTCTTGACAGGAAGAGTGTTTGAATGAAGTTACACAATTTGAGAAAATTCTGTGAAGGTCTGATTCAAAGCTGCTCATATATAGGTCTGACTCAAGACAACATAATAATGTCTTTGAGAACCAGCTACAAGGTAGACCACCATCAGACAGTCTGTGGATGGTGCCTATATTAATGAACTCCAAACAGTACAGCAAAGCTTTGCAAATGGAAATGACACTAAAGCCCTCTGAAGTTGTATCAGATGTGTTGCGTGAATCAGCTATATTGATCTACAGCAAAAGCAACAACATGAACATCCAGTTAAGTATTTTAACAAAATTGAGAGACTCATAGGCAGAATATTGAGAAAGAAATCGAGAGTTTCACAACATATAAAGATTCAAGAAAATCTAACCAATCTACCAGAGAGTGGCCTATCCCTAAGCAGTTCAAATGTCAGATTTAATAGAAAATGACTTTAGAGCAACTTAGATCCAAGCTCCAAGAATACTTGTCAGAATTCCAAGTTTTTAAAAATATCCCTCCTATAAAGGACATAGTATGCAAATACTGATTAAAAGAGAGCTAGAGTAACTATCTTAAAGAAAAGGATACTCCAGAACAACACAAGTTTAAAGGGGCAACTTAAATAATAATTGAGTCACTAAAAAGGTATACCAGTCATGATTTTATGTATACAAATAACAGCAGAACTTCAAGCACAGAAAACAAAAGCTGATATGCCTGAAGGGAGAAACAGAGAAACATAACTTTAGGAGGAAAATTCAACCTGAACTTAACAATCAATAGGTCACACAGACAAACACAAATTAGAAGACAGAAAACCTAAATTGCATGAGCCAACTTAATCTAATTGACCTTTATAGAAATTCCACCCAAGGAGAGATAAATAAATTCCACCCTAAAAGAGATAACTATTGATTCTTTTCAAGTGCAGATGTAATGTTGTTTATAGAGGCTGTCTCCTTGGCCATAAAATTGTGCTAAAATTGAGAAGGCTTGGAACACAAATATAGAATTAAGCTTGAAATCTAGAACAGGTCTCTGAAAATCTCTCCCTTACACATAACATACTAAAGAGCTTTCTAAATCAATGGGGCAAAGAGAAAAGAGAAATCTTCTAAGAGAAATGAAGACACAAAGCATCAAAAGCAGTGCCTCCTGGGAAACATATGCCACCACATACTCACTAGGAAAGAATCCATGCTCCTACCTTAAGAAGCTAAAAAGGAGCAGGATGGTAGGCTGGCTCAGGAAGTAGAGTGTGCTTTATAGACCTGCATTTGGAACCATAGCAATCAAGAGAAAAGTTGTACCCACTTACATTCCCAGTACCAGTGATGTGGAACCAGTTGGATCTCTGGATCTCACAAGCCCTTGAATCTAAACAAATTGGTAAGCCCTAGGCTCAGTGAGAGATCTTGTCTCAAAATATAAGGTGGAAAGTGACTGAGGAAGATACCTGATGTTTACTTCTGATCACACACTTGTACAGGTTTTTTATGCACCTGCACATGTGCACACTCATAAGCATGTACACACACGAAATAAAGAAACAAGGAAAAGTAAAACTAAACTTAAAGCAAACAGTGTAAGAAAACCAATAAAATAAAAAGGTGATTCTTTATTAAAATCAATAAACCTCTAGCTATTCCAAATAGCAAAAATAAAATAAGATAAAATAAAATAACAGAAAATATAAGTTTGGGGTTAAAAGATGCAAGGCCAGCATGGACTGAATGATCTTTAAAAGGATGATGGAGGAATCCTATAAATGAGCCTACATACACATGTTCTTCAAACTCAGTAAAATGGACCACTCTCTTATAAGACTGGAATAATCAAAGACACCAAAGAAGATATAGATATCACAGATAGCCCTATATCCACAGAAGGATCCGAATTTGTAGATAAAAACCTTTCAACAAAAACATTCTGGGGCAGGGTTTAAAAAAGAAATCCATTCTACATACATTTTCCGAAGAATCAGATGGGAGGAATGAGACTGCCTAGTACATACTAAGGGCCAATGTTTCCCCAGTATTAGGTCAGGAGGGTATTTTAAAGACATGATCAGAATTTTAAACATCGTCATAAACTCTTAACAAATAATGACAATTGAACCCAACAATATATAAATAGAAAAATGTATCAAAACTACATTGATTTCTCTTAGAACAAGACCAATCAGTTAGCTACATTGAAAATTGATCAATGTAATCCTCTATACTAAACAGACTCAAGTGTTTAAAACATGACCATGTAGTCATATGATCAAATACATCAAATGTCACATCCAACAAGACTGAATATAATTTTTCTTTCAATTTGAGAAGTAAAAACAAACTAGGAGTATATGACAGCTTCCTTCTTTAATGTGCTATAAAACATGAATGGCTAACATCAGTCTTGTTTGTTTTGGTTTTTTTTTTGGCTTTTCTAGACAGGGTGTCTTAGTTAGGGTTTTGTTGCTGTGAAGAGACACCATCACCAAGGCAACTCTTATAAAAGAAAACATTTAATTGGGCTGGCTTCTAGTTTCAGAGGTTTAGTGCATTATCATCATGGTGGGAAGCATGTCAGTCTACAGATAGACATGGTGCTGGAGAAGCTGAGAGTTTTATATCTTGATCCACAGGTAGCAAGGAGACTCTGTTCGACATGGGTGGAGCTTGAACATAAGAGACCTCAAAGTCCATCCCCACTGGCTCCAACAAGGCCACACCTACTACAACAAGACCACACCTCCTAATAGTGCCACTCCCCATGGGCCAAGCATTCAAACACATGAGTCTATGGGAGCCATTTCTATTCAAACCACCACACAGGGTTTCACTGTGTAGTCCTGGTTGTCCTAGAACTTGCTCTGTAGACCAGGCTGGCCTCAAACACATAGATATCAGCCTGCCTCTGCCTCTTGAGTGCTGGGATTAAAGGTGTGCTCCAACCTTACCTTAGAGAAGGAGAAAATTGCTTTCCCCTAAGATTGAGGAGAAGGCAAATGTCAACATTTCTATTTAATATCATATTAGATTTCCTAGCCAGTCTAGTAGGGAAAAGGGAAGTAGTGAAAGACAGACTGGAAAGCAGGAAATAGAACTTTCTCCATTTACAAAAAATATGCCTGTCTTAGTCAATGTTCTATTGCTGTGAAGAGACTCCTTGACCAAAGTAACTCTTGTAAAAGAAAGCACGTAATTGGGGGTTTGTTTATAGTTTCAAAGGTTTAGTCCATTATTATCATGGCAAGGAGCATGACAGCAGGCATGGCAGTCACGATGCTGTCAACGTAGTTGGGAGTTACATCCTGATTTATAGTCAGAGAGAGAGAGAGAGAGAGAGACAGACAGACAGACAGACAGACAGACACTGGGCCTGCCTTGAGCTTTTGAAATCTCAAAGCCCATCCCCAATGACGTACTTCTTCCAACAAAGCCATACCTATTAATCCTCAAGTACTGCCATTCCCTGATGACAAAGCTTTCAAATATATGAGGTTATGAGAGTCACTCCTATTCAAATGACCACCTATGTAGAAAACTGCCAGTGTAGAAAATCCAATAGACTCTACGAAAACTGAAATGCAGTTTCATGTGGTCAGGATGACTCCAGCTAACATAAAATAGGTACGCTTTTTGTATGTTCTGCTATGCTGCTGAGCTTTTAAAAGTCAGTTTTAAAAAGCAGTACAATTTACTTCTTCTAAAATGCAATAGATCTGTCTAAATCTGTGGATGCATGTGGTGAAAACTTGAGACATAAACTACAGAAGTCAATGAAGTTCTAAATACAAGCAAAGAGGTACCATTCACAGATGAAGAGGATCCATAGCACTAAGATTTCAAATCTCCCAAACTTATCTAAACCATTAGTGAGTTCTGATCCAAATCCCAGAAAGGTGTTTTCGTAGTTACAAACAAGATATTTTAAAATGTCAAGGAAACACAAATGGGGTTTGAAACAGTAGGATGACACTACTTACTTGGTTTGTGCTTATGCACAGTAGTTGAGACAGTGTGACATTACCTACAGTTACCACTTAGACCCAAAAAACAACAGAGGCCAGAAATAAATACACATGAAGGTAGCCAATCCATTAGTTTTGGTTATTGTCTGTTTAAGACTTGCTCTTCCTATGGAGGCCTGGCTTACTTACTATGTAGCCCAGGCTTACCTTAAACTCTGGATTTTCTCCACTTAGCCTCCCTGGTGCTGGGATTACAAGTATGTGCCACCGTGCTTGGCTATTCAGTTGACCTTTGACCATGAAGAAAAGATATTTTAGAGAAAAAGTAGTATTTGACCAAATGGCATTGGGACAACTGGACATCTGTACCCTTGAAAATGAACCTGAACTATACCTAACTCTTTACACAGAGACTATGTCTAGATAGACTGGGGGCACAAATATACAGTCTAAAACTAAACTCACTAAAAGGAGACAGAAAAGCCTTCACAACCTGGAATTAGACAGAGAGTTTTAAAGGTGTGTTACCCAATGTAATCAATTTAATGGTGTAAAATACACCATTAAAAATTTGCAAAGATCAACTATACAGAGACTAGGAAATATTTACAAATCATATATCCTTCAAAGACCTATAGCCAAGCTATATGAAAACTCTCAAAGCCCAGCCATAAGCACACATAAAAGAGTGGGCAAGGGCCAGGTGGAAGTGGTGCATGTCTTTAATCTCAGCAATTGGAAGTCAAACACAGGGGGTTCTCTGTGAATGTGAAGCCAGCCTGGTCTATGTAGTAAGTTCCAGTACAGCCAATAGAGAGAGCTTGTCTCAAAAAATTTATATAAATAAATAAAGACTGGGAAAAGGAGAGAGAGAGAGAGAGAGAGAGAGAGAGAGAGAGAGAGAGAGGTGAAGAAGGTCAGAAGGGGGTCTTCTTCCTCAGTGGCTCTACACTTCATTTTTTGAGACAACGTCTCTCGCTGAACCTAAAATTCACCTACTCTGCTAGCTAGATTTGCCAGCAAGACTCAGGGATGCCTCCACCTTCCCAGCAGTAGAATTATAGGTGCACACCACTGTGTCCAGCATTTATGTAAGCGTTCAGGATCAAGCCCAGGGCCTCATGCACAGAAAACACTTTATTGGCTAAGCCATCTATCTAGACCCATAATGGAACATTTTTCAGTGACAACAAAGAAAAATTCTTAATACAGTGACATCCTTAAATATCACATGTCATGCCAAGTGAAAGGAATCTTTGCTAAAAGGTTACTTCCTCTGTGGTTTTAATTTTTGACATTATAGAAATGGCAAACTACACAGAAGGAACTCATTAGTGTATGCTTGGATTAGAAGTTTGGGAAGGCAGAAGGATGAAAGCTTTAGGGTTTCTGCATCCTGACTGTGTTTCCATGAACTATGCACGTAGTCAACACAGCTGGGGCTGGAGAGATGGTTCAGCAGTTAAGCTCACTAGCTGTTCACTTCCCAGCACCACATGGTAGCTTAAACCACGTTATTCCAGCTTTGGCCATCTATTCTGCCTTCTGTGGGTACCAGACATGCATGTAGTGCACAGATATATGCAGGCAATACACACACATACACACACACAATTTTTAAAATGTAAAGGAAGGAAATTCTAGTACATGTGTCTAGAATACTGAAGTTCACAGGACAGAAGGCAGAGTGGTGGGAGAGCAGGAAGGTTCAGTGGATTCAGCTCTGAAGATGCTGGGCTCACACAGTAGGGATTCAGTTCTGAAGATGCTGGTCTCACACAGTGGGAATTCACTTAACAATGTGAATGGAAGCTAGAAAACAAGTTATCACTGTTTTACATTGCTGAATTGCAGTGTTGGTTATGCATGGGTTACAAGTGCTGGAAGGGGTCTTTCTTTTCTCCTTTGAGTTCTTCTTGAGTTCTTTAATCAGAAAGCTAGCAATAATCAACTGTTCCAAAAAGGCATACCTGACTTCTGTATCATATGTTGCCCTAAAACGTCATTAATTGCAAACTAGTTATAGTATTTAGTGAGCTCAACAAAACTCATTTCAACTGCTCCTGTAAAGTCAACTGGAGTGAGGAAACCCCAATTCCCTCCCTGGATTATTGCAGGGAATTCATGGGCAGTTACATAAACGCCCAATTCTCATCTCACAGACAAGACGTGTGCCAGAAGGCAGCTCTGGCAGAGTTATTTTGCCCAGACGTTCCCAAAGTGTGTCCTGGGAGGACTATAATAGGGTTTAGAAGAGATGGGTTTTGCCATCAAGTTAAATAACCTTTAACAGTAAAAAGGCATTGTTCTTTCCCCAGTGAGGCCATATCCAAATGGGGCAGGATAGTTTGTGGTAGTGGGTATGTCAAAACTCTCCCTGGAGTCAGAAGAATTCTAGACAAAAGCACTGTCTGCACAAAGGGCTTATCCCTAACAGGGGAGAGAGAGACAGACTGGGGGGGGGGGGAGGAAATGAGAATTTTTAATGGCTGTTTTAAATGGTTTTTTAATATCATTGCATTGTCTATCCTATTGCAAAACTTAATATTAAAGGAAATAACCTTGGCTGTTGTTCACTGACTCTGTTCCTCAGGGAGCTTATCTTCCAGGGATCAACAATGAGATACACCTCCTGGGCTTTCAGTGACAAGAAATCTTCAGCAAAGCTGAAGTCTCCAAATGCCCAGTTCTGTGTCACAGCTGCATGGCCTCTTGATGAATGGTTAAATAACACTCCAACTTCACAGTACAGTGAATTGCCATTCAAAATACAGATGTCTATCTTTGAGTGTGCTTTCCTGTAGCTGGACTGTACCTCCTGGCTGGGCAGTTTGGTAATGCCAAATGACTTGCCCTGGGTAATGAATTATAAGGGCTGAGAAGTGTCATCCTGGAGCAAAAACGTTCAGAACTAATATCTAGTTCTCAATGTCTTTTATTTTTCTGCCTCAAGACCTGCAGTGTCTCCCCAATTATACATGTTTTATGAGCCTGGTCTATTTGTGGATTAGAGTTGCAGTGAATCTATATAGATTCTGCATAAATGGTAACTAAGCCTGTGTGGTGTTTTGAATGAGAATGTGCCCATCCCTGTGGGCTTATATGTATGAATATTTGGTCCACAGTTGGTGGAAGTGTTTGGGAAGGATTAGGAGGTGTAGCCTTGTTGGAGGAGGCATGCCACTGGGGGTGTGCTTTGAGGTCTCCAAAGCCCATGTCATTCCTGATTAGCTCTTTCTTTTTCTCTCCTTCCTACTTGTGGATCAGGTGTAGTCTCAGCTATGGCTCTAATGTCAAGCCTACCTGCTGCCATGCTCCCCACTATGAGAGTCATGGACTCACCCTCTGAAACTATAAGCCTCTATAAACACTTTCTTCTATAAGTTGCCTTGGTCATGGTCTCATCTCACCAACAGAACACTAACTAGAACAGCCTGTTTACTTGGGGTTGGTTGTTTTGCAGCAGGTCTTCATCCTGTCTTGACTATTGCATTTTTCTCACTCACAAAAGAACAACAGTATAAACATTCATGTAATTTATATAATGCTTTCCTACACTTACTATCTCATTTGTTTGTCTGCTTCTTGAGGCAGAGTCTTAGTACGTAGCCCCAAATAGCCTTGCATTTCTGCTTCAGCTTCTAGACTACTAGGATGACAACCATGTGCCACAAGACCCAGCCTTATTTTTCATCCTGTCCTGAAGATCAATTTTCCTCCTTTCCCCTTCCAAACAGAATTTCAGCTTCATTCTAGCTGCACCCTCATTACTGTGCCCAACGGCGGTTCAACTCTTCTAACCCAACAAGGGCGGCTCAATTTCCAATTAGAAATTAGTCAAGGAATACATGTGACCAACATGGAATGCAATTCAAGGGAATCAGCCTGAAAGTTCAAGTGAATTTTTCTTTCTGGTAGGTGCAGCACACAGAGAACACTTTCTGGAGTTTCACCTGTCCTGGTTGGTTGGTTGGTCAGGGGGAGGTTTCTCACACACTTCTCTCCTCTTCAACTTTCAGGGCCATCAAGTAAGAATGTGATAACTGAACTCTGCCCATTGATGAGCACCAGCTCGCCTATGACAATGTGGTGACAGTCAAAGGATATCCTTGGGGATATAACTGAAGCACTAAGCCACCCATGGGACTGCTTACCTGGGCTTCTTACTGCGATGCTCATATCCTTGTGACTTAGGCTGTGTCTGAGCTTCATGCCAAGGACTCCTGGCTGATGACACTTAGGAACAGAGCACTATTCACTCAGCTTCTTTCACAAGTGCTCATTGTTTGTGACTAAATATAACTCAACCTTGTCAGCTCTTTAGATGCCTGAGGTGAAAACCAAGGAGTTTTGGTGTTTCTCTAACCACAGTAGTTTGGTTTAGATTCCCACAAAGTCTATTTTGGTATGGTGAATCCCTCAGTGTACTGTAGTTGTTTGCTTTTTCTAGGTGGTTCTAGGAGTTAGCTGGCTGTAGGTTTTCTCTCCAGGTCTTTGAAAACTCAACAAAAGGCAACCAAGACAGAGAAAACAAAATTCCATAACACCATTTCCAGCCTTCTGTTTTCTTATGTCCCAAATGCTGAGCCACATTCATGTGAGGGATTCAGGCTTCAGCTCCAGAGACTCACTTGTCTATGCTTCACTCTTCCAAGGCAAGAAGACTATCTGCCTACTTCAAAACACTGTCATAAGCTGCAAGGACTTCAGTGTAAGTCATGTGTAGGCTTAAATTTTTCAAAACCAGCTCACCTCCCACCACAGGTAGTGGAAAGGAAAGGTTAATAGGGCAAAGGAGCATGTGGGCCTGTTCAGAAATAGTTCTTTGGGGCAAATCCCATCAGATGGCAAATCCCATCTGCTTTGTCAGGATATCCAGTTCAGTTCACACGAATCAGCAGCGGTAGCTGGATCTACTCACAAACACCATTCACATATAAGCAATGGCAGCTTGAGGGTCTGCCAATCAGCCTGAGTCTGAGGAAGTGCCAAAAAGCTGCCAGAGTATCAGGAGAAGTTTTTTTGGTGTGTTTCTCTCTATGAAGTCACAACAAACAATCATCAGCGAAGAAGGCAAGGTGAACCAATGCCAGAGAGCTGTCCACTGTCTGTTGGGTTATATTTATACCCTTCCCAAACATCACATGCCCTCTGAAGCCTCTGTTCTAGCAAAACATCACATGTCCCCTTTCCAGGCTGCTTCCAGAAAAAACATCCTCCCACAAGACAGTTTCCAGAAAAATATTACATGACACAACTGAGTCTCCAAAGAAACCAGAAATTTTTACTTCAGTTATGAACTCAGGTAAGAAACTCTGTATGGTATGAAATCCTCAGCCCGGGTTTGGTCTTGTCATGGTTATATGGAACAGTTTTATCTTGGCATTTTGTTTTCAATCATCCATAATTTCCAGATGCCCTTAGTTTTTCTGGTTAGATTTTTTTTAAAAAAAATTCTACAATTGATAGGCTGCTACTTTGAGTCTTTTTTTCATGTTTGTGTTTGTGAGCCCTATAATAGGCATCAGAAATATAATCATTCAATAGTTTTTGTTTTTCTTGATTGTCATGGCAGATTGTAGTATCTGAATATCATTCAGGAGCATGAATTTCAGGTTTACATAGCAAATATCTCAATTGTTCTAGCATGACTTCTTAAAAATCTTTTTGTTATATTTCAGTTTTTGCATATATATTATATTATTTGGTACCCCCTTTTAACCATCCATGCTCCTGTGTTTTTTTTTAGCTTTATTAATAAGGAGAAATATAAAGCTTGTTTTTTTTTATAGTTGCTTGAATCAACTTTAGTACATGTGTCAGAGGAATTCTTCCTAGACCAGTTAAGCTAATGTTTGAGGAAACATGTTGTTTTCTAAGTTGTTTGGATTAATTTTCACCAAAAGAATTTCCTGTTATTTTATTTATGCTATCTTATTTTAATTTGCTCAACATAAAATCTGTTATAATTGGTTTTAAGAGTTTTTCATCTTCTTTCTACATTCCCTGTATTAGAGTTAAAGTCTGCCTAGGTCAAGGCTTCTGCTCCTCAGGATCTGAGTCCTTAGCATTATTTCCTATATTTATGCCTTTAATTGGAAAATCTTTACTCCTCCTAAACAAAACAACACAACCCCTAACACATTGTCCTATATCATATCATTGCCTTCGAACAGACAAGAGTGGCAAGCTCTTACTGGCTCTGTTGTCTAACTTGCTGATTGCCTTTTTTAAAAAAAAACTGGAGCACTTTCATTTTTCCATTGGTTTGCAAAACCTTCAAACGCTGGTGTTTGAGAGAAGGGTAGACACAGGGATGTGGAAAGCAGCATACTCAACTGCTTTGTTACTGTGTATCGGGTGACAAATAGGAGTGACAGGCACTCAAGGTTCTAGGCAGCCATCCTATATGAATAGCTTGCTCCAGCAGTCAGTGCTGGCTGGTTATTTGAAGTGCATTTCCTCTATGGAAACAAGGTTAAGAAAAGCACTTAGATTTCTAGGTTAGTTTGTAACATCTTATTTCACTTAGAATATGTTTGAAACTCCATCTATCGCAGTGACTAAGCGCAGAGTATGGGCGTGATGCTCTTACGTAGACAAAGCAAATGAACAAATGAATGAATAAGAAGCAGAATTTAAAAAAACAAAAACAAGCAAAAACCCACCATGTTTTGAATGCTAATTGTGAAGAAGAAACAAAGATGAGATCTGCGTGTGCATGTGCATGTGTGTGTATATGTATGTGTATGTGTGTGTGTGTGCATGTGCATGTGTGTGCATGTGTGTGTGGTGTGTATGTGTGTATGGTGTGCATATGTATGGGTATATGTATTTGTGTGTGTGTACATGTATGTGTGCATGTGTACGTGTGCATGTGTGTGTGTGGTGTGTATGTGTGTGTGTGGTGTGCATATGTATGTATGTGTATATGTATGTGTGTATATGTGTGTGCATGTGCATGTGTGTGCATGTGTGTGTAGTGTGTATGTGTGTATGGTGTGCATATGTATGTGTATATGTATTTGTGTGTGTGCATGTGTACGTGTGCATGTGTGTGTATGTGTGCATGTGTATGTGTGTGTGTGTGGTGTGGTGCACGTATGTATGTATGTGTATATGTATGTGTATGTGTGTGTATGTGTGTGTGTGATGCATGTGTGTGTATGTGGGTGTGTGTATGTGTGTAAAGAAATATTCTTATGGTCTGAACAGGGACAATGGGAGACAAGTGACACCAGCTCTGTGTCTTTTTAAAATAAAGATAGAGTGGATAGCTTGACAGAATTTCAAAATATTCCCCAATAAGTATTAATTTTTAAAAATCATTAGACAAAGATGCTAAGTACTAACTTAAGATTGTTTTAAGAGATGAAAATACCATGGTTCTCACTTGAGACAGTTGAATCAAAAGCTCTTGTTATTTCCTTTTAGCGGGCTTGAGGCCAGTAGTCTCTACGATTCCTTCATTGATTGAATAGATAGGTATCGATTGTATGTGGCAGGTGCTGCTCCAAGATCCAAGTGGGAAATGGCAGCAGCAAGAGAGATGAATGGAATCTGACTGCTTAGTCAGTAACGAAAATGAACATAGGAGAGAGAGCCTTTCTGTGGAAGTGGGGAAAGCAGGAAGAAGTGAAGGAGGAAGGGAGTTGCTGCAGAGGTGCTTGGAGAACAGAAATAAGCTGAGCTGGGCAGGGGAGGGAGAGGGAAGAAGAATTCAGGAATGCCACTTCTCAGTGGGGAAGAAAAGGAAGCCAGGCCAACAGGCTACTTGGGAAATTGAACAGCTTAACAGAGGTGAAGTGCTTTGATGGGAAGGGCGATGGCTTAGAGTAAAAGCAAGTGCCTGCTCTGCAAGCATGAGGTCCTGAGTTTGGATCTCCAGCAGCCATGTCAAGGCCAGGACTGGTAGTGTGGGGCTGTAACAGGAGCACAGGGTCTCCGAAGGAGCAGGAGACCAGCAGAACCCTGAAGCTCATCCTGTTTAATAAGTCAATGAGATCCTGGCTCAGTGAGAGACTGTCTCAAAAGATAAAGTGAGAAGCAGCAGAGGAAGACACCTGATGTCAAACTCCACACCTCTACATAGACAAGCATACACACACATGCACATGCATGCACAGGCATGCGCATGGCATGCATACGCACATGCATGCATGCTGTAGAATGATAAGAATGAGGTAAGAAGGGAAGAAGAAAGGAAGAGAGGGGGAAGAGAGGGGATGCCTGGCTCCAGTGAGTGTTAACTTACTTCTCACTCTGGGCACTCACAGGTAACAAGACATCAGCTCATTGTGGTGTGCCAGTTCCCTTCAGTCAGTAGCCATCATGGACATAGCAGCGGCAGCCACTCTCAGCCTCTGCTAGCTAAGGCTGACTCATCTCGCTTCAGGTCCTTCATGAAAACAAACTTATTGAGAACTGCACTTTGTGATAAAACTGTTTGGTGTGCAGGCCCTCCTGGGCCTTCAGGTCAAAGATGGTGGTGGTTTTATGCATGTTTACATATAGCTGAATTTCTTTTATCTAAGTCCACAGAAGGGGAAAGAACAAAGGAAAAGGAAACAAACAAAACCCCAAATTCCCAGCACTTCCTCTTTCTTCTTTGGATGGCTTCTTTCCAGTAGATTTTATGGGGAGCAAAACCTCCTCTCCAGCCAGGTCTGGCCCCTGACCCCACTATTATGACCAGAGCTCACCCCAGGGCATTTCTCACCTGAGCTTTGGCCCCCAGCAATATCTTTGTTTCTGCCCACAGGCAAAACCACTCCCCCAGCCCCACCTTAGCTCTGCCCTATAAACATGCTTAAAATATTTACCTCCATCCAGAGCCAGTGTATGGCTCCGGCTCCCTCTCCTCTGAGAAGCCTGCCCTCACTTCCTCTTCTCCCCTCTTCCTGGAAGGCCTGCTCAGCTTTTGATGGTCTACATTCAGATGGAATATGTTGAATACTGAAAGGGTGTGTAGAGGGAAAGCCACCAGTAAGATTGTGAGTACCAAGGTGGATGGTCTTTTTCTCATCAAAGAGAAGGGAGTGAAGTGGGGAAGAAGAAAGCCCTGGGGAGCGCAGGGGGCCACAGTGGGTGACAATGGAGGGAATTACTGGGAGTAGAAGGACAGTATTGGTCCTTTACCTCCATAGCCTGGGTCATGAGAAAAGAGTTGGACAGGAAAGGACTCAGGAATGAGTCCACTGGCAGGTTCAGGAAGTTACATATTGTCTGAAAAGCCCTGAACATCAGCCACACTGGGTCAAGCAGAGATCTAGTCTGGCAGTGGTCAGCACCATGGATAGTCTTAAAGATGCTTTTTGTTTTGTGTGCTGCCTCTGAGATATGGTCTTCTTATTTTTGTTTGTATTAAAAAGCAACAAAACATTTACTGAGCACCTACTGTTTACCAGGCATAATGACTAGTGCTGGAGAATGACAAAGGAGTTAGATAAAACCCTGCATGCAATTTACTCCTGAGTCAGGTGTGATGGCACATGCTTGTAATCTCATCACATAGGGGGCTGAGGCAGGAGGATAAGGAGTTCAAGACCATTATTGGCTACACCATAAGAAAAAAAAAGAAGAGGAGGAGGAAGTAGAATCTAACTATATACCTACTTAAGCTAGAAGCTTAAAAACAGCTCATATTTGCTGATTGATTACGGTGTAAAAAGTATATGTCTAATGGCTAGACACAAATTTTTATTTTATCATTGTTAACTTTTCTTTAAGTCATGTATCTTGTAAAACATAAATCTAGAATTTAAACCCAGATTTTCTGTATCTAGTACCCATACTTGTAATTGCTAGACTCTGTTGTCCACGAGCCATGACTGTGCCATGAAGAGATGCTTCTGCAGAGATATGTAGAAGGGACATTCAAGACATGCTCTCATTCATAGCTGGCACCAGAACAGGGAATTTCCTCACAGAAGTGGCACCAGGCCTGAGACTTGAGAGCAAAGATAGTCAGTAGTAACAGACAGCAGAAAACAAGGCATGCTTAGTGCTCAGTCTGGTGGAGATCTGGATTCCGACTGACTGATGGCTGCTTCCCTCAGATTCTAATGCTGGTAGAGAGGGGACCCAAGTAACTAAGTGGGCCAGGAGTGTGAGCCTGATGGAAGTTCTCAACACTCTGAGAGAACACTTGCCTTTGCATTCCCGCACTCCAGTCAAAGAACTGACATTCTGGTACAAGTGTGAAGAGCAGGCCAATATCAATAAGCAGCATCTTTTAGTGACAAAATCCCTCACATATTAACAAAATGTACTCACTACTGTAGTGGGTGGGTCTGGTACTGCTAAAGATTCAAAGATTCTGTATCCCAACATCTGGTTGCTCCAAGACCTCACGTATGCCAGCTTTTGTTGTGTAAACCTTGCCCTCCCCAAGTTTTCTCTGACTGGTTAATAATGATGCCTACAGTGTGGACTGGGCAAAGTTCTGGGGCTTGCCATCTGATCCAGGGACAAGGAGGAAGTCAACGTAGGGTACATGGAGCATGAGCACATGGCCACGAAGGCGCTGGTAGAACAAGGCAAGTGATATCTCAGTGTTAGTGACAGGGAAGTAGAAAGAAGAGCATAGAGGGTTGATTTCAGCCCAGCGCTAGTGCTTTACAGCTTGTTATACATACAAAGGTCCTTTATTCGGGAATTAAATGATCTAAGGTAGGGTAGAAACCCCCAAATAATATTTACCACGACACCTAAGAGAGAAAAAGGATGGTGCACCCTGGCCATGGGAGGTGTGTTCCAGGAGTAAGGGGTAAATTTGACATTTGTAAATGAGACAAATGGCCAGATTAACAGACTAAAGACAGAACCATGGGATTCAGCTTGGGGTGTAGCTCAGTGGAAAAGTGTTAGCCTACCATGCAGAAGACCTGGAGTTTAAACCAAGCACCATCAGAAACAAGTGAACAAAAGCCTATGTAATCATCTCAGGAGATGCCAGAAAAGAATTTAGTGAAATTTATGTATTTGTTTGGTTTTTAAAAAAGTTTTTAATTTAAAAATATTTTAGGCCAAGTCTCACATGACCTGAGCTGGTCTTGAACTAACTACGTAGGATACACTAGTCCTGAACTTCTGATCCTCCTGTCTCTACCTCCTAAGTGTATGGGATCATAAGTGTGTGACATCATACATGGACTAGTTATTTTATTTGTATAAATTAATAGTGCATATTGTGATGGTTCAATATGTATGTATAATATGTAATACTCAAATCAGAGCAATTAACATTTCTATCTCAAATATTAAAGTTTCTAGACTAACACATACTACTTGCATATACTTATAGGGTGTGATATGATATTCTAATGCATGTGTGCAGTGTGTGTTGCTTAAATAAATTAATTAATATTTCCATATCTTTTTATAATCTCATTTTTGGGGCCTTTGAGTTGCTCTCTGTGTATATAGGTGAACTTTGGCCTCCTGCACATACATACACTACACTGGGGGACACAAGGAACTTACTAATTCTGTGTTTCAGGGCCCATTTGCCAGCTTCCGTTTATCACACCACCCCTTGCTATTCTCAGTTTCTGGTAATCACTCTTATACAATCCACACGAGCTTTTAAAACATCCATATAAGGGAAGAACAAGTGTGCTTTTTAAATGGTGTGTGTGTGTGTGTGTGTGTGCGTGTCTGTGTCTCTGGGTGTGCCTTTGGAGGCCAGAGCCACTGTCCAACTTTCAAAATTTGTGTTTTTGATAATTTTATACAGAAGTGCATTGCATTTGCATCATTTCCACCTCATCTCCTCCCTGTTCCAGTTCTTCATCCTGTGCTTACACACATCTGCCTTTCAAATTCACAACTTCCTCTACGATTATTATTGTTTTATGTATGCATGCACATACATATACCAACCCCAGACCAGTTACTGTTGTCTGAATGTACACCAGTTTAGAGATGCTTTCTTAGGTGTGGGTAACCTATTGGGGGCCTCATTTCTGAAGAGAATTGATTCCCCCTCCCTTAGCATACATGGATTTTATGTAGCTCTTTATCTATGGATGGAACTTTGTGAAGTTTCCCCCATGCATGTAGGTGTATCAACTGGCATGTGTCTGTCATGTCTAGAAAACTCTCACAGCAATTGTCCTGGTCTCCTAGCAATTACAGTTTCCAGCTCCCCCTTCCACATACCTGCTGAGAGCGAGGTGTAGGGGCTGTGTTACAGATGTTTCATTTGGGGGTAGGCATCTCACGGCCACTCATTTTCTGCCTTTTGATCAGTTGTGCTTGTTTGTGAGTACTGCAAAAGGAGGTATCTCTGGTGAGGGGGGAGGACAGCATTTGAACATGCATGAATGCCTTCTCCTCGCTTTTGTAACAGGATCTCTGTGCTGTACTGTTGTTTTTACTGTGATAAAAGAGGCACAGAGCCCATAATGGCCTGGATGGCATGACAAAGGCCAGCACAAGGGCAGGATCAGAAAGCTGAGGGTGCACATCTCCACTGCACATGGGATGCAGAGAGAGAATTGAATGTGGGGGAGAGCTGTAAATCCTCAAAGCCTGCCCCCAATAACATAGCTTCTCCAGCAAGGGTCCACTACCTAAACATTCCACAATCTCCCCGACACTGCCACCCACAAGGGGCCAAGCATTAAGAGCTATGAACCTCTGGGGAACATTTCCTATTCAAACCACACCAGTCTCTCTGGAGCTCACCAATCTAGCTATACCAGCTGGCCAGAAAGCATTGAGGGTCTGCCTATCCCCCACTCTTCACCAACTCTTGAGTTTACAGATGTGTGCTGCTGCATCTGTCTTTTTACATGGGTGCTGGGAATCCAAACTCAGGGTCTCACTCTATACCCCTGGCTGGTCTATAATTCACAGACTGGCCGTGAGTTGACAGAGATCTGCCTGTCTTTTCTTCCTGAGTGCTGGGATTAAAGGATTGCGCCACCATGCCCAACTTTTTTCTTTTTAAAGAACCCCAAGCAAAAAAGACAGCTATGAAAGTTGTAGACTACAAGTGTGCTATTCAGACATATTTACAGTCTTACACATTAACTTTAAAATGAAAGAAAAAAACACATGTTGGGTACTTATATCATCATTCATATTAAAATTACCAAACTTTCATGAAAGAAAGAAGAGAGGTTTTGTGGTGGTTTGAATACGCTTGGCCCACGGAGTGAGTGGCACTATTAGGAGGTATTGCATTATTGGGACAGGTGTGGCCTCGTTGGAGCAAGTGTGTTACTGTGGGGTGGGGCTTTGAGACCATCCTTCTACCTGCCTGGAGATAGACTTCTCTTGTTTGTCTTCTGAAAAAGATGTAGAACTCTCAGCCCCTTCAGCACCATGCCTGTCTGAATGCTGCCATGCTTTCTGCCATGATGATAATGGGCTAAACCTCAAAACCAGTAAGACAGCCCTAATTAAATGTTGTCTTCATAAGAGTTGCCTTGGTCATGGTGTCTGTTCACAGCAATGGAAACCCTAACTGTGACAGGTCCCAATAAATGCAGAGAAATTCTGCTCATGTATTGAAAGACTTAGTCATCTTAAGGTGTTACCACTTCCCACCCAAAGAACTCCAGATCTTTTACGAGACATTGTCAGACTGATTCTAAAATTTATGTGAAAGGAAGTAGAATCACCAAAATGAATCTAAGAATAAAAACAAATCAAGTTTGACTTGATTTTTAGATCTTCAGTAAGACTATAGTGTAAGCTGGGTGGCAGTGTGACTGAGGAAAGATAGGCATGTGGGCTAATGGGACAGCAAGAAAGCCCAGACCAGGGTATATTCAACATGAATGTAGTCATTTGGTTTTTCAGACAGAGGTAGACATAGGGAATCATGTATCATCTGATACATCCAACTCTGAATAGCAATGGTGTCTTAGTCAGGGTTTCTATTTCTGCACAAACATCATGACCAAGATGCAAGTTGAGGAGGAAAGGATTTATTGAGCTTACACTTCCATGCTGCTGTTCATCACCAAAGGAAGTCAGGACTGGAACTCAAGTGGGTCAAGGAGCAGGAGCTGATGCAGAGGCCATGGAGGAATGCTGCTTACTAGCTTGCTCAGCCTGCTTTCTTATAGAGCCCAAGACTACCAGCCCACAGATGGTACCACTCACAAGGGGCCCTCCCTCCTTGATCATTCATTGAGAAAATACCTTACAGCTGGATCTCATGGAGGCATTTTCTCAACTGAAACTCCTTTCTCTGTGATAACTTCAGTTTGTGTCAAGTTCACACACAAAACTAGCCGGTACAATTGACCCCTTGTCAACTTGACACAAACACATCACCAATAAGCCTCGACCCTTACTTCCTTATTCATCCCCAAGATCTAAATAACTTTAAAAGTCTCAAAGTCTTTGCAAATTCTTACATATTAACACTTCAGTCCCTTTTAAACATCCAATCTCTTAAAATTCAAAGTCTTTTAAAAATCCAAAGTCTCTTAACTGTGGGCTCCACTAAAATACCTTCTTTCTTCAAGAGGGAAAAATATCAGGCCACAGTCACAATCAAAAGCAAAATCAAATTCCAACCATCCAATGTCTGGGATCTACTCACGATCTTCTGGATTCATCTAAGGGCTTGAGTCATTTCTCCAGCTCTGCCTTTTGTAGCACACACCTTGTCTTCTAGGCTCCAGATGCCTGTACTCCACTGCTGCTGTTGTTCTTGGTAGTCATCTCATGGTACTGGCATCTCCAAAACACTGCTGTCTTCCACTGCAGCTAGGCTTTACCATGGTGCCAAGCCTCAACTCCTTTGCATGATCCCTTCATTCCTGGGCTGTCAATTGCAACTGAGGCTGCACCTTTACCAGTGGCCTTCTGTGGCCTCTCACAGTGCCCAGGCCTCAGCTGCTCTTCATGACTTCTTCATGCCTTCAGAACCAGTACCACCTGGGTGACTCTTACACATTAACAAGTCCAGCCACTGTACAAGGTACAACCTTGGCTATCTCTAGAATGAAGCCTCTGTGTTCTTAGAAAACACTTTTCAGAAGATTTCACCCTAATGATACTGGTATCTTCTTAATCACTGCTAATATCTTAGATCTTAACCAGCACCAATAGTCCCAGCAATGCAATGGTTTTGCTTTAGTAGTTCTGGTATCTTGTTAATCACAGCTGATTTCTTCAGCCCTAGCTAATCAAAACCACAGAATCTTAAATCAAACTAGCAATGGACCTGTTAAGATTCTTTAATCTTTCCTCTGAAATTTCACAAGCCAAGCCTCCATCTTCTGCACTGTTCTCAACATTATCTTCTAAGCTTCTACAGAACATTCCATGGAGCTCTTAACATCCCAATGACTCTTCTAGCTCAAAGTTCCAAAGTCGTTCCACAGTCCTCCCCAAAACATGGTCAGGTTGTCACAGGAATACCCCACTTCACTGGTACCAATTTGTCTTAGTCAGGATTTCTATTCCTGCACATCATGACCAAGATGCAAGTTAGGGAGGAAAGGGTTTATTGAACTTACACTTCCATGCTGCTGTTCATCACCAAAGAAGTCAGGACTGGAACTCAAGCTGGTCAAGGAGCAGGAGCTGATGCAGAGGCTATGGAGGAATGCTGCTTACTGGCTTGCTTGCTTCTCCTGGCTTGCTCAGCCTGCTTTCTTACAGAACCCAAGACTACCAGCCCACAGATGGTACCACTCACAAGGTGCCCTCCCCCCTGGATCACTAATTGAGAAAATGCCTTACTGCTGGATCTCATGGATGCGTTTTCTCAACTGAAACTCCTTTCTCTGTGATAACTTCAGCTTGTGTCAAGTTGACACACAAAACTAGCCAGTACAAATGGCATGTCTAGAACTTGAACAAATTTGAGAGTTTGGGCATCATATCTCAGAAACTGGGACTGAAGGGCAGCAAAATTCTTTAGTATACAAAATTTAGGAGGAATGGACAGATTAGTAGAAGGTATCAGGTAAATGAACACCACTGGGTTGAACCCATACAATAAACTTAATGATTATTTGGCACACCTAAAAAGGTTTTAAAAAGGGAGAACACTTGTATTTAAGAGCACATAGTGGTTTAGACTGATGTCTCAATAGATTGCTGTGAACTTTAGCTCCTATCTATTTCTCAGTCCAATCAAACAGATGACTATCACAGAAATTAAATATTTTTGAGTCTCTGCTAAAAGTTTGTCTTAGTTAGTTTTTTTTTTTTCTGAACAGACACCATGACCAAGGCAACTCTTGAAAAGACAACATTTAATTGGGACAAGCTTATAGGTTCAAAGGTTCAGTCCATTAACATTGGGAGCATAGCAGCATCCAGGCAGGCAAGGTGCAGACAGAGCTGAGAGTTCTACATCTTCATCTGAAGGCTGCTAGCAGAATATTCATTTCCAGGCAGCTAGGACTAGAGTCTTAAAGCCCACACCCACAGTGACACACCAATTCCAATAAGGCTATATACCTTGTAATAGTGCCACTCCCTGGCCCAAGCATATACAAACCACCAGATTTTAATCCCTGGCCCCCACAGGCTTGTTCAAACATATGAGTCTATGGGGGCCATACCTAAACATAGCATAATGCAAAATACATTTAGTCCATCTTCCAAAGTCCCCCAAGTCTTTAACAGTCTCAGCAATGTTAAATGCCCAAAGTTCAAGGTTTCATCATCAAGGTGGGAGCATGGCAATATCCAGGCAGGCATGGTGCAGGTAGAGCTGAGAGTTCTACATCTTTATCTGAAGATTGCTAGCAGAATACTCTCTTCCAGGCAACTAGGACTAGCATATTAAAGCTTATACCCACAGTGATATACCTACTCCAATAAGGCCATACCTTGTAACAGTGCCACTCCCTGGCCCAAGCATATACAAACCATCACTAAATTCATTAACCTCTTTCATTTTACTCTGATACCAGACTATCCAAGGCTAGTCACCCAACCTCTTTAGGTGTCAATTTTATGCTTCAGAAAATGGAGCCATCCTTAGTGTCAAGAAATTTAAAACATTCAGTAGAAGTCAGCTTTATCAGGCTCCTTTCAGCAAGCACTTCTTGGCATCTACAATAGTGACTGGGTTTGGTGACTATATACAGGAGGCATCCAAAAGTGGAGATGCTGGTGTATTTGGTGTCTGGTGGGGTGGGGCACTGTTCTGTGCTCCCAGGGATAGACACCTTGTTGCTGTGTCCTCCAGAAGACATGGATTCTGGGTCACCACAGACGAAGGAACAAAAAGCAATGACCTATTCACCCCAAAAGACCCGCCTTCCAATTCCATTGTCCATTATTGTGCCATCACACAAACTTTGGAGGCATCTATTCAAGCCATGTAGGGCAACCCTTCAAATGTCCCCAACAGTGGTTAAAACAGTTTATGACATCATTAAGACATTTTGTTTTCCATAAAGCCACCTGAAAACCAGCTTCCTTGTCTCTCCCACAGTCTCAGTGCTTACCAGTTTGTAAAATTTGAAGTTAAATACAAAGAAGATGCTCCTTTGTCATAAACAGTGGTTGTGGCAGGAGCGGTCACTATCAGAGTCAGCCTCATAGAGCTGCACAAAGCACAAAAAAAAAAAAGGTTTCAAGAATGTGTGTGTGGCAAAGTGTGAAAAAGTTATTTCTCGGGGAAATAACTTTTCCAGCTCAGGGCGTGTGTATTTCCAAGGCTTCTCTTCTAACTGCTCTGGTTCTTGCTGCCTCCTTAATGAGATATCACAGAATTTATGGACTGGGTCAAGACCCAGAGATGGCTGCCATACAAAGACTGCCATTTTGTAAATGAATGTGCTTCACTCCATTCTCCAGAAGTAGAAGACCAAATTATAGGACTGTAATTTGGACAAAATATGGCTATTGACTCCTGCAAGAGAAAATGAAACACACTCCAGATGCCAAGTGCTAGCTAGTGTTTCTGGCTCCAAGTGCAGCCCTGGGCAATGTCAGATGGCCCTTCCTGGGAAATTGAGCTTATCTCCACAACAGGAACTTGAATGAGTCTGTCCTTCAGGAGGCAGTTTATTGCCCATTATCATCAAATTGTCAAAGAGTAAGAAAGAGGGGGTAGTGCTAAGGATGGATCCCCCAAGAAATCTATCAAGATTGGATTTCTTGGAATTTCAGCAAGATCTGTGATTGCGGATAGAATAGTGATAGCTAGCTAATGAGCACATTGCATGCCTAGCCTTGTGCTAGAAGCCTCATAGGAGTCAATCTTTACACACTCAGTGAGGTCAGTGTGGTGGTGGTGGTGGTGGTGGTGGTGGTGGTGGTGGTGGTGGTGGTGATGATGATGATGATGATGATGGGATTATTAGTTAACTTCATTAATTATCCATATTTACATATATGGAAATGGTGGACACTTTACCATTGGAATCTGAGGCGCCTGAAGTCTTGCTTGGGATGAACAGAAGCCCACTGTGGATCTGCTTAACTTTCAGGTCTGAGAATGCTGCTGCACCATGGCCATCCCTAACTCTTACAGAAGGCAGTGCAGCTTCAGGTGTGGGGCCTTCATAGTCTAACTGGCTCCATTGTGGTTTGCCTTTGCTCAGGCAGTATTTTCTAGAATGTACTTCTCTGTCTTGTTCTTTGTTCTTCAGACTCCCACTGAGGTGTCTCATCCGGGCTTGTTCTCTGTGGGTGCATTTTATGAACAATTTTGCCCCACACCCATAAAAGTTCTGTGTCTCACCTTTCCTGGATAATGTGTCAGAAGCACTCTCTCCAGAACTCCCCATGCAAATGTACAAGGATTCTAGAAGTTTAATTATCTAGTTGGGATAAGGTAGCTAATTTGGGGCCTAATTTACCAATGTGACTAAGTTTGATAGGGTTTTTGCCTCTATTCTCTTGCTGAAGGTCTATTTAAAAATATTTGTATTCATTCTTTAAGAATTTTATACAATGTATTTTGGTTTTATTCACTTCAACTTCTCCCTTAACTCCTCTCAGATTCACCCTAACTTTATGTCTGCTTTAATTTAATAACCTATCAACTCTGATTTGTGATGTTCATAAACTTCTGGGCTTGGGGTCATTCCCTGGAGAGTGATCAATCTACCAGGAGCCACACCCTTAAAGAAAACTGACTCTCTCTTCCCCCAAAGCCATCACTATTCATAGTTATTGCTTGGGTGGAAGCTCACAAATCAATTCCCACTCCATGCTAGAATGTTAACATCTTGATCTTATGCTGCTGTGAATTCTTGCTATGTTTAGAAGACGCTGATTTGCTTTGGTCCTCCTGACCTCTGGCTCTCACAATTTCTCTGTGTCTCTTTTTCTGAGCTAGTTCTTGAGCCTCCAGAAGGGGGCTTGCTATGGATTGCCACATGTAACTTAGCATTCCACTAACATTTATTCTTTGCACTTTGAACACTTGTGAGTCCCTTCATTAACCACTTCCCACTGAATAAAGAAACTTCTCTGGTGTAGTCTAAGGGCTGGATTAACCTGTGGGTATGGAGATGTAAATATAGAGAGATGTAAATATAGAGAGCATCTAGAACATAAATATCAGTGAGTTCATCCCTGGGGCTCACTAGCTTCCTAACCATGGGCTCATGGCCTGACTTGCAGTACCAAAGATGTGTTCCTTCCTGTGAAGTGGGCCTTAAGTCCAATACAAAAAATCCAGTTGGTTGCTACCATAGCATTTATGCCATTATTGCATCCGTGGGTGTGTCTTCACATGTCACTTATTATTCAGTGGGTTCACTCTTGGGTAACACTGTTGGTCAATTTCCCCCCACATTCCACTACTATGAAAGTTAGCCAGCAAAAAGGAATCTTCCTAATCAGTACCTACTTGACATCTCCATGTCCTATGGCCAGTGTGTGTTATGTTTTTAGCAATAGGGTCTAACCATCAAGAGCAATAGCTTCTATTGTTTAGGGGGCCTCTGGGATATCCCTGACCAAAAACTCATTGGGAGGTATCCCACACCTGGCTCTGGGTCTCTTATTTTGGCAACTTGTGGCTTCTGGAAGGAAAAGACCTATTTTCTTATCTTCAGGTACCCAGAAATTGAGATTAAAAAAAAAATACAGACTGCAGATCTGGGGAAATATGCTGAGGATCAGCTTGGTCCCTCTGTCCCCAGGACATCTCTTTGCCAGGGAACGGCAATAGCACTTGACCCTATGTACTCAAGGCAGACTGCATGCCACACTGGCTGTGTCAATGACATGTATGCTCTGAAAAATAGTGAAAGCACTGCCATTGCTTTACCTTTCTCTTGAGTGCTACACAGTGACTAAGCACTAGCATGGGACATATAATCAAAACTATAGGTTCCTAACCTCTTCACAAGTTCTTTGTCAGAAATATCTCCTTATCCAAGTGGCATAAGCACGACATGCAATTCAATGCCATTTCATATCAACTTTTTGGAAGTACTCAAAAAAGCCCAGGTGTAGAGGGTTGTATATTCTTGCCCTCTGACCTTCCACCTCCCTGCTGACCTGAGATTCCAAAGTTCACTTTAGTTTTGGATCTTCAGTTTAAATGTTACCCTCTCTGGTCTTTGTTGACTAGTGAATTGTGTTTGTCAATTTTTAATAGCCTCAGTGGTGACATTTCTCCTCTATCAAATAGCCTTTTATTTCTATACTTTCACAAATGGGTCACATACAGGCTGTGTGAAAATTAAACCTGAAGTAAGCCAAGCTTTACTAATTCTGATATTGTTTGGGCAACTGAATTCACACCTAGATTTGAAATGGTGACAAATGAGTTACATTTATAACACAGCTCAGTGTATAGCCTGGAATTGTAAGAACATGGGGTTGAGAAGCTCTTATCTCTACCTTCTCCTCTGAAACATTCATGTCTCAGTCAAGTTCATCCTTTTTATGGTCTAAGATCGATGATTCCCAATGGATTTTTAAACTACTATAGTGATGCTGAAGAGGTGGTTTGATGCTGAAGAAAACTTGTTGTTCCTATAGAAGACATGGGTTCAGTCACCAGCACCCACATGGTAGCTTACAGCCATTTGTAGCTCTAGTTCGAGGGGGGTCTGATTCTCTCTTCTGGCCTTCTTGGACAATATACACATATTTGCAGCTAAAACACTCATAAACATAAAAAACACATATATACATACATATGTACATGCATGCCTGCATACATACATACATACATACACATACTCATCTGCTCTGAAATTAAAACAATAAATGGCAAAAATGATACCTGAAGTGGAAATTTTTTGTTGTGTCATGTGATGCTTTTCTGAAGAAGACTCATGTGATGTTTTGCTGAAGCAGACCCGTGAGAAGACACAAGATGTTTGCAGAGAGTAAAACCCAACAGACAGTGATGGAGCATTTATATTTCTAGCTGTGCAGTACTTCGTTAGTCTTACTTCTTTACTAATCTTCATTTCACTGAGAGAGGCACCTGGCATATCAGCTGGTTCTGGTTGCTTCTGATTCAGTGGAGGCCTGGCTGTTTCTGTTGGATTGTGCCATGCCACTATGCTGATTTGTGTTTGGTGACACTTTTGAAGTGGACTGTTGGTATCCTGACAATGAAGATTGGAATCGTCCCAAAGTTTTGCTTCTAAACAGCTCTACATCCCCATTGTCCTGTTATCTTTTCTCCCTGACCTTCGGAGAGTGGGCTAGAAGGCGGGGGCAGGGGTTTGAAGCATTTGAGAACCCTTATGAAAGTAGGTTTTCAAAAATCTAAGGCTACAGGTAACTACAGATAACATGTATTTAATATAGTGGACTAATCATAAATAATTTTGTTACCAAATGGAAAATTCTTTATTCTACAACATTTGAGTAACTAATAATTCATAGCTAATAAACGTCAGAAATGGAATGTAGTTGTTTTAATGAGAATGGTCCCACAGGCTCATATGTTTGAGTACTTAGCTCTCAGTTGGTGGAACTATTTGGGAAGGGTTAGGGGGTGTGGCCTTGTTGGAGGGGGCGTATCACTGGGAGAAGCCAGCTCCACTTGTAGCTGAACCTGGCAATGTTGTCCATGTGATTTTGGCTCTAGAGTTATGGAGGGTATGTGAGTAAAGGAGTCATGAAATCTTCCTCGTTGGTGATGAAGAGCAGCTAAGGACAGGCACATGGCAGGGGAGTCTGTGCATGGAAGTCTTGAGAGGCCATTGTGTGAATCCATTAAAGTGAGACCTGAATTATATTGGAGACACTAAGATGTTAGAGGTGCTATAGTCATTGGATGTCTGCCAAGAAGAGATGTAGACAGGGAGTGCAGCCAGTCCAAGAGAAAGAAATGTGTTGTAGGCAGCAAAGCTCACTGACATCAGTCACAGAGCTATAGGATTTGGAATTTGCTTTGCCAGTTTTAGTCTTGCTTTTGTTCAGTGTTTCCTCACTATACCCCATTACTCCCTTTTGCAGTGGTAATATATATTCTGTGCCATTGTACGTTGGAAGTATAAATTCACTTTTTGATTTTTACAGGAGCTTACAATTAAGAGATTGACTTGAGTCTCAAAACAGACTATGGATTTTGGGCTTTGAAACAGGTTTGGACTCAACGACCATGGAGACTTCTGAAGTTGGACAGAATTTTGCATTCTGATCTGGCTATAAGCCCGTGGAGGGCAGGGAGTGGTTTGAATGAGAATGTTTCGTGTGTTTGACGTTGGTAGAACTGTCTGGGAAGGATTAGGAGTTATCGTCTTGTTGGAGGAGGTGTGCCACTGGGGACAGGCTTGAGGTTTCAGAAGACCCATGTTATTCCCAATGAGTTCTCTGCCTCCAGCTTGGTTTGAGATATGAGCTCTCAGTTGCTGCTCCAGCCACCTGTTCCCATGCCTTCACTCCACCATCATAGACTAATCCCTTGGAACCATAAGCCCAATTAAATTGTTTCTTTTATAAGTTGCCTTGGACATGGTGTCATATACAGTAATAGAAAAGAAACTAAGACATGGAATTTGAAGTGGGAGCTTCAAGCATGAGCCCTATGCCAAAATCCATTTGCAAAGATTAATATCCTGCCTTAGGTCCTGTATGAGTCCCCACAGGGATAACAGATCAAGTAACTTCAAAAAGCCCACTGTCTAGCTATTGGCTTTAATAACTATTAAGTCATTCTTTAAAAGATGCCACTTGGGATGCAAATGCAATAGTTAAATGTACTTGGCCTAATTGCAATAAGAGTCATAGGAGGTTGGGGGGTCTCAACAGGGATGCCTCAGGGAAGAAGTACAGCTCACCTTATAGAAATGATTTGTTTTCCCAGAGTTCACAGGTGCTAGGGTTCTTCAGGAGAGTGTGGAGTCAACATTAGGAGTAAGAGCAGGTGAATGACCCAGACTTGAACATGGGTAGAGGCTGTAATGGGAAGTCTCTTACAGGACTGTGTCAAGAGCTTAGATATTGTCATAACCAATTGTTTATTGCTTTAATAGATCACTCAAGACCACGTAATTTACAAGAAAAAATTTATTTGGCTTTCAGTTCTGGATTTGGGGAGTCTAATATTTGGGGAGGGTCTTGAGATGCATCCTGACAGGATGAAAAGCAAGAGGACTAACAGATATGTGTAGCAGTGAATAGTTAATCTGCTTTGAACTCCCTCCAGCAGATGATTGAACCTCTAGACACCTGCTCGAACTCTCTGGATTCATGAATGAAACACACACACACACACACACACACACACACGCACACACACGTGCACACACACGTGCATACACACACACACCACACACACACACACACACACACACACACACACACCAGCTAATTTTGATACACCTCCTTACTTTCTCAGTGGTTGGGTACTTCTAAACCTCCCAGCGGCTAGCATTCACTCCCCTCTGGTATTCCTGAGTTAAGATCGTTTAAAGTCTATATTTCATCTCTGCTACCCCAGACCAAGCCAGGGGATCTGTAGCTGCCCAATATGTACTTTTAAGTAAACATTTCAAGTGAACTACAACATGCATGCAGAAAAGTGCATGCAACATATGCATCCAGCATACTGAACTGTGTGAGAACATGTGTGGCTGCCACCTGAGTTACTCTTGAGA
>JADRCH010000005.1:9819121-9850456 GCA_019843965.1 Rhynchomys soricoides | reverse complement strand
ACACACACACACACACACAGAGTCTATCTAATGGTGCTTCTTTTTAGAAGTGTTTAGGACTGACTAGTAGGGATTTGATAACTTATCAGGGAGCTTGTTCCTGAGGAAAATCGATTCTCATGCTCTCTCTGTTTCTCCCTCTTTCTCAGAGCATTGATTGCCTGTAGATCTTCATGTAGGCGTTATGACTATGTTGGCATGTTGATTGACCTGGTCATATTTCAGCTCTTCTTTAGGTAGCCATGTTGTTGAGCATTCATGGCTGCAGCATCCCTGTCACGACTAGAAGACACTATCTTGCATCAGGGATCTTAGTCCTCTGGCTCTCATGCTTTTTCTCCCCCACCCCACCAGCTTTCTTTGGTTTCCTTGAATTGTAGGTGTAGGGGCTGCATTGTAGGTGCATCGGTTGGCGCTGGGCAAACCCTGGACACATATTCTGCATTTGGACTAGTTGTAGTTGTCTGCAACAGCCTCTGTCTGCTAC
This sequence comes from Rhynchomys soricoides, assembly GCA_019843965.1. Classification (NCBI taxonomy): domain Eukaryota; kingdom Metazoa; phylum Chordata; class Mammalia; order Rodentia; family Muridae; genus Rhynchomys; species Rhynchomys soricoides. Next base: position 9,849,969 of record JADRCH010000005.1, on the reverse strand, counting down.
AAAAAGAAGCATCTCTCATCCTCTGGCCCACCAAAGGATTTGTATAAAGAAGCTTCTTTTTGTACAAATGAAGACCATGCACTGTTTATTGTTAGGCTTTTACTCTTAGCAAACATGAGCTTCATCCGTGTTTCACTCATTCACGTATATTTCAAATAGTCATTTTTCACTCCATTGCTACATACTATTTAATTATATGAATAAACCACAACTCCCTGAGGCATGTTCATTTCAATTGTTCCTAATTTGGAACAAGCATAAATAACAGTTGTGTGCCCTTTCTTGTTCTCAGTGCATTTTAAAATCAGTTTACACCAAGAGGTCTCAGGTTATGGCTTTTACCTTTCCAAAGTAGAAACTGGCACTGAGTTGTGAAAATTCTGGTGTGTGGTGAGATGCTCCCTTTAGACCTGTCTGCTGATGAATGACGACATGACACTGAGAGAAACCTCACAGGAAGCAGATGAGATGAATGGTGGAGAGCAGCCAGGGAACCTGTGCTTCCAGCAGAGTGCAGTGGTGCTGTCCGGTGATGCTCTCTCCAATCTGTCCTGGGAAGTCCCAGCAGACTGCTTCTCGGTCCATGCCCAGACCTCAGAGCTGATTCTTTTACTGTCTCTAGGATTCCTGCAGGGCATTTATTCATTTTCCAGTCTGCTTGAAGAACCTAGAATGGGGCTCCTACTTTGGACTATGAGAACAAGACCAGGCAAGCCATGTTCAACAGCTTGGGAACAGGAGATGCCCCTCCCCTGAAACATAAAATTGGAAACTGTAATATACAAGCAAATAATGTCCACAAAGAACATGAAACAAAAAGTCTACAAAAATACCACTGAATTAATTTTGTTGGCCATCCACTGCTGGGTATGGGGCCTACCATTAAGTGTAGTTAATATACCCACTGAGACTCTAATAGAAAAAAATTAATTTTTCCTTTGCAACTCATTGTCAATTGGAAATAGCTTTTTGTCTAGGAGTGGGAGATCAAGTCCACTTCCCACTCAGGACTGAGATCCTGTATGCAGCCCCTGTGCATGCTGCCACAGAGTCTGTGAGTCCATGTATTTGTCTGTGATTCCTTGGCGTCCTCCATTGCCTCTGGCTCTTGGACTCTTTCTGCCTCCTCCTCCACAGAGCTCCATGAACCGTGAGGGAAGAGGTTTGATAAAGACATCCCGTTTGGGACTGAGTTTCCCAGTCTCAACTCTATGTACATGTACCTAGGCTTTAGTTCTGTGCCACCACTGGTACACCTCGGTGTGTTTTGGTCTGGAGTTCTAGCCTTGCTTCAAATGGTGGCATGTGGATGGAGTCCATCTCTTGCACTGGAAAATCAAATCATGGATTGTGTACTGGTTGGTTTTGTGTGTCAACTTGACACAAGCTGGAGTTATCACAGAGAAAGGAGCTTCAGTTGAGAAAATGCCTCCATGAGATCCAGCTGTAAGACATTTTCTCAATTAGTGATCAAGGGGGGAGGGCCCCTTGTGGGTGGTGCCATTCCTGGGCTGGTAGTCTTGGGTTCTATAAGAAAGCAAGCCAGGGGAATCAAGTCAGTAAATAACATCCCTCCATGGCCTCTGCATCAACTCCTGCTTCCTGACCTGCTTGAGTTCCAGTCCTGACTTCCCTTGGTGATGAACAGCAACATGGAAGAGTAAGCTCAATAAACCTTTCCTCCCCAACTTGCATTTTGGTCATGATGTTTTGTGCAGGAATAGAAAACCTGACTAAGACAGACTGTGTTTTGCTTGTGGAGAGTAGGCTTAGTTAAATTTCAATTTCTGTGAGGAGAAACCATGACTAGAGCAACTGGAGAATGTATTGGAGGCTTGTAGGTCCCAAGGGTGAGTCCACAGCCATCATGGTAGGGAGCATGGCAGGCATGGTGCTGGAGCAGCAACTGAGAGCTCACATTCCATCCACAAGCATGAGGCAGAGAGAGGTAACTGGGAACGATGTGGGCTTTTGAAACCTCAAAGCTCATTCCCAGTGACACACCTCCTCCAAGAAAGCCACACCCCCTAATCTTTCCCAAGTAGTTTGACTAATTGAGGATCAAGTATTCAAACATAGGAGCCTATGGGAGCCATTTTCATTTGTACTACTACAGGTCAAATGATTTTTTTTTTTTTTCAAATATAAAATGCATGCATGGGGCTGGAGCAATGACTTGGTGATTAAAAAGTATTGATTGGGCTGGGTTCAATCCCCAATACCCACAAGGCAGCTTTCAGTCATAACTTTAGTTCTGTAAATAGCCTCCAGGGCTACTGAATGCACGTGGTACATAGACATATGCAGCCGCCCAGACACTCACAAAAAGAAATTTAAAAAATGGAAAGCACACACATATCATTAAACTTCGTATATGTCTTTACTATTATATTACTATACCAACCCCCCCCTCTCTCTCTCACACACACACACACACACACACACACACACACACACACATCTACATCTTAAAGGTATCTTCCTCCTGTACTACTTGAGAACTAATATAGTTATAGAATCTCGTTATTTGCCACAGGCAAACATACACTACTCTGGCATTTCTACTGCCTCAGAATATGAAAATCTTACCACTTAAAATAAACTACCTAATAAAGAATCTAAAGGCATACGGTTGGATAATAAGCTCCAGCGTGGTAGTTCTTAGGGCATCTGAGAACCATTAGGAAGCCATCGAAAGGTGGTAGCCAGAGAAGAGGCAGGACAGTAAGTGGTGCTTTAAAGTTCCTCACTGGCTGTGGAGTGGAGAGCAGACAGGAAGAGACTGAGGAGAACAGGAAGGAGATGGCCATGGGCTGGATGGGGGATGGGTTGGGGAGGGGGGGGCAGAGCGAGGGTTGTAAGACATCGTCCAATTCAGGATATTCCTGGAAGGCAGAGTCAGCTCTTTGGTGTGAGGGTGAAAGGACTCCCAGATGCCTCCAAGTTGTCGTTTCAGAAGGGGAGGAATGGAGTTGCCATATTGAGAGACAAAAGCCCCCTGAGTAATACTTGGATTATTGCAGGAACGTTGTGACCACACTGAGCCTGGGCTGCCTACTAGATGAATGAGAAGACATGTCGAGTATGGAGCCTGGCTGGGGTGTAGCTCAGTGGTACAACACTGGCCTTCCATGTGCAAGGCCCCTACCTAGTGCCTCAAGCAAACAAATAAAGGCATGCAATAGATCTTTTTAAAAGAATGCAGACAAAGAGCAAACAGCCCAGAAGAAGGCTTGAGGGCTTACGGCCAAGAAGAGAAGGCTGGCAGCTAAGAGCGAGACGGGTAGGGACTTTGGAGGGTGCAGAGGCTGAGGGGGAAGGGTCGGCTAGCTCCATCCTGTGCTGCTTTGATGTCAGGTCAGGGAGAATTGACCTTGGAGTCTGGCACTTCAGAGTTGTGGGTGACTGTGGTTTCTTTGGGTATGTGAAGCTGGAATGGGGTAGTTCAGAAAAAGACAGGCGGAGGCCCAGCCGATATATAGAGACAGTTTCCTCTCAAGGGAATATGAATATGAAGGGAAGAGGGACCTTTTGCTCACTATTGAGTCACAGGCATCAGCTGAGTCTGCAGAAGGTCACTGTACATCACCACTCACTCTTTCCCATTCCTGTTACTAACAGCTGGGGCCTTGCCACTTCTTGCTATGATAAAGATCATAGAATTGAACATTGTAGCATTGGGAAGCTGTGGTGCTTGTCTTTACCCATCACAGACACAAAGTAACTTCTCCTACTGAAAATGCATAGTTTACATTTTGTTTGTTTGTTTGAGACCCGGTCTCTCTATGAAGCTCTGGATGTCCTAGATCTCATGTAGACCATGTCTGGCCTTGAACTCATAGAGTTTCACCTGCCTTTGGCTCCTGGATGCTGGGATTAAAGGTGTACACCACCACCACCCAGCTGCCTTTCCCCATCCCCGGCTGTCGTGTGTGTGTGTGTGTGTGTGTGTGTGTGTGTGTGTGTGTGTAGAGTCTAATCTCCATGTTTCTCTGGGATCAGTGTTTGTAGAACTGATACAGAAATTCAGGAAGTACATTATCTGTAGTATGAGTGTTGGGGACCAGCTGTGGTTCTGTATCCTCTGTTTCCTCCCTGAGGATCTCCAGGCACCATTGCACACCAGGCTGGCAGGATGAAGTAGCATCTAGAACAGGTGAGGTCTTCATTATCTTGGTCTGGCTAGGAGTAAGTGCTAGGGGATGGGAGTGGGGGAAAAGGCCTTCTCTGAGGATTCTCTGATGGTATTCAGAGAGACAGTTGGTGTGCATACACTTTATCAGAGTGACCAAGGTCTACATATGAACCTTGGAGAGTGGGAAATTTTCAGAGTAAATGAACTCAGGCTGGAATTTAAAGCACTGTGATTACCTCATTTGTATACTCTTGTATTACAAGAATTCCAGGTACTTGCTGGGCGGGTTCTTATCAGCAAAGAGGAAGTTGAACTTGTATGTCACCAAGGGCTATGTGACATTCCTCAGGTAGACGATTGAGGGTTGAGCTCCCCAGATCAGACAGAGCAGAGAAAGGAAAAGGGAAGCCCTCCATTTTACACCGAGCTCAGAGGAGCTATCTGGATATGATAGACTGGGACTTTCAGTGGTGAGGTGCAACAACTGTCCACGTTCATTCTAAGGGAAGTGTGCAGCATACCATGTTCAGTTGTTTAGGATGGTCACTGTACAAAGCTCCCTGAACAGAGTCATAGTGGGTTAGAGGAAAGCATGCCTCTTACTCAAATAAAGGTCCTGTCTCTTAACAGTTTTCAAGGCTGTGTGCACCAAAGGGTGCCTCTCCTTAATCTCTTCTCCCAGGGGGGTGTGTCTTGTTTAAGTTGCACAAAATGGTAGAGGTTAGTGTCAGCTCTGATCTCACTGCTAGAACCGGACCTTCGGTGACACATGGTACACAAGGGGTCCTCCAAACCTGACTGGTGACATGAGAATGGAGAAACAACAAATGCACACACAAAAGCTGGGGTGTGCTCTTTCAGGTGGGGGGGGGGTGTTCCTACTCTGCAAAGCAGAAACTCAGCTCCAGCACAAAGGGAGGGATTAGCTGGTCTCAGTGGGAGGTTTCCATAGTGAGCATTCTCCAGTTGCAGACATCTCTGAGGAGGGAGCTGAAGTTGTTAGTTCGACACACTGGCCAATCCTACTTGGACCAGCAATAGCTCTGAGCCCCATCCCCAGCAGGTTTTGCCATTTTCATGGGTTGGAAGTATTGGGGTCTTAAACATTACTGTGCACATGTCAATAGCACACATCCACTCAGAACTTCATCTACTCCCCACCCTTAAATAATAAGAAAATGCAAACCCACCTCCATATTTCAGTTTAGATGCAGAAAGTATTTGTGTTTAATGTTTGAAGGAAAAGCTTTGGTTATTGGGAACATGAGTTAGGTGAAGCATCAGAAATAAATGATTTTATCATCTGTCTTAGTTAGGGTTTCCACTGCTGTGAAGAGAAAACATAACCAAGGCAACTCTTATAAGGGCAGACATTTAATTGGGGCTAGCTTACAGTTTCGGAGGTTCAGTCCATTATCATCATGGTGAGAAGCATGGCAGCATGTAGGCAGACACAGTGCTAGTGAAGAGAGGTCAGCTCAGGAACTTTGGAAAATTCCACCAGGGTCCGAGCACATGGGCACCCCTCCCCTCCTGGAAGAAACAGGTTAGAGAGCACATAGACTGGAAGGGAGGGGCGGATTAAGTCACTACTACCTCATTCCCTAAAGACCAATCAGTTTAAAAGTCACACTGTTCTGCCAGTCACATTGTGCCTAATGGCTGCTGCTCTAAAAGCTGTAAAAGCTTGCTGAATGGGCTGTGTGGGGTCATTCTCTCCTGCCTTGGTGTGAAGGACAACCCCAGCATGCTGGAGCAATAAATTCCTCTTGCATTTTTCATCAATCCCGGACTCCATGGTGTTCACTCAGAGGGTCTCTGGGAAGTTAAGGTTCCCCAGAGTCTTACATTTGATGCATTGGCCAGGAATCGACCCTCTGTGGGGACACACTGGAGAGTGGTGGATTGGAGGAATGGCTCAAGCAGGTACCAGATACCGTGGTTGTTTGTCTCGCTGTTTGTCAGAGTCTGAGTCTGTAAATCTGTTTGAAAGTCTGTTTGACCTTCTGTTTGCTTTCAAGCTTCGGAGAGCTCGGAGAGCCCACTGTGTTTTGGGGTAGTCAAGTGCAGTGGGCAGATGTACCTTAATGTCACGACTGCAGAAGATCTGGAGGACACTTTGGGCCCCCCTGGAAGGAGCCTGGAAGGCTCCTCTCCTTCTGGAAATAGCAAGTCTTGCTGTAACCTGGTTTATCTGGCTCCTGCCGTATTGGCAGGGCCACCGGGTTTTTCTCAGCACAGGTAGAGTTGGGCTGAACAAGTCTATTTTGCATCCATGGAAGGGACAAACTATCTGTGCCCATGGAAGGGGCAAAATGTGTATTGATTGTCTCTCTGTGTGTTCTTGAACCTAGATGCCCATCCATGACAGGGTGGAGCTGTCTGTGTGTTGATTGTTTTCCTCTGTGTTTGTTGGTATCTCGTTCTGTGTTCGTGGACTTAAACTGACTGATGACGTGTTTTTGGACATTGGGCAGACTGAATCTACCCGTTTAAACATCCTAGTTAACCACTGGAGAGAAGTTAGGGGAAGAGGAGAAAACTAGGAGGAGGAGAATCTAGTGAAGGAGAAAATCTACCATACCAGGAGACAGGAGGAGAAGGAGCAGAGAAAGAGAAAGGAAGACAAGTGACAGGGAAGGAATCTACAGAGAGTCCTGACTCTCAGGTTAGATAATGAATACAAGTTGTTTGAGACCTCGGACAGGGCACCACAGGACCTAGACTGGTGGCTTGAGGCCTTTCCCCAGGCCTGGGCTGAGGCAGCAGGGATGGGAAGGGCCACCACCAGCCCCCATCCATGTGGAACTCAGAGCCCAAGCCTCCCCAGTGTCTGTGTGTCAATATCTGATGTCGAGGGAGGCCTGGGATGGAATCAGACCCCACATTACCAGGCTCCTAAAACAAGGAATTCCGCAGAAGTGCCAATCGGCTTGAAATACTCTCCTCTTGCCTGTGAAGAAACCTGGGACCCAAGACTAAGGAAGACTGTCTAGAGAGGACTAAATGCCTCTTGGAGGAGCTGGGGGGATTAGGATACAGAGCCTCAGCCAAGAAGGCCCAAATCTGCCAGAGAAAAGTAAGTCATTTGGACTACCTGCTGAAAGATGGCCATCACTGGCTCACCAATGCTTGAAAGGAGACCATCCTGCACATCATTCCTCCGCAAAGCCTCAAGCAGGTACAGGAATTCCTGGGCATGGCTGGTTTCTGCCAGCTATGGTCCCCACAGTTTGTTGAATTGGCTGCTCCCCTCTACTTCTTGACTAAAAATGAACAGCCCTTCCACTGGGAGGAAGAAGAACAACAGGCTTTTGACACAATTAAGCAGGCTCTGCTCAAGGCCCCTGCTCTAGGACTGCCTGATGCCAGCAGACCTTTCCACCTTTATGTGGCTGAGAACAGGGGGATAGCCAAGAGGTGCTCACTCAGTGGCTGGGTCCCTGGAGATGCCCAGTAGCCTGTCAAAGACATTGGACCCTGTCACTGCTGGGTGGCCTGCTTGCCTACAGATAGTGGTGGTGGTGGTGGTTCTAGTTAAAGACACTGATAAATTGACTCTGGGGCAGAACCTGGTTGTGACAGGTCTTAGAGATCGTTATTTACCAGCCCCTGGATCGATGACTGACCAATGCCTATATGACTCATTATCAGACTCTGTTGCTAAATTCAGATTGGGTGATCTTTATGTCACTAGTGGCCCTCAACTCGGCTATTCTGTTACCCGACCCCAACATCAACCCGACAGCTCATGATTGCCAGCAGATTCTATCTGAGGACCAGAGACGGGGAAAGGACCTGTCAGATTGGCTGCTCCCCGATGCAGAGGTGACCTGGTTCACTGACAGCAGCAGCTACCTGGTGGAGGGACAACTCAAGGCAGGAGCCACTATTGTAGACAGGTGCTAGGTAGTCTGGGCAGAACCACATCCTCTGGGAATGTTAGCCCAAAAGGCAGAGCTGATAGCTCTGACCAATGCCTTGGACCTGGGGGCAGACAAAAAGATCAACATCTACATTGATAGCAGGTATGCCTTTGCTACAGTCCATGTCCACAGGACTATATGCCAAGAGAGAGGATTGCTCACATCAGAGGAAACAATCAGGAAATCCTGGATCTCTTGGCTGCCCTAATGAAGCCAGCAACCATTAGTATCATTCATTGCTCAGGACATCAGAAGGGAAGAAACTTAGTGACCCAGGGCAATAACCAGGCAGATCAAGTGGCTCGAGAAGTGGCTATGCAGGAGCCTATCCTGGTTATGGGCCTGCAAGAAACACCTACTAGGAAATGGGACTGGACTAAGGGATGGCCTTACTTAGAATACACTGAAGAAGAAAGGACTCCGATTGCTAGCTACCCTATCAACTATTACCTAGAGAAGGAAGGGGAATGGCGCACACAAGAAAGAAAACTATGCTCCCCAGAAAGCAAGCAAAAGACTTACTAGGCCAAATGCACAGATGGACTCATTTAGGGGATAAAAAGCTTGTCCTAGCAGTTAAAGGATCTAAAATCTATATAATAAGACTCAGGTTTTGGGCCAGAGAGATAGTAGAACAGTGTAAGGTATGCCAGCAAGTGAATGCTTATGCAGCCAAGAGACAACAGAGCAAAATACCTAGGAGAGAACAGCCTGGAGTATATTGAGGGGTCGATTTTACAGCAGTTAAGTCAGGAAAATATGGTTACAAACATCTTCTAGTGTTTGTGGTGTGTTCTCTGGATGGGTTGAGGTTTTCCCTACTAAGCCGGAAACAGCTACCATGGTATCCAAGAAGATATTAGAGGAAAATCTCCCAGGGTAATTGGATTGGACAATGGTCCTGCTTTTGTCTCTCAGGTAAGACAGGGATTAGCAAAATTACTGGGGACAGATTGGAAACTTCATTGTGAGTACTGTCCCCAAACCTCAAGGCATGTAGAGAAAATGAACAGAACCCCCAACACCCCAAAAAGAGAACTACATTGACCTTGGAGGTTAGCTCAGATTGGGTGGTGCTCCTCCCCTTGGCCAGGTTCTGAGCCTGAAACACCCACTACCATTTTAACCTGACCCCTTTTGAGATCCTGTGTGGTCCTCCAACTCGATTGGTGTCCACTGGGCCCTCTCAGGAGGTATCCCACAGCATGAGATTTGGCCCAAACTGTCTGTCTTAAATACTCCAGGGATGCCATAGACCCCTCACTGCTTCCAGATTGGTGACTGGATCTATGTAAGGAGGCATCTGGTAGAGTCACTGGAACTCAGATGAAAGGGACCCTTCCTGGCACTGCTAGCTACTCCCACAGTCCTCAAGGTAGACAGTATTACTGCCTGGGTTCATGCTTCCCATGTGAAACCTACAGATGTCCCACTCCCCAGAGAAACCCCACTGGATGGTACAGAAGATGAACAATCTGCTCAAGCTCAAGATCACTAGATCTTGATCATGACTGCCTGGTGGTACCTTTGGACAGCACTCACTGTCTCCCTTTATTGTGGTTGGGGGTGGCTGGAGCAGCCACCAAAACCTCCGCTTTGGTCTTACAAAGGGAAACAGTCAAATGACAGTCAAGGGTAGCTATTTATTTAGATATAGAGAGAATAGAAGCTTCCATCAGTCATCTTAAAGAATCACTGTCTTTGTTATCAGAAGTAGTACTACAGAATAGGAGGGGATTAGACTTAACTTTTCCTCCAGCAAGGAGAGCTATGTGCTGCCTTAGCTGAAGAGTGTTGCTTTTATATAGACCATTCTGAGGTTGTTAAAGATTTAATGGCCAAGGAGAGAGTAGGGTTAGCCAAGAGGAAGAAAAAGAGAGAGAACAGAGTCAGGGTTGGTTTGAATCTTGCTTTAACTCCTCCCCTTGGTTAACCACCCTCATATCTACCTTATTAAGACCTTAATTGTTCTGCTATTGTTGACTTTTGGCCCCTACATCTTTAAATGCTTGGTTGCTTTTGTTAAGGAATGCATAGGTGCAGTACAGCTAATGATCTTAAAGCAGAAATACAAAGAACTAGATACAGAAAGCTGCATAACTATCAACAATAGCTTCAGGATTGAAGCACATACAAGAAAAAAGAAGGGAATGAAGAGAGATCAGCTCAGGAACTTTGGAAAATTCCACATGGGCTCTCCTCCCCTCCTGGAAGAAATGGACTAGAGAGCACATAGGCTGGAAGGGAGGGACTGATTAAGCCCCTACTACCTCATTCCCTAAAGGCCAATCAGTTTAAAAAATCACACTGTTCTGCCAATCACATTGTGCCTAATGGCTGCTGCTCTAAAAGCTCTCAAAGCTTGCAGAACAGGCTGCGAGGGGTTGTTCTCTCCTGCCTTGGTGTGCAGGATGACCCCAGAATGCTGGAACAATAAATTCCTCTTGCATTTTGCATTGATCCTCGACGCCATGTTGTTCGCTTGGGTGGGGGGTGTCTCCAGGAAGTTAATGCTCCCCAGAGTCTTGCACTGGAAAAGCAGAATGTTCTACATCTTCATCCAAAGGCAACCAAGAGAGAATGCTGTTTGCCCAAAAGAACATGGGGAGGGGGGTGTCAAGGAAGGATAACCCTTCTAAGCTTTTTACTCAAGAGAGAATATAGAAGTGCTTATATGTAGGAGATGGGCATCCTGTATCTTTTAGCATTTGCCTCAATTCTTACTGAATCTCTACTAGTTTCCATATCTACAAGCCATCAAAATGACAATTCCCAAAATAATTTTCTGTTGGGCCAAGAAAAGGATCCTGGTAACACTTCTGTTTTGTTTGACAATGCTGGTGCTTGGAGAGTGACATCTCCTGGAATATGGCATTTTTTTTCCCATGCTGCAGAATTTGATCTAAAGAAAATCAAAATGCCTTAAGAACTGTCTCAGAGCTAAGGTTCCTCTGCTTTGCTGTCCCCCCTCCCCCCCCACTTCATTTGCTTTAAAAGTAGATTGATAAGGAACACTAGTGTCCCCCTCTCCATCTTGAAGTCTCCCTGCCTATCTGGGCACACTTGGTCAGAGAGTTTCCCTACTTCCAGGCAGAGTTTCTTTATAAGATACTGTCTGTTTCTTGGGCTCATTCAAATTTGATGTCTGTCTCTAGGGCCATTTTTTTCATGGTCATCATTTAGGTCCCTTAAATTTGTATACAATTCTACTTTCCCTCTCTCCTTCAGAAAAGGGCCAAAGAAGTTTCTGGATTGCTTTGGATTTGTGGATAATTCTACAATGTGACTATTTTCTCCAGTTTGTCTCTATACTCCAGTTAATCTGAAGAGATGATGGAAATGTTTTCTTTACCCCCACAACATAACACTTCCATAAGAACCCAGTGCTGAGGCATTTCTGAATGACAGAAACCACAGGGAAAGATCAGTATAGAAATTTGTGTGCCCATTCAAATTTTCACAGATAGCAGCATTAGGGGAAATAAATGGAAATATCCCTTCTGTGCCTAAAAGTTAAGGCCTGAGTTTGAGGTCATTAAACCCAGTAGCTCAGGTTGAATCTGACTCATTTAAACTATCGGGAGCATTTGGATAGCTTTAATTTGCCTAGAAAAGGGCAAATAAAATTCTTTCTAAGTTATCAGTGAGATGTAGGGCAGGTGGAGAGGTGAAGAGCTAACACTATTGATAGGGACATGCTTCTCCAGGCAGGAGATGGTAGCACCCAGCAATTGTGTCTATAAGGCAAGTTGAAATTGAGCAGCGTGTGTCTGTGTTTTGTATCTGTGGATTCAAGGGAATCCGGGAGGGGGCTGGTAGTGTGGTCCATTCCAGGAGTTAAGGCAGGGGAGCAAAAGCTACACCAAATAAATGGTGCCCAATGTGGGTTGAAAATTCACAATTCATTTAGGGATTCTCAGATGGATTACACACACACACACACACACACACACACACACACACACACATAGTGATATAAGTCTAGAAAGAGGGGAAATTGGTTTCTCAGTGGAGTTGAGTAAGTCATATGGTTTCAGCGATGGGAGGTGGGGCTTGGGGGAGGGGAACTGGAACAAAGGAATACAGCTGCCTGGGTAGATTTACTCTGCTAGGAGGAGACTATGAGATGCAAGCAGAAAAGCTGCCTGTCTCCAGCCAACAAATATCAAAGGATAGATTTTAAAAATTTGATTTAACTGTTTTTAGGATAGAAGAGAATATACAGATTTTGCCCAAGCCATGTGGGGATTTTTTTTCCAAGGTTTGGAACTAATAAAAAGAGTTTAGGCTCAGAGGTGCTGAATCCCCCGCTGTGCATAGACAGACTGCTTGGAGGAAGGCAAAGAGAGGCAGACAGTAGAGGCTGCTGGCCTCCAACAAGCAGACAATCAAAGGATAGAGATAAATAAAATTTGATTTAATTGTTGTTAAGGATAGAAGGGATGTCTTAGTTAGGGTTTACTACTATGAACAGACACCATGACCAAGGCAACTCTTACAAGGCCAACATTTAGTTGGGGCTGACTAACAGGTTTAGAGGTTCAGTCCATTATCATCAAGGCAGGAACAAGGCAGCATCCAGGCAGGCATGGGGCAGGAGGAGCTGAGAGTTCTACATCTTCATCTGAAGGCTGCTAGTGGTAGATTAACTTCCAGGCAGCTAGGACAAGAATCTTATAGCCCATGCCCACAGTGACACACCTATTCTAACAAGGCCACACCTCCAAATAGTGCCACTCCCTGGGCCAAGAGTATTCAAACCATGACATTCCACTCCCTGGCCCCAATGAGTCTATCTAGTCATAGCATAGTAATAATAATAATAATAATAATAATAATAATAATAATAAGTACATGTAGTCCAACTTCCAAAGTTCCCATAGGCTGTAGTAGTATCAACAATGTTAAAAGTCCAAAGTTCAAGGTCTCTTCTGAGATCCATCCAATCACTTAAACTGTAATCCTCGAATCAAGACAGAAAACCAGCTGGGCAAACTCCAAACTCTGCATCTCCATGTCTGAAGTCCAACTCCTTTTTCATCTTTGTTGACTGCAACCAACTTCTTTTCCTGGACTGGTTCTATTCCCTTTTAGTAGCTTTCCTCAGCAGATATCCTATGTTCTAGCATCTCGAACATCTTAGGGTCTCCAACACAATTTCAATGTTATAGCTTTTTGTTTCAATGTCTGGGATCCCATATATGATAGCATTCTAAGTTCAGGTTGATCCACTCCATGGTCACTGTTCTTCTTGGTGATCATCCCAAGGTACTGGCATCTCCAATACACTAAGGTCTTCTGCTGCAACTAGGCTTTACTAATGGCCTTCCATGGCCTCTCACAGTGCCAAACCTCAGCTGCTCTTCATGACCCCTTCATGCCTTCAAAACCAGTACCACATGGATGACTGTTACACATTACCAAGTAAAGCAGCAGCACAAGGTATAACCTTGGCTAACTCTGAAACACAGCTTCTTTGTGCTCACAGAAAACACTTCCCAGAAGATTTCACCTTAATGATGCTGGTCTCTTCTTAACCACCTCTAATTTCTTAGCTCTAGATAACCAGCATCAATTGTCCCAGTAGTCCCTTGTATTTTTCACTGTAAAGCCAGAGCCACATGGCAGAACTGCTGAGTTCTGCTGCTTTCAGGAGCTGGAATATGGCCCCCTTGTTCTATTACATTATCACCAGCTTTCTGTTGTCCAACTCCTTTACTGCCCATCCTGAATCTTGCCCTGTAGACTGACCTTGAACTCAGAGATCTGCATGCCAGTCTCCTGGGATTAAATGTATGTACCACTATGCCTAAATTTAAGCTTCTTCACCTAGAACTTGTTTGGTTCTAGGCTGACCTCAACACAGAGATCTGCTTGGCTTTGTCTCCTGGGATTAAAGGTATGTACTACCATGCCTGGATCTAAATTTAGCTGGGTAGGATCTTGCCCCCAAATCCCTTAATCTGCTATCTCCTAGAACATAGGATTTGGCTCCATTTCCCTTCCTAGTACCTCTTTAATACTTCAACCATATATTTCATATTTTTCCTTTCTAAGCTTGCTATGCTTGTTCAAAATGCTCTTCATGAGACTTAACCAGAGAACAAAGTCTCTGTTGGGCTTTTTTGAGATTTCTTTGTCAATGCAATTAATTGAAATCTCTTTATCTTAGCCTCAGGTAGACTCTTCAGACAAGGGCATAATGCATCCACATTCTTCACCAAAATACACAAAAACAGTCTCTAGGCCACACATTGAAATTCTTCATTGAAACCTCTTGGACCCGGTCTGCACAATTCAAATCATTCTCAGTACCAAAGTCTTCCATATTCCTTCTAGGATAGCCCATTAAGCCCTATTTAAAGCATTCCAAGGTTTCCAAATCCAAAGTCCCCAAATCCACATTCTTCCAAACAAAACCATGGTCAGGCCTATTGCAGCAATATCCCACTCCTGGAGAATAGGCTCCGGACTCTTTCCAGAGTGATATAGTACAGATATGATAGGGAGAGACCCCCTGAAGAACTAGAAAAATTCAAGAGAATCAAACAGGATAGGTAAAGATTCTTCATGCCATCCTCCACATGACATGAATAAAGATTTATTACAATTTGTTATTAATAAATTAACTTATATAAAAGTCAGCTGTCTCTCACATGTTCAAACAAGGAACAGAATTTCATCCTTAACTGATCTGTGCACCCTGCACAATTCATACAAATATCTTAGTGGTACTAAAATTTTGTTTGTGAGATTCATATATTACAAAATGTACATCTTTGGCAGAATTCATCCTCAGAGATGCTGAACTGACCTGCTTGGTCCCCTGCTTCCAGTTGCTGCCCAAATCATCTTCAGGAACTGCCACAGATTCCAGGTCATTTTGCCTCATTCAACCTTTCAGATGGATCTAGTCAGACTTCAGTCAATCCCTGAGCCTTCTAAGCATACAGAGACTGGATAACAGATGCTAAAGCTAGCTTTCTTAACTCTCACCAAATTTTATAATTTTCCTACCCCTCCTCTCTCCTTTAAAGAATTTTCATCTCCCCTATTCAGCAGGAAGAAGTTATAGAGAGTCATCAGCCCAATTCCCTGGGCTGGAGTATCTGGTAATGGTTATTTTACAAATTATAGAAAAGTTGTCATTTTAATGGATAATTTGGGAATGGGCATACTTTTGAACAGGGAAGAAATAGGTGGGGTGGATTATTAAATTTTATCTTGGAACAAAGCATTGTGTAGCTATAATCTTAATTGGTAGAAATCTTTATAATTGATACAAAGTTAAAGTTATAATTTCTTACATTGGTACAGAACTTATTTTGATGCAGATTTAAGGTTTTAATTGGTGTGAATTTCTTATATTGATACGAAATTTGAGATTATTATTGTTACTCTTAGGCATTGTGCCTATGCAACTCATTTAAGAATACAAAGCTTAGACCCAGCCCTTTTAATAACTGCTATTACAAAAATGTTTTTAGATGATAAAGCGACACAAGTTTAGGGTCAGATAGCAAATTCATGGTTAAGTTAGATTCTGATTTAATTATAAGAAGGTGGTTTTTTTAAATATATTTCAATTAGAAATACCTAAGAGTAGTTAAGGTTTAACAGTTCAGAATATATCTATATATCTATATATCTATATTTATATCTATATCAATATCTATCTGTGTGTGTGTGTGTGTATGTGTGTGTATGTGTGTGTATTCTTCAAAAACATCAGAAATCCACAGAATGTGACATTTAATGTTATTTAATCATTTGCCAATAAGACATGTCTGCTCCTGACAGCACCCTCTTCTTGGTTCAAAGAAGAAATTGAATATCTTTACCTCTAGGCGAAGTTGCTTATTGTGGCAAGGTAGTCATGGGGCAGAAATTACCTGTTTCATCTGCAGACAAAATTCTGTCCAGGAAAAGGACACATTATGTTGAATAGTTAATTGTTAGCTCTGCCAATACAGGGTAAACAGTCCTTTATAATCCTGCTTTGCAAAGGCATGTCAGATGATCCTGGGCCCAAAGACATATGCTCCAATGTTATAAGAAATTAGGGGCTGTCCAGGTAGTCAGCTCTCTATACAGTTGTTTAAGTTTTGTTCTTAGATTTTTGACAGAGTTGAAAACTAGTTACAGTCTCATAATCAAACTCAAGTTGTTTAACATTGAGAGAGAGATTATAGAGTGGAAGACATGGTTTTCAGATGGCGTTACAGGCTAAAATCTAAACATAATCTAGGGATAAAATCATAGTTCTTTAAGTTAAGAATGATGGTAGAGTACTTTATCTAAGTGACAAATATGATGGACTGGATGTAGATTGTATACCATACTGTGTAATTTACACGATCGTTACGGTTTTGTTCAATTTATGTCTGGGGGAAGAGTTACTTTGTTTTTGTTTTGTTTTTTACTGGACAGAAAAGGTGAGGTGTAGGAGTAGCTCTGATGCTAAGGCCCTGTTCCCCGACTAGTTCTTGATCTGTCAGTAAAGAAGCCATAGAGCAATTGCTGGGTGGAAGAAATAGGTGGGACTTCAGGGTCCCTGCACACAAGAGACAGATGCAGGAGAGATAGGAGGGATACTCTGCTATGCTTCAGAGAAAGAAAATCCAAGCAGCCAGAGTGATGGCCTGTGGCTACTCCTACAGACAGGCACTTGGGGATGTCTAGCTGGGATTAGATGTAACTGAGACACAAAAGTTGAGGGCAGGTGGAGAGGTGAAGAGCTAACACTATTGATAAGGGCACACTTCTCCAGGCAGGGGATAAGTAGTGCCCAGCAATTGTGTCTATAAGGCAAGTTGAAATTGAGCAACCTGTGTGTCTGTGTTTTGTATCTGTGGATTCAAGGGAATCTGCATGGGGGCTGGTAGTGTGGTCTGTTCCCAGAGATAAGGTGGGGTAGCAAAAGCTGCACACAACAGTGAGAAATGCATTTTGGTCTTTTTAGGAGCTGGATTCCATTAAGGACCTGGCTTTGCTCTTAAGAATCAAGCGAGATGCTCCTAACCATGAAATCCTCCTCTAGATTGAAGACACAGATAGCACAAGGCACATCGTTCCATACCATCCCAGAATAGTACTGAGGATATCAACTTCTGGCCAATAACTGTGGCAGTGAATTTCCATAATTAAAATCCAGTATAGAGACTGGAGAGGGCTCTGTTGGACAAAGCACTTATCATGTATGCATGAAGACATGAATTAGGATCTCCAAAACTCATATAAAAGCTAGAAAGGCTATCAGTTGCTGTAATATCCACTCTCCTATGATAAAATGGGAGGCAGAGAAAGAGGAATCCTCCAAAGCTTGCAGGCCAGTCAGCCTGGCATACATGGTGGTGAACAGAAAGAGAACCCATCTCAGACAAGGTGGAAGGTGACAACCAACAGCCAAGGTTGCCCTAACCTCTACATGTACACATTCACATAATGCATGTACACACACATCAACTTATACACACAAACACACATGCACACACACATGCACACACAATATATGAGAACTCCAGCAATACTGCAGTCATAACCAAACTGTGGAGGGAAAAAGAACTTTTTGATTTTCACTGCCTTGGACAGATGACATTCACAACACCTCACGTAATAGAAAGTGAGATGAGACAGGTTGAGATGGATACTTCCTGGGGCTCAAATAAGGACATTTTTATGGGTGGGGGGATGTTACAGCTGGATGTCAGAGACAGCACTTACTAAAGAAAGAAGTCATTCACATCTGAGGGAACACAATGGGGTTAGAAGGTACGGATACTCAGGACAAAATTGTTTTTATCCTAATGTAAGAGCCATTCTCAACTCCATGGTTATGCTCTGGCTTCCTCTTCTCAGATCTGCATGCAGCTGGACCACAGAGAAGGAAAGAAAAGATCCTAGAGGCAGTCACCCTCTCCCTTGCTTCTAGGACCTTGTGAACAGCCACTTAACTGTTTTTCTCTAAATAACCGTGCAAGCTCTCAGCTGGGCTAAGCCCAGCTCAGCATGTCACTGCCCTCCAGATACATAAATGTATGTTAGAGGGTGGTTACTGTCCTCCCATAGCCAGTTCAAAATGGCAATTTGCCTATTACATGGATTTTAATAGTAAACTTTTCTTTGACAGTAAAATGTAAAACTACTCAACTGTCCGGCTAGGCAAAGTTAAAACATCCTGCAAAGACAGCCTTTCAGAATGGGCAGGACCCTGCGGCGATCAATTTGTGAGTACACAAGCGCAGGACAAGACAGGTGTATTGCCATCAGTTCACAGCCATGAAAGGAGGTATTTTGCTATTCTGTTCTGTCCACAGTATTCTTTTGGCCCCTTGTTTTAGTGCCTGGCCCCAGGGAATAAAAAGGATGTGATGCAGAATAAAAAAGAGCACTGGGGGGTTTCACTAGTTTTCTCTTGAAGCTGCTGGAACATCACTTCTTTTCCACTTGTGTTTTGTTTGAGCAGAATGTCTTGGTTTTCCTGCAGTAGCTGTAAGATTTGTTAATCAAATGAATCTCTGTCTTAACAAGGGACTCTGCTCAGCCCATGTGTGACAGTTTGGCCTCTGGGGACAGCTTCTGCCCCTGACAGCAGTTTCCCTGATAAGGTTATCCCTTCCCTCCTGATTTAAAATGCCATACTGAACATTTAGCTTAATCACATAACAGGTGTCCAAAAGGAATTGACATTTGCTGGCTTTCTGGGAACACTCGACTTCTATCAACATTCACAGCTAGTTTTGAGCTCTACAGTGCAGATACGAGCTGAAAAGCCAACGTTGTGGTTTATGCAAAGCCACCTTATGACTCCACCTGCAGCTACTGAACCTTTTTGTGAGTGTGAGTTCAGGCACATTAACTGTAAAAATGTGTGTCTCCCAGTGCCCATACACTGTCTGTGTCCTGTCTGTAAATGCTCATATCTGATGAGTGTGTTTAGGAGTATTTGCACATTTGCTTGGAAATGTATGTGTTTGTGAGTGTGTGTGTGTGTGTGTGTGTATGTGTGACAGAAACGGCCAGTGTATGTGTGTATTTGTGTAAAGGTGTACGTTTGTGCGAATGTGTATATGATTGTAAATGTCTATGCACTGGGTACAGTAAATATGAGAGTGTTTGAGAGAACACTAAGTTATGTACATATATGTAGTTGCCTGTTCAAGTACAAATTTGTGGGTTTGCGTTTTTGAGAAGTGCATACCGTGGGTGTACTTTAGTAATTGGGAATGCATATCTGTGTGCATAGGAATGTGTTAGTCGTGACCGTACGTTGTACTCTTACATGCTTCGAGCAATGGGTGAAAGGGTATGTGATAATTTATGTGGTGAATGCATGCATGCTTGTGTCTGTGTCTATTGTATTTGTGTGCATGTGTGCTTTTGTGTACGAATATGAGCGTTGTGTGTTTGTGTGCGTGCACTGGTCTCCGTGTGTGTGTGTGTGTGTGTGTGTGTGTGTGTTCAGTGTGCGTTTGCCTGTGTATGTGTGAGGGCACATTTGTGCGTGTTTGTGCGGTGAGCGGCTGGGTGCTACCACGCTCCTGCCCCTCCTGGGCGATCTGCCCCATCCAGGCTTGGCCTGGGCAGAGGCGGAGGCCAGGGTCCTGGCAGGCGAGTGGAGGGTGTGCACTGGGGCGAGCAGGCAGCGCCTCCGCGGCCGCCACCGCGCCGGCTTTACCCTTTAAATCGGTCTCCAAGCCGCTTACTGCTGATCTCCCACGTGACGTTTTACCTTCTGTCTCCCGGAGCGCGTTGCCCGAGGACAGTCCTCTGGCTGCCGCGCGCCTCCCAGCGTAGCGCAGCCCGCCGCAGAGGCAGGGCTCCAACACTTCGGGTGGAGTGACACGGGTGCGGGCGCCCTCAGAGGGCCACTGGGCACCGGGCTTCCGGGGATCGGGAGACGTCGGGGACCGGAGAGGGCGCGGTCGGGGAGGAGACCGTGCCCCAGCCCGAACAGGCGCCCTAGGTCTGGGCGGCGAGCGGGGTGTCCTGTAGCAGGCGTCCTCCCGGAGGGCACTCTGCGATGACCCCGCTGTGGAGCTGAGGCTGCGACCCGAACGCCCTCCGCGCCCTCGCCATGCAGAAGAGCGTGCGCTACAACGAGGGGCACGCCCTGTACCTGGCCTTCCTGGCGCGCAAGGAGGGCACCAAGCGCGGCTTTCTGAGCAAGAAGGCTGCCGAGGCGAGCCGCTGGCACGAGAAGTGGTTCGCTCTCTACCAGAATGTGCTCTTTTACTTCGAAGGCGAGCAGAGCGGCCGCCCAGCGGGCATGTACCTCCTAGAGGGCTGCAGCTGTGAGCGGACGCCCGCACCACCCAGGACCAACGCAGGACCCGCAGGCGCCCGGGACGCGCTGGACAAGCAGGTACCTCGCACCCTCCTTTCTCTGGCTCCAAGCCCCAGGCCCCTCGCTGTCTTGCTTGTCCAACTCTAGTGCTGGGTGGACAGCGGACAGCGCAGGGACTGTGCTGGGAGACCCTGCAGCAACGCATGTCCCTGTGGGTGAGCAGAAAGATTCTGCCAACACTATCCTTTGACACCACCGCCTCAGGATCAGCTGGGCTAGAGACCAGGCTGGTTTAGCTTAGGTTTTCTTTCTCTCTTTCTTTTCTTCACAATCCTCTTAGAGGTCAGGTCAGGTTTCTCACAGGTTCTGCTCTAGACCTTAGTGTAATGATGTGTGTTGACACCTGTTGAATTTAGATAGGTTCGGGAGACCAAACCACCCCTTTTGGGAAAGTTTGGTTTCTTTTTTCACTGGCTCAGGACCGGCAGAGTTCCTTACCTGCCAGAGATAGCTCACCAGTAGTGCTGGGGACCAATCCCGCTACCAAGACAGTTGCTTTTGTTGGTCCTTGTCAATCATGCTTTGTAGTTTAGGTATTGCGAATGTTTGACCACGGAGGTCAGCATAAAGACACTGTCTCCGGAGGATTAGTATTTGTCCCTGAGTTTATGTTAAAAACACAGGCATTTAAAAAGAACGCTCTGTGCTTTAAAGTAAATGAGACCTTTTAGTTGTAGGTCATAATTTGAATGGGTTTGGTGTGTGCTCAAGGCGTGGAGAAGGCAATGGCTTAACCTCTGAATCCCATTCCTGCAAAATAGGAACCATATTGATTTCAAATACCATTTATTTATTAAAGTTAAAGAGGACCGATTTTATTCAGCCAAATGTTTTCTCTTTGCCCCTGTATTCAAGACCTTGGAAGAGGGAGGCGTGTGGGGGTGAGGTGGGGGTGGGGATTGGTGGCCTTTGCTGTTCTAGAAAAAATGTTTCTAGGCTGAATTTTCCGTGCAAATCTGACCAGACTGCGTGTACTGTAAACCCCTGAGGCTGATGCAGACACAATGGTGGTTAGGATGGCCACCTAATTTTTCTGCGTCTTAAAACAAAGCTTAGAACTCAGAGGAACTGAAACCACACCAGGCACAAGATTGTTTTTTGTTTTCGCTGTAAATCATTAACTTCGGTAAATGATAAGTGCTTAAACACATCAGAAGAGTTAGGAATTCGAAATTTAAAAGATGCCCTTTGACTTTTGAAGGTGCTCTCAGTCATTTGGAAAACTAGTTTCTAAACTGGCAGGTTCAGGTATTAGAAATGCAGAAAATTCAAGCTGTGTAGTCTAGACTCTAAGAAAAGTTAAGGAAACATATTTTTGAAGGTGTGTGTGTGTGTGTGTGTGTTCTTGAATAGTAAGTATTAGAAGACCCACAAGACCCTCCCAAGAGATTTTCAGTCCCATTATCTCTAAAATAAAACAGGGTCCTTTAAAATAGTTTGAATCCATATCCCTGCCTCAACTCTAAATTCTTTGTTCCCTGTGTACGTATTCTGAAATTCACAAATACTCACCTTTTGGTTTCTCTCAAGCTGACTGTCCAGAGCCATTAGAGCTTTAGTGGCTGCCAACCCTACCAGTGATATTTGCAAAGCATTGTTGATCAGCTGGGAAAAGGGCAGAACTTGCATCTTCAGGATGGTTTACTTTAAGTAGGACTCTAATAGAGGCTTGAAATCCCTAAATAGTGGGGGTTCTAGGGAGCTCATCTTATGCAAGCTTTTTTCTCTACTTACTGTCACATGGACTGTGGTGCTTGCCACCTGATGATATTTGGGAGATTGGGAATTGGGACCTTTGGGGTTTGTAAATCAAACTGAGATGTAAGCATTCCAGAAAGAATTTGAAGTTGGGTTTGGAGAATTTCTAAATTTTTCTGTGTGTTAGAAACACTTTGTTGACTTGGGTTAGCCTAGCTGAATAACGCTTTTCTTGAACACTGCTACCTAGAGGCGACTGAAGAATTAAGGACACTATAGAGATAAGAAAGAGGGAGAAATGTTCCATCCTAAGTCTGTAGTGTTTGCCTTCAGTTCACTGTGTCTCTTTCCAGTGCTGTGGTCATCTGCTTCTAAGGCTATAAAAAATCTGCAACATTGTTGCTACATAGAGGATGTGAACTGCAAATAAACAGTAACAAACACTGCATCTGAAAAGCTAAGGACAGAGATGATTGAAATGGGCACTCTGAGAAATCGGGTCAGTGGCCACACAAACCTGTAAGGAACATCATCCACTGAGCCGGAGGCGCCACCATCGACAGAGGTAGAATCTGGCATCTTTGGATGTGACAACGATGGCTCCACTCTTGCCGTGAACCACCTCTAACTGTTCTTGAGTACTGTTTCTTTCTCAAATCGCTTTAAATTTCTAGTTATGTATGTTTATAGCTAAACTATAAGAAGAAATGCCAATTGGTTTAATTTACCTAAGTAATATTTCAAATTAAGTTTATTGGCAAAAATTAAAGAAAATTTCAGATGGACCAGAACACAAACCCTAAAGTTTTCTTTCATTTTCGTGAATAAGTTCATTTTTCAAATATGCCCAAGTTGGAGGAATATTTGTGCAGCTCCATTGATCTCATGGTATTCCCGGATTTTCTGGGAAATTATTAGTCTGTCTTATCAGCATTTCCACAGTGGCTATTTCTTCAGAACAATAATGATGATATAATCAAGTGAATTTGTTTAAAAGTGCTTAAAATGATTCATTGCCTTCAAAAGAATGTTCCTGCTGTCAAATATGTATCTAGGTGTACTTCTTTCTAAGTCATCCCCGTTCAGGGCAAGGGAAAACTTCCCTCTTTAGCTGTCAGGTTCGTGTACTCTGCTCTGACTTGAGCTGTTAACTCGGCATTCTCTCCAGCTCTTAGAGACGGCTCCCTTAACCATTCTTAGCTACTTTCATTTTTACCTGGAGTAGCTCAGGCTTCTATTCAAGTAAAGTCCAACTCCAGAGATGACGACTAAGCACGCTGAAGAGGGCTTTGTTGAGGAGGCTGAATTTAAATCCAGTGAGCTCAGATTTTTTTTTTTTTTTAAATCTGGAAGAGATAGGAGTTGGGGATGTAATTTTCGAGTCCCTATTTTGTTTATTCTTATTTAAAAACTAGTCAAATGGCTGTCGTTGAGTCTTGAGAAGTGCACTTTCAGACATGCTCAAGGGAAAGAGAGGCTTATTCCCAAACAACCAATTTCATGTGACCTTCCTTCACTTCACTGGGATATCTTTCTGACTGTTTGCACTTAGAGAGGTCTGGTGCACTTATGTAGCCTTATCTGTCTTGCCTGAAGCAAGAAAGATGCTAAGCAACTGGACTGTCTTTCTTCTTCATCAGCTGCTGTATTCAGCCCTCTTTCACTTGCTTGGTGGGGGGCTGGCGGGGAGGGATATCCTTGACTTTGGAGGCATGAAGAATTTTACATGCTTCTCATATTTGCAATGATTTAATGTTAAAGGGACAACCGGTTCTGTGAGTTCTCTGTCACCTTGTTACTAGAGGGACATTTTAACCTTCCTAACTTGACCCCCAAGGCAGGGATTTTTCAACATTTTATTAGGTAGAACTGCATGCATGTTCAGAAATCTTTGTAGAGGGCAGAGGCCCTGAGGGGGAAATTTCCATTCTAGTTCATGATCTTGAACAGAGGTAAAATAACAAACGCTACATTCTCCTTCTCCTCGATGTTTACTGAATACAAATAAAGACATCTTTTGAATCTTATAAAAATGTTCACAACAATTTCTTACTTGAACTTAGTAAATATTTTCCCATTAAAATTAAATAAAAGAAAAAATTAAATAGATTAGCAAAAATTAGTTATTTAATCACAGCTACTTTAGTATTTAGATTATTTTGAATAGTGTTGAGAATACAACACAGGAAAACTCATGTTTGGGATGTAAGCTGTATGTAAAAATGCTTTGTCCTGTGAGTTGCATCGGTCAGTGGGTTTTGGTCAGTGACAAGCACTGCACCCTATAAAGGTGGAAGACGTTTGCAGTGTGATACTGTTTTCTCTGTACATTTGGCTCCAAGACAGGAAGTTAAAAACAATTATATTGTCAGTCAATTGCAAACTCTATTTTCAAGTTGATATTTATTCCTCTTGATCAAAAGTGCATAAATATTCATACTGTAGTAAATATAATTTAAATGTTATAGAATAGAAAAAGTTAGTTTTTAAAAGCCATTTTGGGATGAAATAAGTCAGATTGCCAAGGAGTATTTATTCAAGTCTTGAATTCTAATTTTCATAGTTTTTCAAGTGTCTTTGTGCTTTTACGTCGATTTCTCCTCTGAAGGAATTTATGCCTGTTTATTAAGTTTGTTTCCTTTGAATATTAACTCTTTGTAATACATTTATACATTCAGAGTTTACATATTTTCATTTGTGCCAGTGACACTTCAAGATGTGATTACAAAGCCAGCATTTGGGAGACTGAGGTAGGAGGATTGCTGTGAGCTCAAAGCCAGCCTTGATTATGGAGTGAGCCTCTGTCTCAAAAAGTTAAAAATATGTGAGCTGCAGATCCCCTCTGCCTGCATATGGGGTATGATATCCTAGGACTGCAGCTGTGTGGTGAATAGGAATCACAAAAGAAATTCTGAGAAACTAGTTCACCTAAGCCGAAGCCTATAGACAGCAATGCATTGTAAAATAACCTTTCCACCAGTGGTGGGCTGACTCTGTGGCACGACAATGTCCTTAGCCTTGTTGTGCTGTGGGTCACCCTATCTCAGTTCCAGGGAGCACATTTGGCGGTGTTCACACAGTGACAGAAATGATTCATTTCTCAGAATGTAGCCCTGTTTTGATGTGATGTACGATGCTATAGTAAAATCCCGGCCAGTATTTAAATGAAAGCCGAGATGGTGTTGAGTATGAACCTGGTACTGTAGGAAACACTTGACTGTCAGAACACTTGGCTCTTGATTAAACGTGGCATTCTTTCAGATTCATTGTTATATATTTCGCTGATGTAACTTCTAAATTTTAGCTCAGTCTTCAAGGAATTAAAATAAGATTGCCTGCATACTTAGG
Organism: Rhynchomys soricoides; assembly: GCA_019843965.1. Lineage (NCBI taxonomy): Eukaryota > Metazoa > Chordata > Mammalia > Rodentia > Muridae > Rhynchomys > Rhynchomys soricoides. The sequence goes on along the minus strand of JADRCH010000005.1, from coordinate 9,824,516 downwards.
AATAAAGCAGTATATTCTCTCCTGTTTCTGCAGAGAATATCAATGTCACAGGTGGGTCAAAGATTCAGGTAACATGGTCATTTGATTTTCTTTTTTACTAGAAAACACATGAGTCAATAAAAAAAATAAAGATTCAAACCATTTTCCTTACACCACCTCACCTTGGCTACAAAATGCTTCAAATATACTTTTAGGGAAAAGACAGAAAAGAAACGATCACATTTGAGTTGATTTGTATCGATGCGACATGTTTCTTCTTGAGCTCTGATGGAAGACAGGATGCTAAAGTTGGGGGGGAGGTCTACAGAGAACAGTTTTACAACATCTAAGCAGGTGGATGAGAAGTGGACTTCTAGAAGACTTGAGGAGATTCAGATAAAATGATGCAAGTCAAGCTATCTTTAAAAATGAATGTGTGGAGCCGGAGGCCATTCTTTTACTTCCAAGAGTGGGCCGTGTTTATACAGAGGCATCTCGGAGACTATGAGGATCAGTACAGAGGGCGGGACTCTGGGTTCTGGTATTTTGCATGGCTACTGGACTCCTCTATTTTATTTAGGGTGATTAATTTAGACAACACCCGATTCACTTCCTGAACTGTATCTGAGACTATACCATTTCTATGACTAATGTCAACAAGAGTACTAGCCTCCCCAGCTCTATCAGAGCAACTACTTAAAAGCTGCAGGGAGCTGGAAGGTGGTGGCTTGATCAAAGGCTCGGTTTATGGTGTTGTAACTCAGTTCATAAGTCAGATGCGACTATATCAGCGATGAACAGGAGTTGGAGGGCACTTTCACGGGTTTTTAAAAACTTGTAAGAATGTCAGTAAGAATGTCACCAGGAGAGGTGGAGGAGGGTGTAGCTCACTTCAGGGGTAAAACATAGGTTTAGGTCTTGCCTCTGCTACTTACAACACCTGTGATCTTGAGACATCTCTCTAAGCTTATTGATGCCAATATGGGCTGAGAAAGTGCCCAGAAAAGGGAGTTCATACATCCCTCATCATAGACTTCATGGGTAGTTAAGTCCACCCAAGCTCTTTTTTTTTTTTTTTTTTGGTTTTTCGAGACAGGGTTTCTCTGTATCCCTGGCTGTCCTGGAACTCACTCTGAAGGCCAGGCTGGCCTTGAACTCAGAAATCCGCCTGCCTCTGCCTCCAAGTGCTGGGATTAAAGGCGTACGCCACCCCTGCCCAGCCCTCCCAAGCTCTTAACATAGAGCCACGCACGGCAAGTAGGCGTGTTTGTCAGTTGCTGTCTCGTTCCTTCCCTTATCCCTTTGGATTTTCTGTTTTGTTTTCAGTGCTCTAATCATTTGGGAGAGGTTTTTGTTACTTCTTTTATTTTTAAAAAATTAAGTTACACATGGAATACAAGAATTCATGAACTGCCATCATTTAGCTTAAGCAATCTCCAAGTTCATTACCTTTTGGGGGGTGTATGTTTCCTTACGTTCCTCCCCCCCCTTGTGTTAGGAGGCAGATAGAGGAACATAGTTTAACGCCAGTCTCAGACATTGTATTATTTCACTTGCACTTATTAAAGTGTTGCCTCTTTGGTTTAGCTGTCAGTTGGCACTGGAAGCCCCAGTAGACACAGTTCTGGAAAGACCTGTCTTGGACGTAGATTGCAGTTCATTCTGTGATAAGGCATATTCTTATGGTGGAGACTATAAAAATGATGGGACATCGCTTTTAGATGAACTCCAACCTGTTACCCCTGGAGGAATAGCAAGTTTTCACTCAGTCATTTACCCACCCACGATCGTGGCATAAAAGGATGAGCATGGTTGGACCCTATACAAAGGGACACTTAAATTATCAGCCACTCTTTTATCAGAGGGTCTTCCTCTATCGAGATGCATTCATCAAGTCTTTGTAGTTTTACACCCGTCTTAGAATCAAGCATGAGTATCTTACCCACCGTTGTTACCAGCGTGTCCCCATAACCACTGTTGTCACCAACGTGTTCCCACACTCAATTCTGTGTGGCTTTGTAACACCAAAGTCACCATCCATGAACCAGCGTTTCCTCCATTTTCAAAATCATCATCCCAACAGTTGACACTATCTTAAGGCAGCTAATAAGACCTCATTAATCAAGTGTGTAGTTTGCTTTGTTAGTCCTGCTGGTTTTTTTCCTAGGGTTAGTAGGGTCTGTCCTATGGATGACTGCTTTATGTCTTTTTGACTACAAGGGAAAAATGTGAACTCACATAGTCTTAAATAATGGTCACATATGAGTGCTAGGAACCATGCAAGTGCCATAAGGCCATACAAGACAGACTCTCTCTCAGCCTGTATTATGACCTAGCTATTTTTTAAATACTTTTTTTAGCTGACTGCTTTACACTGCTGTGTTGCCATTAACTACTCTGTGTCCCTGTGGCCCATGAGTCTCTAACTTGTACGATACCCACAGTTTTACAAACTGGTACTTTGGCTTTATAAAATAAGCTCTCGTAGCTAAGACTGGCCTGAAACTTACTGTATAGCCCAGGCTAGTCTTGGACTCCAAGAAATCCCTCTGCCTTAGGCTTCCAAGTGCTGGGATTACAGGTGTACTCAACCATGCCCAGATGTCCAGCCTTTTTCACAATGCGTGGATTTCTCATAAAAGCATCTCTTATTCACTCTTGTATTCAAGCTTTGATTCCTTTTTTTTTGAGAGAGAGAGAGAGAGAGAGAGAGAGAGAGAAAGAGAGAGAGAATCTGATTGTCTCACTTCATATTTTGGTTTTAAGGGAAAAAAGTCACAGGTTTCTCACCTATCTGTGAGTTAATTGTAAAACAGCAAGTCTATGGCCCAGAAAGTTACATAGAAAATGTAGTGGGTGTGTTGTACATCATTATTGAAGTATATGGTGCATTAATCAAACTTAGTTAGTACTATGCTCCAAATGCTAATATTATGCATCATGAGAGGCCACAGTCTTCTTTCAGTAGCAACTTTACAGACTCACTGCATCACTAAGATCATTATGTAACAATACGATCTGCTTTCTCTCCTCTTCTGCTGCCCGAACTGCTTGGGTTCACGTTCATAATTATTCATTACTTTCTAATACTTTAAACATTATTTACATGTTCTTTAAATGATAAACTTAACACAAACCTAGTTTTCAAAAGGTAGCAGACACAGAAAATAACCTTAAGTGAGTCACTGTTTGAATTTTCATAAAATAGGGGAATTTTTGTGATTCAGACTCAGGTCCAGCTACTGACATGATCAGCCTTCCAGAAACCACCCTCCAGCCAGCTCATCCTTATTGCCCCACCATGGGAACCAGCATCCTTCCTTCTTACATTATTGATTGCTGTTGCTTGCTTTTTGAGTTTCACAAATTCACACTGACGCTGCAGTGTTCCATGTCGCCTTCTTTCCCAGAACATCTTATTTGAGAGATTTCTCCATGTTCCTGGATGCATCAATTCCTCTCCTTTTCTTCACTCCCGTGGGTGTGTGTACAACAGCTTCTTTATCCATCAGTTGATGGGCAGTGAGGATGCTCCCGGTTTGGAGCTACTGTAAGCCATGCTATGAAATCCATATGCAGATTTCTGAAACACATGCACACATGAGGACATTTCTGTTAGGTAGGCATGCGTAAGAAAATAAGTGTTAGGCATATGAATATTTATATTCAATATTACTGTTCAATTTTCAAAGTAGCTGTTTCTATTGCTGTGTTCTCCCCAGCTGTACATAAACTATCTGGTTTATATGCATTCTTGTGGCCTTTGGTATCAGGCCTTTGGTATCAGTGTGTCTGGTGGTAAACATACACTCATGTCTCATTTTCAGGTAAATTTACCCAATAAATAATGAGGCTGACACTGGCACAGTGGCTCCTGTCTGTAATCTTAACACACTGAGGTAGGATTGCCACATGCTTGAAGCCTGCTTGGGCTACATAGAGAGGAATTGTCTAAGAAAAAACCCGACAAAGCTGAGAACCCTTTGGATACTTACTGCCTGCCCAGATTTTATTGAGTTGATTTGTAGGAGTCTAAGTATCATGTTAAGCTACATGACCTGCCATTTTTATACATGAAAAGGTTGACTATCAGAAATATATGCTGTTTATCTTAATACCTATGAAGATATGAATTCATTGTCAGCTATGTGTATTGAAACCACTTTCTTTTATTATGCCTTGACTTTCTATTCTCCCAGTGATATTTTCAGGTGAACAGAAGTTATAAACTTCAATGTAGTCCAAGTTCCATGTATTTAGCTGTGGCCTTCCTCTGCTGCTGTGTTGTGTCAGAGACATCAGGCAGATCTCTGTTGTTTCGCTCAGTTAAGTGGACATGTGCATTGGAAGTTGCCACAATAGGGGGTTTTGCATTTGTAGGAAGAGCCTAAGGGTGATTCTGAGAAATAAAAAGGAGCCAATTCTGATGTTCTAATGTTCCCTCCTGGGGTATAAGATATAGCACTCCTGAGAGCTGAGTTCCAGTTCTTTCTCCTCCTACATGAAACTGGGCAGTCCATCCTACCAACTTCACCTTTCTCTAAGTCATCCCCTGCTAATGCCTACCTTTCATGGGGAAGGGACCTCCATTGGACACACAGGATAACTTTATAAAGTAGAGCCAGAATTCAGTTTCATGCCCTGAGGACCCTTTCCCTTATGCTGCCAATCAGGCTGGTGCTTCAGGAGAGAGGAGAAGCCTGACGACTGGCCATGCTGGGGGAGACAGAATCTTGATTTTCAGCCTGGGTCTAGGCCATGCTCTCTCATCTTCACCTGGCTTGAAGAAAGTGGCCAAGAGAGATGATGCAATTCTGTACCAACTCTGATGGTCAAGGTACTTTCCCAAAATGAATGGGTGAAGAGATGAAGATAAGATGGCAACCAGCCCATGGCTAGGTGGTACAGCTTAGTTCAAGGGTTACGACTATACGATTGGAAATAGCTGACCCAATGACCCAATGACCTAGTGATGGTGCTGAGAGCACAATTAGTCCCAAGAGGCATGCCGAGATTTGATGTCATCTACTTGTCACAAGCAGGAGGGACAATGCTTCCCATAATGTGACCCAAACAGAGGAATGAATGTTTGTTGGGAGTCCCATGTGTATATGAATTGCTAGCCTTGGAGTCAGAAGTGAGGAGACTTGACCTGCAGCTTGGTCTAATCGGTCATCTTGAAGAACCAGTCCTTACTGGGGTATCTATGTCCGTGATCCGGGTACTTCAGTTAGCAGCATGATTTGTTTCCAGGTTTATATCCCCAAGAAGGAATCTGTATGGCATGCCAGTTTGTTTTGCACATGGACGGCTGAACAGTGATGTCATTGGCATAGTCTGTAAAAGTGAATTCCACTCCTAGCCTGGAGTAACCATGCCTCGTTGGTTATTGACAGCGACACACAGCACTCTAGCT
>JADRCH010000005.1:9693868-9807914 GCA_019843965.1 Rhynchomys soricoides | reverse complement strand
GTTCCCCACCATTGCTACTCAGCATCCACCAAGGGCACAGCATCACTATTCCCTCCGACCCTGGACTGGAATGCTAAAACTGTAAGCTTTTACCTTTCTATATGAATTATCTCAGATGTTCATAATAATAAACTATTACAATACCCAGTGATAAAGGTTGGTTACTTAAAACATGAGATAGTTATCTAATAATAGTGAAAATACAAATGGCAGCAAATGGCCTTCAAAGTATATTTTGTACATATGTATTTTAAGAAGAGATATATGAATTTTTGCTTTTAGAAACTCCCACGGAAACTACTTCTGACTGTCCACATTGAATCTCTGAGTGGGAAGTTTTTTGCTGCCTTCATTTTGGTCATGCTTATTTCTGTATGTAAGTTTCTATAATAGACTTATACATTTACACAATCAATTGAGTGATTACTTAACCAAGCCACTAAGCTACTCATGAAGCAGCTGTATAAAAAGTTCCCAACTCAAGGGAGGATAATTTTTCGTGGCATGTAAATGTATAAAAATAAACTTTCTTGCAACATAATTTGGGGCCGTTGGGTAAAGAGTATTTACTAACGAAGTCACACACTGCACATTTGTTGGTGGGTGAAAAGTTACAGCTAACAAGTAAAGGTTTAATATGTGAAAGATAGAGCTTTAATTTAAAAACCATGCAAACTCTACTCTGGGTTCTCCATATCTTTACAACTGTGGTGGCCAGTGAGTCTCCTATTAAAATAATTTCCTGACCTTCAGAGTGCTTCGTGTCTAGTTATTTTTAAGTGACCCAGTACAGGAAGGATGTGGAGGGGGTGGAGTACTGTGGGAGCTTTTGCCAGTTCATGGGGAAAAAATGTTTGAAAGTGATCTAAGGCCACAGAAAGTAGTGTGAAGTGTGGTCAGCTCAAAGCAGAGGTCCTGGTAGTGATGGGTAGACAGGTATGTGCTCAGGCCAGCAGGTCTTTGGATGCATCTTTGCCATTTTATTTGTTCAATGAAAAGGATTTATTTAACAGTTGAACTTTGAAAAAGTAAGAGAAGTTGGCAGGCAGATGAGCACCAGCCAGTGAACTGAAGTCCACGAAGAGATGTACTTTAAAGTGCACACCACACAGAATATTATCCCATGTTCTAGATCTGAAATGATATGCTATAATCCATGTACGTTTTCAAAAGGTATATAAGTGTGTGTGGTACACAGGTGACAGGTGTTTTAGATCAATACAACATTCAGATTTAAATGTCGCCACCTCTATTGCAGCCACCAGTGTGACACGTATCTCTGAGTGCCCACTTCTGCATTCCCACTGTCTACAACACCAGATTATTCTTAGAATCTGCACATTTGCTGCCTTGTATCTACTAGATGCTACCTTAACTGCAGTGCTTGTCTAGGTATCCTTAACTACAACAAGATACACTGGAAGAAAAGTAGTAAAGATGTGTTCAAATGTGCCCAATGCTTTGGGAGACACATGAAAACCAGTATCGCTAACGTGGTTTCTAAGAGAAATCTTCTGGGATTTGAGCATCCCTGATCTGAACATCCAAAGTCTGAAATGTGAGCCTCACATGACACCATAAACAGAAACCATTATATATAATGACACTTGGCTTTCCGGACCAGATGCTTTGAAATATTTTATGAAAATTTCTGCAGGCTGTGTGTACAATGAGTCTCAGGTTTTCACCGGCAAAGTAATTCATATACACGCTGATATTTCAAGACCTCAAAAGTTCTGAAATCTGGAGTACTTCTGGCCTGACACTTGTCTTGGAACCTGATAAAGCCTGCCTTTGCCTTTCACTGTCCAATCTTACTCCTCTTCTTAATGCTTGACCGCCTTAGTGGTCTCTGGGCCTCCTTTCCTACCCATCCCTTGTATCACTGTCACCCTTGCCTCTTCATTAGTTCAACCACAGTAGTTTCCTGTTCAGTGTCTACTATTGGCTCCTGTCAGGGACCATGTCTTCTGCACCATTTGCAGGACATTGGCATTTTCAGCGTCCGTCCCTTTTACTGCCACTGTTCCCATGCTTGGGCTGCAGCAACACCAGGGAGAATTGGTCATCATTCTTTTTTGGTTTTTCGAGACAGGGCTTCTCTGTATAGCCCTGGCTGTCCTGGAACTCACTCTGTAGACCAGGCTGGTCTCGAACTCAGAAATCCACCTGCCTCTGCCTCCTGAGTGCTGGGATTAAAGGCATGTGCCACCACTGCCCAGCTTGGTCATCATTCTTTAAAAAATCCTCTCCTATTTTCTCTGATTAAAATGCTGCTCAGTTTCTTGCCACTGTCCTGAGAATTTCATTTTCTATAGAACACTAGCTCTTTGGTCTCCAGAGTGTGCTGTGTCCTTCTAGTGGTTCCCATTCAGCCCTTACGAGCTCTTTGATTTACAGTGACCTCGTGACTGCCCTTTGCTTTAAACTTCTGCATTACCCAGTCCCCATTGCTCAGCTACGGTGCTCACAAAATGGAAGCTTTTCAACTGATGCGTGCTGGTCGTGTGCCATGGCCTGGTTTGGCTCTCACTGGTATAAGAAGTCTTTGGAGGCAGGAACCGTGGCTCATCCTGGGCTGAGCATCAGATTTGGTTAGACCTCTCAATAAAACATATGAGTGGAGTGTAAATCTTTCCGCTGTTGATTTGAAATAGATAAGTAGGCTGTGTCATTTGGGTTCAAACCCCTTAGATTCACTTTAATTTGGTATGAGAAAAGACAGCTTTTGGTAGCAAGCAGTAGTTGTTTTTTTTTTTGATGGTGCTACACTCTTGTTCTTCTGGTTTTGTTTTTCCATTAGTTATTGCAGGCTGGGGGAGGGCAGGCCAGAATGGGAGCATAGTCTCCCCCCACCCCCAGCACCAAGAAAGCTGCACAAGATCAGAGACAGAAGAAAGCCAAGAAGACAGATGAGTGTAAAACAGATTCTTGGTTAAAAGAAAACCACTATGACACAGCTGGTCATGGCTTCATAGGAATTGAAACACTTTCTGACATACATTGTACTTTCCAGATTCCAGCATGCCTCAGACTTCCATCTCTTTTTTTGCTGAAATGAAACCACAATGTGATTTTTTTTCTCCCATCATTGTACCACTCCAAGAAGTGTTTTCTAAAAAAGCTATCTTAGAGATGTCCTCCATGACACGTCCTGGATTCCTGGATTCTTTTCTTCTGTTTTGGTCATGAAATATTGTAATTTTCCCTTATACATGTCCTCAATAGCAATGTGCTGTGTATATCTTTTGTCAATTCAATTAGCCAGCAAAGTTTTTGTAGCCAGAAACTGGATCTTACTTTTCCCTTCGGATTGTGTTGTTTTCCCCGGAGCAGCCTGTACTGATTACTAGCAAATGTTGGAGTCTTACTGACTTAAGTCATTGCTAAGTGGTTGAGGTACATAGTCCATGCTCTGATGGCTTTTTTGCACTATTTAATATGGCGAGGCTTCAGATGCCAACTTCGGTGCAGCCACACCTTTAGTGATTCTTACTATGGAGTGGATGTAGCAAACACCTGTGCATTAATTTTCTTTCCTGTTGCTGTGCTAAAAATCATGACCAATAATAAATAGCTTGGTAGAGAAAACAGTTTACTCACCTTACAGGTTACAGGCCATTAAATGAGGGAAGCAAAGGCAGGAACTGAAGCAGAGACAACAGAGGAACTGTCTTGCTTTGCCCATCTCGCTGTCTTACACAGTCCAGAACTACCTATCTGGGCATGGCACCACCCTCAGTGGCCTGGGCTCCCTTCCATCAGTGAGCAATTAAGAAAATGCTCACAGGCCAATGTGATGGAGGTAACTGCACATCCCTCTTCCGAGATGATTCTCCTTCATGTGATGCTGATAAATTATGATCAAGAGAAAGCACATGCAAAATGAACAATGTTAATGCTGGCAAATACTTGATAAATGCAGATGAGTGGTCTGTGCATAAAAATAAAGAAAAGGAAAGCAAAACAAAATATGCATACTTTATATGTGTATGACTTACCCTAGGGAATTTAGAATTTACTTATTAAATTGAAGCCAGAAAAAATAAAGGTGACAGTGACTGTGATTTAGGAAGTTAAACGTTATGACTGTTTTTCTTCGTGAGAGGATGAACAGTGTGCTGGTAATTGAACCCATCTCTACCCTCAGTTTGACTGTTAGTTTTATGGTCTTTTGGGGGCGGGGCATGGGTATGGTGTTATATAGTCTGAACTGGCCTTGAACTTACCATGTTTGTAAGGCTGGCGTCAAACTTATGACCTGCTGCCTCCCCTCACCCCTCCCCCCACACTTCACATTCTGACTGCTGGGATTACAGGTGTGTCACCATGCCTGGTTTATGCAGTGTCATGGATGGAACCCAGGGCTCATTTGTGCAAGGTTAGCACTCTACCGACTGAGCTCTACCCCACCCCAAAGGAGGCGTTTTTGATTTTATAAAGAATATCTCTGGCTGACTTCAAACTCATGGCACCCTGCCTCAGCCTCTCTGGTGCTAGAATGGAAGGTGTGCAGTGTTCAGCTCTTGTTAGTTTCTCTTTTGGTAAAGAATTCCTTTATTGTGTATTGATATTCAAAATCATAAGATGTCTGCTTTATGAATGCTACCCAAAAGATACTAGATGCAGAAAGAAAGAATAGAACAAAACCATTCTTAGGGAAATGTTGCTCATGATTTTTGGCAATATCTGCACAGCCATTTTTAGTGTAGACATTCCACAATAACGGGAGTTGCTTAAAGACTCCTCTGTGGGAAATTCTGTATTGAAACAACCTTTATCATGGAACAGCTAATAACATTGTTGCAGGCTTTGGCACTATTGCTGTAGGGTGGTGGAAAAATGTTTTCACAAAGCACCACATCCTGTTAGCAAGTGCGATCAGGAAGGCAGAGATAGACTTTAAGCGGGGTGTTTTTCTACTCTTCCTCACAGGCTAAAGTAAACAGTTCTCTTTCTGAGGCACAGTCAGTGTAACACAGAGTGGCTGTATGTGGTCAATCATATCATCTGTCCATTTAAAGGGCAATATATCATTTTATGGCAAAATACAATTACAATGGATTATAATGAGATGCAATGGCTGGGGGAGCCCTGTGGAGCCATTTCCTTACTCTGGAATATTATTCCTTATTGGACTCTGGGATTTCTTGTGTGCTCCCCCTTCTTCTTCCCCCCCACCTACCTCCGAGACTGCTCCGGTGGGATATCCAATGGCTCTGTATGTGAAGGAGGGATGTGTGTTTACACTAGGTGACCAGGAAATCCTGGAGAATGTAGGAAGATTTCAAGCACTCGGGAGCCTTGCATTTGCTTAGCTCAATCCCTGTCACTGTCTTGCATTTGCTTAGCTCAATCCCTGTCACCCCAAATTCTTTGCTTGCTATCACCTTGGCTGCTAGTTGGATTTTCTTCCCCTGTAGGAAAACACCTTTCCAATCCCTCCCCTAAATGAAAACCCCAAACAAAACAAAACAAAACAAATAAACACCGAGTATTATTTTCTAGATTGCACCAAAGCTTAGCATAATAGAACACACTGGCAGTTACTAGGCAGGCCTTCAGGTTCTGCAGGAAGTAGGTGAGCTCCCTTGTGGATAGCTTCATGATCAACCAAGAGCGAGTTCTCAGAGTCCTGCGAACCCTCAGCCACCTTTGAAAGGAGTTGGTGGGTGTTCCAAGCAAAGGCTCTTTCCCTGTTGCTGGTCCAAAGAAGCCCTAAGGGGAAGGGTGCTGCTTCTTGTCCAAGGTGGCATTTCTTTTTCTTTGGCTGGCTGGCATAAGGACCTCTTAGGGCAGTGGCCTTCTTTCCTTGAGCAGGGCTGTCAGGTCACACCTTTGACCTTTGCAGGACACATGTGGAATTCTCCATAGTTCAACTCCAACTTGGATGTTCTGGCTCCAGTTTAGCTCCGGGTTTATGGCTCCTGCATACTTCCCAGATAGACTGTTTTCTTTCATGATTACAAGCTGTAGCTGGCTGGTACCTTCTTCACTCCAGTGGCTTATGCAATCTATTCTGCAGGAATTCCTTGGTGTGAATCTGAGAAAGAATAAAGGCAAGAAGACTGAATCCAGATTTTCACATGTTAGATGGGGAAACATTTTAAAAATCTTTATTGATTCTTTGTGTTTCACATTGTGTACTCTAGCTCTGCTTATATCCCCATTCCCTCATATCTGCCCATTGCCCTTGCAATGCCCCCCAAATAAAACACACATGCACACACACACACACACACCACAACTACCGTCACTACTACCACCACCACCAACAACAAAAGGAAGCACAGAAAACATCTCACCATGGAAAAATGAAGCATAGAAGACATCTTACCATGGAAGCTGTAGTGTATCACAGTGTGCCCCTCTTTCCACATGTCTTTGCTTGCAAATGTCCATAGCAATGAGTCATCAGTCTGGTTCAAGGTCTCTGGCTTCTGTGACATCATCAGTATTGGAGCCTCATAAGTACTCTGCCTCGTTACCCTGTTGTTACCCTGTGTCATGGAGATCTTGAAGCTTTGGCTCAGCAGGACTTTCATGTATCCTAACTCTTCACACTGATATAGATTTTGGGGTGGGCCAATTCAGAGCCCTGGATCTGGACCTGGGTGGTAGTTGAGCTGGTCAGGTGCTGGCTCTCCCACCACCATAGAAAGCTCTCCAGCACTGCTCCAGCTAGGCCACCCAGTGCTGAGCAGGAGGCAGGGTCAGCTTTCCTGCTGTCCTGCCCTTGGGAGCTGGCTCAAGGCACCCGTCCCGACAGTCAGCTCTACTGTGCTGCCTAGTCAAGGTGTGGAGGTCCATTCTCCCAAGTGCTGGAGCCTGCAAGGTGATGGGCTAGCTCTTCCGCCCTCACACCCTCAGTGCTGGCTTACCTGTGCCTTTGTCATCAGTGCTGGCTCCACTGTGTTGCCCAGGTGAGGTGCATGACCAGGTCTCCTGAGTGCTCCATCCAATGAGGGGGCAGGGCTAGCTCTCCTGCTTTTGGGGCCAGCTTTCCCAACTACCACAGGAGGTAAGGGAGAGAGGGATATGGCATCATCCCCCACTCAATGCCACCTCATGGTAGATGAGTGAGTGGTGGGCCAGTTCTCTGGCACTCACCCTCGGGGGATCAGCTCACTTGCACCCCCTACACGATAGCTCTACTGTGCTGCCCAGGAGAAATGCAGTGCTGGTCTCCTGAGTGCTACAGTTGGCTCTCTGAGTGCTGCAGCTGCTCTCCTGACCTCAGGATCAGCGATCCCAACTGCTACAGGTGCAGGTTGTGAGGGGTGAAGTGAGGGAGTACATCACCCGCACCCCCACACCATTTCACAGCAGAGGTATGAAGGGGTCAGCTCTCCCTTGCTCTTGTGAGTGCTGCAGCCAGTGAGGGGCAGGGCCAGCTCACCTACTCTCACGAACCTGGGGTCAGCTCTCCCAACTGCTTTCAGGTGGCAAGTGGCAAGGGGACAGAGGGCATCCACTCACACCCCGTACAGGACAGGTGGAAACTTTTAATACATGAAGGTTCACAGCCTTCAAGCTGCATGAATCTGGTTAGTGGTTGGGCTTTTTCAGACCATTGGAGTTTGAGGATCTCTCAGGCATAGGGGTTGTAAATTAATCCAGACCAAAGTCCTTATTAATCTGAAGAAGCTGGGTAAACTCCCATTCTCTCTTTGCTGTAGCTGTCTAGGGTCCTTTCAGGCTGCAGGAGAGAATTGTTTGTCCCATTTACTCAACAATATACATGTCCGTTCACCTAAAGGGAATTTGTGTCTTTGAGTGTCCTGAAGGTTAGTGCAATGGAACTTAGTTATCTGTTCCACTGCCTCCTCCAGGCTAATGAAATGAAGAACCAACATTCTAATTTGCAGAAGGGATAGCAGGTGGCTGGTGGCTGGTGGCAGATGGTTGGTGGTTGGTGGTTGGTGGCTGGTGGCAGGTGGCTGGTAGCAGGTGGCAGGTGGCTGGTAACAGGTGGCAGGTGGCTGATGGCTGGTGGCAGGTGGCTAGTGGTTGATGGCAGATGGATGGTGGCAGGTTACTGGTGGTTGGTGGCAGATAGCTGGTGGTTGGTAGCTGGTGGCAGGTGGCTGGTGGCAGATGGCACGTGGTGTATAATCATAATTTTCTTAAGAAAGAGAGAGAGGTTTCAGATAAGAAGGGAAGCAACTTGTCCATGATGAGCTTCAGGGAAAGATCGAAGGACCATCATTCTTGTTTGGACCTGCTTATAGCTTTAATGAAGTTTAAAACATAGATTAAGCTTCACGAGAAATTACACCCGTGATCACTTACAGCCTTTCTTGAAAGTTCCATCTCCATTATCTGTATCTATACCTCAGTTCAAAATGATTTGATATACTTATATGGACTGAAAAACCAAAGAAACTACCAGACAAGCAAATGAAACTTTGAAGTAGCAGAGAACCTAAGGGCAAGGAAAATCAGACAGCATGCTAGACGTTTTCTGGGACATACCGTTCCCTTACTAGAGGCAAGTGACAGATTCGGCAAAGAGGTTTCAGGCTCTCTGGGCCAGTGATGCCCAAAAGATTAACGAGGAATCATTTTTCCTGTGCAGAGACCTGAAAGAAGTGTGTGGGAAGGGGTGGAGGTGTGCTGTGAAAGTCTGCTGGGGTAACGATGACAGAGGGTGTTGTGGGGCCATTTGTCAAAAGATCCTTTCCAACGACATAGAGTCTGTGCATGATTTAGTGAAGACCTTTCTCCAAGGACCCCAAATAATGAAGTTAAAATAGTCGGCACACTGGCAGCCCCCGAGCGAGAAAGGCACCATGTCTCTGGACATGGGCTGCATACAGGTTTTGCAATCTTCCACGAGTATTATTTTGTTCATCTAAGCTATGAATTGGAATACATCAAGTTCAATTGCTCAAATAAGGAAATGTTTTCAATTACTCATTGGAAAACATGCCACTAAATCTTTCTGCACCCCTAAAGCACCAACTTTCATTCCAGAAAAGGTATTCTATGTAAAAATAGATTTAATCCAGTGACTATAAGCCATTGCTCAGTTTCTTAGCCTGTATTGTGATGGCTTTAAATATATAGTTCTGAAGTACTTTTTCTTAATCAAATGTTCTGTAGTCATCAGGATCTTGGCGAATGAAGACTGCAATACAGAAAAGGTAAGGGTAGAGGGTGTGATGATGGCTTAGCAGGTAGGATGCGTGTATGAATATGGGGACTGGAGTTTAGATCTCAAACACCCAGGTAAAGGCTGGGTGGGGAGCGAGGCAGAGACAGGGATTCCAGGAGCAAGCTCTTAGCTAGTACAGCTGAACTGTTGTGCTCTGGGTTCAAACGAGAGTCCTTGCCTCACTGTGAAAGGTAGAGAGCAATCAAGAAGGCATTTGGCCTCCATATACATACACAAGCGTGTGCTTACACACACACACACACACACACACACACATTAACAAAAAGAGAAAAAAAAAGAGAGAGTAAGTGTAGCCCTCTGGGGCTTTGGTAGCCAACAGGGCACAGAGTTCACAGCAAAAACAGGTGTCACCACCATCTGCACCTGTCTGAAGTGAGAGGAAGCACAGTAATAAAATAGAGAGTTTAGCTTTAGGGAACGGTGGGTGACTAAAGCTGTGGAGAGCATCTGGCCCTCCTAAGGAGCAGCTCTGGAAAGATGCCTTTCACACCTGCATCCTTTCTTCTCCCTCATCTCCTGACTGCAGCCCCTAGGGGCAATAACCTACATGTGTGCCAGTTAGGAAAAGTTACTCCCCACCCACAATCCACAAAACTGCAGTCTTCCCCCAAAGCCAAACCCGTTCCAGTTTTCCTTCTGAGGCACCTGCATACCCTCCTCGGCGGTGTCCGTTTTCCTCAGCCAGTTTCTTTGACAAGGCTCCTGCTATGTTTGCAGTTTTGATTTGTTTTTATTTAGCCTCTGATCACTGGCAGAAGCTCCTGCCTGGAGAAGCTGCATTATAACAAACTTATAACAAACTGATCAAGCTGTCCCCATAAGTAAATGTCAGCACTAAACATGGATCATTTTTATTTGCTGAGGCGGGAATTCCAGGAGGAGCAGGCTGGAGACGGCTCTTCTCTGTCTTATGGTGTCTGGGATGGCAGCAGCTGGGTCTGGAGGGCCTGGGTCCCAGGGGCTTCCTGATCTAGTACTTGGGCTGAGATGCCTGCACAAATGACTTGCCTCAGGAGCTCTGAGCTGCTGTGTAATAACTCTACCTGTTTGGCAGATGCCATGGTACGATGCTTTTTAAAAAAAATAAATAATAAAATTTAATTGTTAGAAAATTTTAGAGAAATGTTCTATATAACAGTACAAATCAATACAGTACTTCTAATGAACTGTTTACCAACAAGTACCAAAGTATAAATTGTGCATAAAATTTTCTCTAGTAAACTTATTTCTAGAAATGTATGTTGACAGAAATATGTATGTACATTGGGATATCTATCACAGTATTATATACAATGGTGAATTATGAGAAACATGTCAAAATTAAATATAGAATTAATAAATTATGAAAATACTTGTAGACATTTCTATAATAATTAAAATGCTATTTTTAGCTAAAATTTAGAAGCCAATATTATCATCATCTTATACTTTGACATTATAAATATGATTAAAATAAATTAAATCACTTTGTAAAAACATTATGCAATTGGAAATTATTTCTGACAGATCAACTCTTACAGTTTTATAGGCCATTCATTTTTTCTCCTTTGAAATGACAAAGGAAAGTTGACTTCTGTCAAAATAGCACACAACCTAATCTCATAAATCACACATTTAATGTTACTTGTTTTCAGTAGACTTTGAAAACCTTGCTACTGTCACACTCAACTAGAAATAAGTTGACAATGCCTGAGTAAATTCAGAGAAAATAAATATTAGTCTTCTAAAATATACAGGACTTACCTCCCTAATGTGAACATAAAATTCAAATACCTCCAATGTTCTCCCTTGAAGATATGTTAGCTTCACTCTGAGCAAAGAGCAGCATTCCTTTGCAATTCCCAAGGCCATTACACTGAGACTCATCAGATACCTATAACACTTGCTGCAGTTACCCCTCAAATATTTCTAGTTCTGTAGTGACTATCTCTGTAAAGAATGAAGTGTGGGACTCTTTCAGGACATTTAAGTTTTTTAATAGTTAAACCACAGATGTAGAAAATAGAAGAATTCAAAGTATTAGCAACAAATAAAATTGTACCAGTGGACTTTGGTAAAATTTTATAAAATTATAATAATTTCACTTATAATCACTGTTTAAGAATACTTTAGAAAACAATCCCTTAAGTCCTATCTATCCTTCTGAATGTGTCACTTACCTGAACTGTGCCATATTTGTGTATTTTAAACATATATTATTATTATACTACCAATGATTTGTAGAGCACAGATATTCAGAATTGAGGGTTCATTTTGGTAGATTTTTCCTTCGACTAGTATGAAGTGTCCTTCCTTATCTTTTTTGATAACTTTTGGATGAAAGTTGATTTTATCCAATATTAGAATGGCTACTCCAGCTTGTTTCTTGGAACCATTTGCTTGGAAAATTGTTTTCCAACCTTTTACTGTGAGGTAGTGTCTGTCTTTGTCACTGAGGTGCATTTCCTGTATGCAGCAAAATTCTGGGTTCTGTTTACATATCCAGTCTGTTAGTCTATGGCTTTTTATTGGGGAATTGAGTCCATTGATGTTAAGAGATATTAAGGAAAAGTGATTGTTGCTTCTTGTTATTTTTGTTCTTAGAGGTCGTATTATGTTTGTGTGGCTATCTTCTTTTGGGTTTGTTGAAAGACTACTTTCTTGCTTTTTTTAGGGTGTAGTTTTCCTCCTTCTGTTGGTGTTTTCCATCTATTATCCTTTGTAGGGCTGGATCTGTGGAAAGATGTTGTGTAAATTTAGTTTTGTCATAGAATATCTTGTTTTCTCCGTCTATGGTAATTAAGAGTTTTGCTGGGTATAGAAGCCTAGGCTGGCATTTGTGTTCTCTTAGGGTCTGTATGAGATCTGACCAGGATCTTCTAGCTTTCATAGTCTCTTATAAGAAGTCTGGTGTAATTCTGATAGGTCTGCCTTTATATGTTACTTGACCTTTTTCCCTTACTGCTTTTAATATTCTTTCTTTGTTTAGTGCATTTGGTATTTTGATTATTATGTGATGGGAGGAATTTCTTTTCTGGTCCAGTCTATTTGGAGTTCTGTAGGCTTCTTGTATATTTATGTACATCTCTTTCTTTAGGTTAGGGAAGTTTTCTTGTATAATTTTGTTGAAGATATTTACTGGTCCTTTAAGTTAGGAATCTTCACTCTCTTCTATACCTATTATTCTTAGGTTTGGTCTTCTCATTGTGTTCTGGATTTCCTGGATGTTTTGGGTTAGGAGCTTTTTGTATTTTGCATTTTCTTTGACTGTTGTGTTAATGTTTTCTGTGGTGTATTCTGCACCTGAGATTCTCTCTTCTATCTCTTGTATTCTGTTGGTGATGCTTGCATCTATGACTCCTGATTTCTTTCCTAGGTTTTCTAACTCCAGGGTTGTCTCCCTTTTTGATTTCTTTATTGTTTCTATTTCCATTTTTAGATCTTGGATGGTTTTGTTCATTTCTTTCACTCGTTTGATTTTGTTTTCCTATAGTTCTTTAAGGGGTTTTTGTGTTTCCTCTTTAAGGGCTTCTACCTGTTTACCTGTGTTCTCCTGTATTTCTTTAAGAGAGTTATTTATGTCCTTCTTAAAGTCCTCTATCATTGTCATGAGAAGTGATTTTAGATCTGAATCTTGCTTTTCTGGTGTGATGATGTATTCAGGACTTACTATGGTGGGAGAACTGGGTTCTGATGATGCTGAATAAACTTGGTTTTTGTTGCTTATGTTCTTATGATTGCCTCCTGCCATCTGGTCATCTCTAGTGCTACCTGCCCTCCCTACGTCTGACTGGAATCTGTCCTTCCTGTGATCTTAGTTGTGTCAGAACTCCTCAGAGACCAGCTGTCTCTGGGATACTGTGATTCTGTGATCCCGTGATCCTGTGATTTTGGATGTGTCAGAGCCCTGGGAGTCAAGCTGCCTCTGGGACCCTGAGATCCTGGTGTGACCAAGCTCCTGGTATCCCGGGATCCTGGGCATATTAGAGCACCTGGGAGTGGACCTTCCTCTGGGTGTTGTGGGACTGGCTGTGGAGTTTGTGCCCAAGGTCTGCTCAGGGCACTGGTCCAGACAGGAAGGAACCTGTGCCACTGATTGAGTGGAGTTCCTGCATCCCTGGATCCAGCTGGTCCTAGTTACTCCTGGTATTAAGACAGATGTGTCCTCCTCACCTCTGATCTTATCGATTTTTTTTTTTTTTAAATTCACATCTGAATGTTGATTTCAGTTAACACTCTCTTCCCTTTTGGAAAAGGCATCTAGCTTTTCCAACAACTTATTTAAAAACAATGTTAGCAAACAAGGCTCCACCCCAGGGTGCTTATAATGGCTTTAGGTTTTTCTGTTTGTCTGTCTGTTTTGGGTAATAAAGGTTAAAGCATCAGTGCTGTGCATGGTAGCTCTGACAGAGTGTTTAGATGGAGAAAATGCATGATCTGTGGATTGCTTTGGTTGTAAAGTGGGTACCTCTGAATGCCAGGGACTTTAGCAAAAGAAATCTCTTTTTACCTTGCTCTTCAATAAAAGAGGGCAAGATTTGTGAGGGGACTCGTTGGCTCCCTCTTGGAGCCACCTCCTCAGAAAGGAGAATGCTTGAGTCATGAAGGTGAATTTTGCACAGTAAGAGTTAAGACACCTGAGGATCCTATGGCAATTATCTTTAAATATTGTCCCATTCACTGTGTAAATAGACAAGGGATATCTCCCAGAGGCACGATGCACACAGACTCAGTAAGAGTGTTAAGAAGTGCAGATTGAAAATAATTAAGATGAGATCTGTGATCTTCATGTTTGCTTGCCCTCCACTGTTGGCAGTATGTATTTTCTCCTGCAAGACACAATAGCCTTCTGACAGCAATCCTTTTTATTAGATTTATAGTCTTAATTATGTGTCTTGCACAAGGATGATTTTGATCATGGATAACATACTACCCAGGTAACGGTGCATTTGAACAGTGGGTTCCTTGACCAGGTCAGGCACCTCTCCTAAATAGCATGGTTCAGGGTCTTGACCAGGCTTGTGTTCCCAAAGGACCCACACTCTTTGGCTAGATCACTTGCTTCTTTGTAAAGCATCCCCTTGCAGCTCAGCACTTTATCATTTTTACCCACATGCATTGCGGTTGTCACTGTCATTTTAAGTCCCTCAGACTTCATTATACTCCTCTTAAGACTATCATGAGGGTTCTCAACACTCAACAGTAGAGAGTTCTGTCCCCTTGAACACTCTTTGCTCATGGAAAGGTGTGGCATGGATGCCTGATGCCCAAAGCGCTCACTCCCTAGACACATACAGCAGTCTCCTCATTTGAAAGCCCATAGCAGCTTCTTGTGGAAGTTGAGTCCTGCCTTGGCTTGTGCTCACTGGTATCCTTCTTACCCATGCTGCTAAAGGATTTAAACTCCCTTGAAGGACCAGAGAGAGTGTGTCTCATCTGGATAAATGAGGGAGTGTTTCTCATCTGGATAAATGAATATTCGTAGCATAGTTTCTACAACATGGCCGACTCTTGGAAATCTCTGCTGCTTAGAGGGGAACTCAGTGTTACAAAGGACTTGCCATCTGCACCATCTTGAAGGGTGGCAGAATTGGTGGGTTTGGGGAAATGAGAGGAAACTTCTCATAAATATCAACTATAAATGTATTCTTAGAATTAGAATTTTGTCTACAAAGCGAGGCAGCTATTGGCAAGATTATTTTGCTCGTCGTTGTAATGATGTTTTAGCAGGTGACTTTGAATTAGCAATCAAGTTGGTGAAATGCTATCTGTACACATTTAGTGGAAAAATTGTGTGTGAGGCTAGCCCCAACTCCATGCAAATTCAACAGCTGCCTAGGTTATGTAGAGAGAACTTATTTTTCAAAATTAGCTTTTAAAACTTATTCTCAAACTAATGTCAAACCTCCAAACTCTACATGTTACTGAGACTTCAGCTGACATTCTGACACATGTGTGCAAGATACAATGTTTGAAGCAGGTTAGATATGTTTATGTCCTCAAACTTTATTTCTGTGTGGCAAAAATGTAAAAAGCTGTTCTCCTAGCTTTTTGTGAATGTGCAGTATGTTACTTCTGTCTCAGTTACCCTTCTGTGAGGCAGCACACCAGAGCCTCTTGTTCTTAATTAATGCTTAGTTAGGACCACCCACCCCTAGAAAAACACTCGATTCTTTGAGTAAGGAAGATCAGCTTTTTTATTAGCCTCACTCTGCTGGAGGGAGTAATAGAGGTGGTGTTAGCATTTAGCATCAATCCCATAGGCAGAGAGGGCAGCCATGTATTTCCAGGGCTCCTCTTCTTCCCTCTGATCCTTCTGTGGTAACTGACTTTTCTCTCCTGCATTTGTGGTCTGGGCTTTAACTTGGTGTGGTTATTACTTTTATTAAAAATGAATTGTCTTTGTGTTATTAAAAATGTGTTTGCATTTAACATCAATCCCATGGTAGGCATAGTAGCTCTGACCAGAGTATGTGTCGGAAGAGCTAGGTGCTGCAGAGGAGGCCACTCATCTTCTGCTTGCTTTAACTGTCAAGGAGGGAGCCAGAAGTAGGTTAGACATCGAACCTCTGACAGTAGCTTAGCCATGGATCCACTCAGTATTTTTCATGGCTGTGAAGATGTGATTTTTGTGGCTGTAAACGAGTGACCACAATGTTGAAGAGAATGACTTTCTATTACTAATGAGCAAACTTGTATCTTTGGAGAAGTTTTAAAAAAATTTCCACTGCATCTAGATATGAAATTGTGTTTGCGCTCGCTGGGCATCTAAGCCCTATACGTAAAAGTGTGCATTGTGCAGCTCTGGGAATCTTGTAATTAGCTGTCACTTTGCTGAATATTGTAAGATATTATCTCATTATCCAGAACAAAGTAGAATATTAATAATAGGATTATAATTCGCTGAAGATAAGTTGCAAGCATCGTATTTTAATTATAGGGAAAGATTTGGCCAGGACAAGGACAGAACTAGCTGCTGGTTGGAGGCTGCTTACAGAAAAAAGAAAGCCTTTGAGGGTGTCTTCAAGCCAAATGGAAACTGTCACTTAGGGTCCCTTGAACTTGCTTGCTTGTCAGACAGAACTTGGTTGAAGTAAGTAAGATTATGTGGCAAGACAATAGCTACGACATCTCACATTTTTAATGACATAAAGACAATTCATTTTTAATAAAAGTAAGTTGATTTGGATTTTAAGATTTTTTTATAAAATAAAAAAAATTAAGGCATTAAAGTAAAATTCTAAGGCTGAGAGTGAAGAATTATAAATTTATTTATTTTTTATTTTATTTTTGATACTTTATTTACATGTCAAATATTTTGCCCTTTCCAGGTTTCCCCTTTGGAAACCCCCTATCCCTTCCCCCCCTTTCCTGTCTCTATGGGGGTATTCCCCCACCCACCCACCCACTCTCTTCTTCCCTCCTTGGCATTCCCCTATACTGGAGCACCTAATACTCTCAGACCCAAGGGCCTCTCCTCCCACTGATGGCCAACAAGGCCCTCCTCTGCCAAATATGTGGCCAGCACCATGGGCCCCTCCATATGCATTCTTTGGTTGGTGGTCCAGTCTCTGGGAGCACCTAGGGGCCTGACCAGTTGACACTGTTCCTCCCTTCCCATGGGGCTGCAAACTCCCTCAGATCCTTCAGTCCCTTCTCCAACTCCTCCAACTGGGACCCCACACTCAGTCCAACAGTCGCTGTGAATTGAATCATGGGTGTTCCGAACTTTTGGGCTAATAGCTGCTTATCAGTGAATACACACTGAGGTTGTTCTTTTGTGACTGAGTTACCTCACTCAGGATGATATTTTCAAGTTCCATCCATTTGCCTAAGAATTTCATGAAGTCATTGTTTTTAATAGCTGAGTAGTATTCCATTGTGTAAATGTACCATATTTTCTGTATCCATTCCTCTGTTGAGGGATATCTGGGTTGTTTCCAGTTTCTGACTATTATAAATATGGCTGCTATGAACATAGTGGAGCATGTGTCCTTATTACATGTTGGAGTGAGTGGAATAGCTGGGTCCTCAGGTAGTATTATGTCCAATTTTCTGAGGGTCCAACAAACTGATTTCCAGAGAGGTTGTATCAGCTTGCAATCCCACCAGCAATGGAGGAGTGTTCCCCTTTCTCCACATCCTCGCCAGCATCTGCTGTCACCTGAGTTTTTGATCTTAGCCATTCTGAATGGCATGAGGTGGAATCTCAGGGTTGTTTTGATTTGCATTTCCCTGATGACTAAGGATGTTGAACATCTCTTTAGGTGCTTCTCAGCCCTTTGAGTTTCCTCAGGTGAGAATTCTCTGTTTAGCTCTGCTCCCCATTTTTTGAAAGGGTTATTTGGTTGTCTGGCGTCTAACTTCTTGAGTTCTTTGTATACATTGGATATTAGCCCTCTATCAGATGTAGGATTGGTAAAGATCTTTTCCCAATCAGTAGGTTGCCGTTTTGTCCTATTTACAGTGTCCTTTGCCTTACAGAAGCTTTGCAATTTTATGAGGTCCCATCTGTCGATTCTTGATCTTAAAGCATAAGCCATTGGTGTTCTGTTCAGGAACTTTTCCCCTGTGACCATGTGTTTAAGACTTTCCCCCCACTTTTTCTTCTATTAGATTCAGTGTATCTGGTTTTATGTGGAGGTCCTTGACCCACTTGGACTTGAGCTTTGTATAAGGAGATAGGAATGGATCAATTTGCATTCTTCTACATTGTTGACCTCCAGTTGAGCCAACACCATTTGTTGAAGATGCTGTCTTTTTTCCACTGGATGGTTTTAGCTCCTTTGTCAAAGATCAAGTAGCCTTAAGCAGTGTGGGTTCATTTCTGGGTCTTCGATTCTATTCCATTGATCTTCCTGCCTGTCACTGTACCAATACCATGCAGTTTTTATCACTACTGCTCTGTAGCACAGCTTGAGGTCAGGGATGCTGATTCCCCCAGAAGTTCTTTTATTGTTGAGAATAGTTTTTGCTATCCTGGGTTTTTTGTTATTCCATATGAATTTGAGAATTGCTCTTTCTAAGTCTATGAAGAATTGAGTTGGAATTTTGATGGGAATTGCATTAAATCTATAGATTGTTTTAGGCAAGATGGCCATTTTTACTATGTTAATCCTACCAATCCATGAGGATGGGAGATTGTTCCATCTTCTGAGGTCTTCTTCGATTTCTTTCTTCAGATACTTGAAGTTCTTGTCATACAGATCTTTCACTTTTTGGTTAGAGTCACACCAAGATACTTTATCTTGTTTGTGACTGCTGTGAAGGGTGTCATTTCCCTAGTCTCTTTCTCAGCCTGTTTATCCTTCCAGTGTAGGAAGACTACTGATTTGTTTGAATTCATTTTCTATCCGGCCACTTTACTGAAGTTGTTTATCAGCTGTAGCAGTTCTCAGCTGTAGGAGGTTTTTTTTTTTTTTTTTCTTGGTCACTTAAGGATACAATCATATCATCTGCAAATAGTGATATTTTGATTTCTTCCTTTCCAATTTGTATTCCTTTGATCTCCTTTTGTTGTGTAATTGCTCTAGCTAGAACTTCGAGAGGGGGCAGCCTTGTCTAGTCCCTGATTTTAGTGGAATTACTTCACACTTCTCTCCATTTAGTTTGATGTTGGCCACTGGTTTACTGTATATTGCTTTTACTGTGTTTAGGTATGCTCCCTGAATTCCTGATCTTTCTAAGACTTTTATCATGAAGGGGTGTTAAATTTTGTCAAATGCTTTTTCAGCATCTAATGACATGACCATGTGGTTTTTTTCTTTGAGTTTGTTTATGTAGTGGATTAAATTGATGGATTTATGGGTATTGAACTATCCCTGCATCCCTGGGATGAAGCCTACTTGATCGTGATGAATGTTCGTTTTGATGTGTTCTTGGATTCAGTTTGCGAGAATTTTATTGAGTATTTTTGCATCAGTATCCATAAGGGAAATTGGTCTGAAGTTTTCTTTCATTGTTGCGTCTTTGTGAGGTTTTGGTATCAGTGTAACTGTGGCCTCATAGAATGAATTGGGTAGTGTGCCTTCTGTTTCTATTTTGTGGAAAAGATTGAAGAGTATTGGTATTAGGTCTTCTTTGAAGGTCCGATAGAATTCTACACTAAACCCATCTGGTCCTGGGCTTTTTTTGGTTGGGAGACTTTTAATGACTGCTTCTATTTCTTTAGGGGTTGTGGGACTGTTTAGATGGTTTATCTGATCCTTACTTAACTTTGGTATTTGGTATCTGTCTAGAAAATTGTCCATTTCATTCAGATTTTCCAATTTTGTTGAGTATAGTCTTTTGTAGTAGGATCTGATGGTTTTTTGAATTTCCTCAGATTCTGTTGTTATATCTCCCTTTTCATTTCTGATTTTGTTAATTTGGATACTGTCTGTGTGCCCTCTGGTTAGTCTGGCTAAGGATTTATCTGTCGTTTTGATTTTCTAAAAGAACCAGCTCCTGGTTTGGTTGATTCTTTGTATAGTTCTTTTTGTTTCTACCTGTTTGATTTCAGCCCTGAGTTTGATTATTCTTGCCTTCTACTCCTCTTAGGTATATTAGCTTCTTTTTGTTCTAGAACTTTAAGATGTGCTGTTAAGCTGCTAGTGTATGCTCTCTCCAGTTTCTTTTTGGAGGCACTCAGAGGTATGAGTTTTCCTCTTAACACTGCTTTCATTATGTCCCACAAGTTTGGGTATGTTGTACTTTCATTTTCATTAACTTCTAGAAAGTCTTTAATTTCTTTCTTTATTTCTTCCTTGACCAAGTTATCATTGAGTAGAGAGTTGTTCAGCTTCCATGTGTATGTGGGCTTTCTGTTGTTTTTGTTGCCCTTGAAGACCAGCCTTATTCTGTAGTGATCTGATAGGAGGCATGGGATTATTTCAGTCTTCTTATATCTATTGAGGTTTGTTTTGTGACCAATAATATGATCAATTTTGGAGAAGGTACCATGAGGTGCTGAGAAGAAGGTATATTCTTTTGATTTAGGATGAAATGTTCTATAGATATCTGTTAAATCCATTTGGTCCATAACTTCTGTTAGTTTCACTGTGTCTCTGTTTAGTTTGTGTTTCCATGATCTGTCCATTGATGAGAGTGGAGTGTTGTTGTCTCCCACTATTATTGTGTGAGGTGCAATGTGTACTTTGAGCTTTAGTAAAGCTTTTTTTATGAATGTGAGAGCCCTTGCATTCAGGACATAGATGTTCAGAATAGAGAGGTCTTGGTAGATTTTTCTTTTGATGAAGATGAAGTGTCCTTCCTTGTCTTTTTTGATGACTTTTGGTTGAAAGTTGATTTTATCTGGTATTAGAATGGCTAGTCTTGCCTGTTTCTTTGGACCATTTGCCTGGAAAATTGTTTTCCAGCCCGTTACTCTGAGGTAGTGTTTGTCTTTAACACTGAGGTGCATTTCCTGTATGCAGCCAAATGCCAGGTCCTGTTTATGTATCCAGTCTGTTAGCCTATGTCTTTTTATTGAGGAATTGAGTCCATTGATGTTAAGAGATATTAAGTAATAGTGATTGTTGCTTCCTGTTATTTTTGATGTTATTTTTATATTTGTGTGGCTATCTTCTTTTGAGTTTGTTGAAAGGATACTTTCTTGCTTTTTCTAGGGTGTAGTTTTCCTTCTTGTGTTGGTGTTTTCCATCTATTACCCTTTGTAGGGCTGGGTTTGTGGAATGATACTGTGTAAATTTGGTTTTGTCATGGAATATCTTGGTTTTACCATCTATGGTAATTGAGAGTTTTGCTGGGTATAGCAGCCTGGGCTGGCATTTGTGTTCTCTTAAGGTCTGTATGATATCTGTCCAGGATCTTCCTGCTTTCATAGTCTCTTGTGAGAAGTCTGGTGTAATTATGATAGGTCTGCCTTTATATGTTACTTGATCTTTTTCCCTTACTGCTTTTAATATTCTTTCCTTGTTTGTACATTTGTTGTTTTGACTAGTATGTGATGGGAGGAATTTCTTTTCTGGTCCAATCTATTTGGAGTTCTGTAGGCTTCTTGGACATTTATGTTCATCTCTTTCGTTAGGTTAGGGAAGTTTTCTTGTATATATCTTCTGTCGAAGATATTTACTCGTCCTTTAAGTTGGGAATCTTCACTCTCTTCTATACTTATTATGCTTAGGTTTGGTCTTCTCAATGTGTTCTGGATTTCCTGGATGTTTTGGGTTAGGAGCTTTTTGTATTTTGCATTTTCTTTGACTGTTGTGTTAATGTTTTCTGTGGTGTATTCTGCACCTGAGATTCTCTCTTCTATCTCTTGTATTCTGTTGGTGATGCTTGCATCTATGACTCCTGATTTCTTTCCTAGGTTTTCTAACTCCAGGGTTGTCTCCCTTTGTGATTTATTTGTTGTTTCTATTTACATTTTTAGATCTTGGATGGTTTTATTCATTTTCTCTGCCTGTTTATTGTGTTTTCCTGTATTTCCTCTTTAAGGGCTTCTAGCTGTTTACCTGTGTTCTCTTGAATTTCTTTAAGGGAGTTAATTTATTTCCTTCTTAACGTCTTCTATCATCATCATGAGAAGTGATTCTAAATCTGAGTCTTGCTTTTCTGGTGTGTTGGGGTATCCAGGGCTTGCTATTTTGGGAGAAGTGGGTTCTGATGATGCCAAGTTGCCTTGGTTTCTGTTTCTTATGTTCTTGCCCTTGCCTTTTGCCATCTGGTTATCTCTGGTGTTAGCTGGTCTTGCTCTCTCTGACTGTGATTTGTCCCTCCTGCAAGCCTTTGAGTCAGTAATCCTTGGAGACCAGCTCTCTCTGAGAGGAATTTGGGTTTGGAGAGCTGTGGTACAGGGTCAGCTCTGGGTTGCAGACAAACCAGAAGGATCCTGTCCCCATATGTTCCTTGGTTCCTGTGTCCTGATGGCTCTGCAAGGGTCCATTTTAATCCAGGTATTTGAACAGAAGTGGTTGTCTTGCCTGTGCTTGAAGGTGTGTTGGCCTTTGCCTAGATGCATGATCATTTAGCTTATGTCTGTGTTGCTAACAGGGGCATTGGGCATTATACATGCTTCCCGTCTCCTGATTGGGAGCTGTTGGCCAAGTATGAGCTGGGAGTTGGCTTCTGTCCCTTGTGTTTTACCCCTGTTGGCAGCAACATCTGATGACAGCCCAAGAACAGTTAATGTTTTCTGGAATGATTTGAAGCAAAACTCTCATTTGCTCCTGAACTTTAAACACAGTGAGATGTTTCCTGTCATTCAGCTGGGGAAAACTAACAGCCAGTGGCTTATTTGGGTGCAGGTCTTAATGGGTGTTACCCAGATTGAAAGAGGACAGTGTGGCTCACCACCTGCTCCTCTTCTTGTTTCTGAGCAAGGGCTGACCAAGTCATGCAGAGTGCTGTGTGTTGGCCTGTGAACTTCTGTGGCTTCTTGAAGGCTGTGATATTGGGAGGTCAGTGGCTACACAGGAAATAGCAACATCACCACGACTTGGCCTGTGAGCATCAAACGCCAAACACCTAACTAATTGCTCAAACCTGTCAAAATAGGTTTAGTCCTTATAGCACAATAACACATTTGTTTGTTAAAGCTTGAGACAATCTCAGCCAAACAGGCCTGGCTCAACTCAGGAGACGGAACACACAGCTGGCTAAGCGAGTCATTTCATTAGTTGAACTAGCTCTAGAGAATTTACCATTCTGATGGAGAGAAGCAGGAGTCCTCATGCCTGGGTACCACAGTTGAACACAACTCAGTAGGAACAGCAACATGGTGGGTGCCCTGCATGAAGCTATGAACTACACAGCTGACTGCCTTCACCCAGGATGTCACCACTGTGGTGTCATCCTGATGGCTTTACTTCAACAGCCTTCACTAGTCCAGTAAATAGAATATTTCCATTCTCCTGAGGAAGAAGTTTCTCACCACTGCTCCCTTTTCTCTCCTTTCCCCTGAATCTTCCTCCAGTCCTAAGCAACCACCAAGTGACTTCATCTCTGGAGATTTTCCTATTTCATAAGAAAAAAATGTGCTTATAAAGAATGTGGTTTTTTCTCTCTGGAAATCAGTTTGGCGGACCCTCAGAAAAATGAACATAATACTACCTGAGGACCCAGCTATTTCACTCCTGGGCATATACCCAGAATATGCGCCAACATGTAATAAAGACACATACTCCACTATGTTCATAGCAGTCATATTTATAATAGCTAGAAGCTGGAAACAACCCAGATGCCCCTCAACAGAGGAATGGATACAGAAAATGTGGTACATTTACACATTGGAATACTACTCAGCTATTAAAAACAATGACTTCATGAAAGTCACAGGCAAATGGATGGAACTTGAAAATATCATCCTGAGAGAGGTAACTCAGTCACAAAAGAATGAACATGGTATGTTCTCAGTGATAAGTGGTTATTAGCCCAAAAGTTTAGACTACCCAAGAGTTACTTCACAGCAACTGTAGAGCTGAGTGTGAGGTCCCACATGGAGGACATGGAGAAGGGACTGAAGGAGCTGAGAGAGTTTGCAGCCAGGGAGGGAGCAACAGTGTCCACTGGCCTGACCCCTCAATACTCCCAGAGACTGGATCACCAACCAAAGAATACACATGGAGGGACCCATGGTGCTGGCCACATATGTGGGAGAGGAGGGTCCTGTTAGCCATCAGAGGGAAGATGTTAGATGCCCCAATATAGGAGAATGCCAAGGAGGGAAAACAAGAGTGGGTAGATAGGTGATTGGGGGAATACCCCCATAGAAGCAGGGGGAGGGGGAGGGAATGGGGAGGTTCCAAAGGGGAGATCCAGAAAGGGGGAAACATTTGAAATGTAAATAAAGTATGAAAAAAAAGAATGTGGTTCTTTGCCAGTGACTACTTTCGCTTTGAACAGTGCTTCTTGCTGTTGTCTGTTTTTAAGTTTTTAAAGTTTATTTATTTATTCATTTTACATCCCAATATCAGTCTCCTCCCAGTGCCCTCTCATGCAGATTCTCTCTCCACTCCTCTCTCCTTGCCCCCCATGCTACTCTCCCCACCACACACATCAAGTCACTGCAGGTCTATGAGCATTCTCTCCCATGGAGGCCAGACAAGATGGCCCAGTTAGGGGAACATGGGATCAGGCAGGCAACAGATTGAGGGCCAGGCTCAACTCCAGGTGTTGGGGGACCTGGAGGAAGACCAAGCTGCACATCTGTTACATATTGATATGTATATATATATATATATATATACATATACATACATATATATACATACAAACACACACACACACACACACACACATATATATATATATATATATATAAAATATCATATGAATCATTGCTTTGTTCTTTTTTATGGCCATGTAATATTCCACTGTGTGGATGTACCAGATTTTGTTTATACATTTCTTAGTTAAGGATGTTTGGGTTGTTTCCATTCTTTTGGCCATGGCCAATAATGCTTCTTTGAACACTCATGTACTTTTCTTCTCATGGAGATATATTTTATTCCTGGTGGTTTCCGCCCAGCAGTGGAGAGACTTCCTATTTTGCAGCAGGTTTTATTTTTCTATGGCCATACAGGCTTTCTTCTGAAGGAGTCAGGAATCATGACTTGAGGGCTGGGTCTGCTTGATTAAATGTGGAGGAAATTCACTTTGCTTTCTCAGCTGTAAAATGAAATGGCTTTTATCAGGCCATCTTGCCAGTTCTTTTCAAATTAAAAATTTCCTGAGTGGTAACCAAAGTCTTTAAAGATATGAAAAGGAAACATTTCCCCAAAGGCCTTACAACAGAGCCCGCCCTACTGGAGTCCCTGCTTCTGGGGTGGTTTTTCCAGTTTGAAAACAACTTGAACTGTAGTATTTACCTATCTTAGTTAAATTTTGTGTATTTAAAAACCCTGACAAGTTGAATGAGCATACTGAAGATGTTCACCGGCGCTCTGTGCAAACAGCTACTGTAATATTTTGGCATGTGTCCTACCCCATTGTCTTGCTTTTGGCTGCTTCATGGTTTACTGAGCTGTGTCTCACCCCTGCCCAGCTTCCTCCTTGTGTCCTGTCTGACCACGCCTCTGCTCTTGTCGATTACATCTATGTGCTTCTTGTGGTGCTAAGAGCAGAAAGGCTTTTGGTTCAAATGCCCTTGGGAAGGCCATGACAGTTTTGAAAGTGTTTTTAGATGTTACAGTTATGAGAAGTCAGTGGGGGAGATTTGTACACAATAGACAGATGAGATGTAGGTAAGTTAAAAATGGTTTCCTAGATACACTGAATCTAATAGAAGAGAAAGTGGGGAAAAGTCTCGAACACATGGGCACAGGAGAAGAGTTCCTGAACAGAACACCAATGGCTTGTGCTCTAAGATCAAGAATCGACAAATGGGACCTCATAAAATTGCAAAGCTTCTGTAAGGCAAAGAACACTGTAAATAGGACAAAACGGCAACCTACAGATTGGGAAAAGATCTTTACCAATCCTACATCTGACAGAGGGCTAATATCCAATGTATACAAAGAACTCAAGAAGTTAGACTCCAGACAACTAAATAACCCTAACAAAAAATGGAGAACAAAGCTAAATAGAGAATTCTCAACTGAGGAAACTCGAAGAGCTGAGAAGTACCTAAAAGAATGTTCAACATCCTTAGTCATCAGGGAAATGCAAATCAAAACAACCCTGAGATTCCACCTCACACCAGTCAGAATGACTAAGATCAAAAACTCAGGTGACAGCAGATGCTGGCGAGGATGTGGAGAAAGGGGAACACTCCTCCATTGCTGGTAGGATTGCAAGCTGATACAACCTCTCTGGAAATCAGTTTGTTGGACCCTCAGAAAATTGGACATAATACTACCTGAGGACCCAGCTATACCACTCCTGGGCATATACCCATAAGATGCTCCAACATGTAATAAGAATACATGCTCCACTATGTTCATAGCAGCCATATAATAGCCAGAAACTGGAAACAAGCCAGATGTCCCTCAACAGAGGAATGGATACAGAAAATGTGATACATTTGCACAATGGAATACTACTCAGCTATTAAAAACAATGACCATCAAATTTTTAGGCAAATGGATAGAACTTGAAAATATCATCCTGAGAGAAGTAACTCAGTCTCAAATGAACAAACACAATATGTACTCACTGATAAGTGGATATTAGTCCAAAAGTTCAGAATACCCATAATTCAACTCACAGCAACTGTTGGACTGAGCATGGACTCCCAGAGTTGGACTCCCAGATGGAGGAGTTGGAGAAGGGACTGAAGGAGCTAAGGGAGTTTGCAGCCCCATGGGGAGGGAGCAATAGTGTCAACTGGTCAGGCCCCTAGGTGCTCCCAGAGACTGGAACACCAACCAAAGAATGCATATGGAGGGACCCATGGTGCTGGCCACATATGTGGCAGAGGAGGGCCTTGTGGGCCATCAGTGGGAGGAGAGGCCCTTGGGTCTGAGAGTATTAGGTGCTCCAGTATAGGGGAATGCCATGGAGGGAAGTTGGGAGTGTGTGGGTGGGGGTATACCTCATAGAGGCAGGGGGAGAGGGGATGGGATAGGGGATTTCCAAAGGGGAGACCTGGAAAGGGGAAAACATTTGAAATGTAAATAAAATATCAACAATAAATAAAAAATGGTTTCTTACACAAGATCAGTGAATCTATTTCTCCTCGGAGTTGGATGACCTAACAGCCTTCTGAATGCCTACTCCCTTCACATTGCTTAAAAAGTTTCTAATAAGATTTCAAAATGGCCATGCCTTTCCAGAACACTCTGAGTATTCTGTCCTGTGTTGAAGGGAAGGATACCTTGAGTTCCTTTGCCTACTTGGTGGCTTTTAAGTTCTACCAGCTTTGGAGTTTACAGTAGTCTTTTTGGTTTGCTGAGAGACCCTCTGTATACAGTGAAGTGATTCTTCAGTCCTAGCAAAGTGCTCTGCTCCTTAAGGTCAGGTTCCCAAGACCCCAAGCTCCTCCCTGTGGTGCCAATGGCCTTCCCAGAACTACACCATCAGCTTCCTGGTGTCGTTATTTCTTTTACCAGCCATGTAGTCTGTGTTTTTTCTCATTTTGTGTAATTCTTTAAACAATACTATCAAGCTCACCCCTCACAGTGGTCATTGTAGTTACATTGGATGTCATTTGGGGTTTATTTAACCAATGTGGTCCAGCACTTATGCACCCAAGTTCTGCAAGCTTTGAACCTAAAAAGCTAAAAGTCTCAAGTCTTCTTTTGGTGACATTTGTTCCTGTATGCCAAGTCCTTAAAAATCTGGCTAGAAAATATGAAAAGAAAGTCCCCATGAATATGGAATATTATGTTTTTCCTTAAAAACACCTGGTTTGAAAAGGTGTAGAGGATTTCCACAGAAGGTTAATTATGGCTACCAGATTAATTCCCCTTCAATGCAGCTTTTATTAGCCCACAATTCCAACTCAAAGAGTATAATAAATTGTGTTGTCTACAGAATAAACATATTTTGTATTGCCTTCAACTTTTATTGTGTCTCAACATTTCTGCACATGTAAGTATACTTTGTATGTACAGGGGAATGTACTCATGAGTGTGCATGTAGAAGGTAGAGGTCAAAGTTGAGTGTCTTTCTTAATCATTCTCTACATTATCTTTTGAGACAGGGGCACTCACTGAACAATTCAGCTAGACTGCCTATCTAGGGAGCTTAAGGACCCTTCTGTGTCTGCCTACTCAGTGCTGGGATTGCAAGAGCACTCTGCCATGCCCATAACTTGAGTGATGGAGATCTGGACCCAGATGTGATAGAGACATCCCTCTAGTCCCTAATGTATTTTGTTTTCTGGTAATTTCTACAACTCTGTGATAAATAAATTGAAACAATTTTATATTCCTATTTTGGGGTCAGCACTCTAGGCAGTATATCAACCAAATGGTAAGCAAATGACAAGTTCTTAAGCCCAAATATCTGATCCTGTAATTATCCAAAACAATGTGGGCTGAGTTTGACATTGAAAGAGGGACTTGTCTTAGTTATTTTTCAATTGCTAGACCAGAACATTCTGACCAAGGCTACTTATAAAAGATGTTTTAACTGGGAGCTTGCTTAAAGCTTCAGAGGGTGAGTCCATGACACTTGTGGCAGAGACTATGGCAGCAGGCAGGCATGGTACTGGAACAGTAGTTGAGAGCTTATGTGTTGAGACAAAATTATAAGGCAGAGATAGAGAGATAGACAGACAGACAGCGTATTAGTTAATTGGAAATAGCATGGGCCTTTGAAACCTCACACCCAGTCCCTAGCGACACATTTCCTCTAACAAGGCCACACCTCCCAACCCTTCCTAAACAGTTCTACTAACTGGGGACCAAGCATTTTAATATGTGAGCGAAGGGGCCCATTCTCATTCAAATCACTACAAACTTCCTATCTATCTTGAATGTGTCTGGACCAGTCCCTGTAAATAAAGCAGTCAGCTAGCGACAATAGCTCCATGAGCATAAACTGTTACATGTAAGGAATCATTGAACCCAAACACTAACTCTGTGAGGCAGGCGGGACAGATGTGTTTTCAGATGAGAAAAATGAAGTGCTGTGAAATTAAACAGCAAGGATGTTTAAACTAAGATGGGGCATTGTGGGGGAACTTGAACCTGGGGTGGCTGATGTTAGGAACAGACAAGTTGACCAGAAGGACCAGCTGTCCATCCACGATGACAGATGAACATACTCACCTCATTGGGGTATAATCAAGACAAGGTTGATCACATGTTTTCTGGAAGGCAGTAATTCCACACATGATGGAGATGACTCAGTGAAAGCAGCAGACCTAGGGAGAGCATTTTAGATGTAGCTCCTCATTTTAGGGGTGGGCACTGAGTGAAGGAGAACAGCTGGAATGGGAAAAACTTCTGCCATCATGGTACATCAGGGTTCCAAAGGTTTCCAGATCCCAGCACCTCAAGCATAGGATCTGATTCACACTTGCCATGCTTCTCAAACCTACCCTCCATGCTCTGGGACATCCTTCTTATCTGGGATGCTTCAATCATCTAGGACCCATTGTTTGGAAATAGCTTAAATTATGTTATCTGATTGTGTAGCGAACATCAATAACACCATTGCCTTCATCTACAGAAATGTTCTGGTGGGTTCCCACCAGTGAAAATATGGATGGGACCATTATGACCTTCAGAGGCAGAACAGATCTTAGAAGACTTGATAGCTTTCAGATATTTATTTCTGAACATAATGTCTGATTCTGGTCCATATAGTGCTTCTCCTTTGTGATCCATCCTCTAGTGGTTAGCTGGTTCCATAGAGTCAAACTTTGTTTAGCATTCTGGATTGTGGACTCATAAAGCTTGATGGCATTGCTGTATGCCTTACATAGGATTCATAGCAGAGACTGGGAGAGGGGAGGACGTGGGTACCCAGAGTGTCCATCACACCCATGCCTTTCAGCCTAGATCTCATGTACTGGTGGAGTGAATATTCTGCCCCTGAAAGCTGATTCCTTATCTGTAAGAGGAACCATGAGGGGACTTGTAGGAGGTAGTGCAGGGAGAACCTTAGAAGAGTGCTCAGCACATACTAAGCACTGCATAGGTGTAAGTTTTCTCATGCCTGGATATGTTGGTTTGAACATTGTCATATGCTACCCAGATGAACGATGCTCCTCTGAAAGTATGAATGATTGGAAGTCAGGGATCATAGAATTGTTTGCAATGACCATCTGTTGTCAGGGATAGAGCTACAATCATGAATCAAGTGGTTTTCAACAGTTAATTGCCATAGTGATCAAATTAAACCCCATATCACTGTGACCAACACAAGCTACACAAATCTCTAAAGAAAGCTTAAAAACAAGCTAAGAAATAGCAAATTATTTGTGTCCACTGGTGGAGTAGCTCAAAGTCCAGATAGAAGCTCAATGTGCTGAGATGTTATGAGGAGTAATTATGTGCACAAAGCATGACACAGCATGACACTTACAAAAAGTCTGGAACACATTTAATGGATTCCTCTTCTACTTCTTGTCTGCTTCACTTTCTCCCTCATTTTCCTTTTAGTCCCACCCACTTCTTATATCACTACAGTGAAGTAGCTCAGGGCCTGCACATGCCAGGCAAGTGTTCCACCACTGAGGGACATTGGCTAGTCCTTATTACATGTTTTAACACATGAGTTACTGTTTGAGAAGTGCTGGAATGATGAACCTCACATGGTTCTAGAAAATCTACCGAAATGACACATGTCAACATTGTGCTTTCCTGCTGTTTGTGACAGCACGGGCTATAATACCAGCACTTGTGAGGAAGAGGTGGGAGCTTAGCTTAGTCATGTGATAGTGGAAAGAGAGGGGTGGGAACGGATTGGGGAGGGGAGGAGATGAGAGAGACAGACACACACACACACACACACACGTGGACACACACACAAAGAGAGAGAGACAGAGACAGAGACAGAGAGACAGAGACATTGACAGAAAGGAAAAAACAAGGGAGCATTCTTTGGATGATAGTGAGACGATGAATAAATGAATTTCCCCCTTTGTAAGCTGGGCAGGGTGTTACATGGGAGGCAGAAGCAGGTGGATCTCTGTGAGTTCCAGGCCGGCCTGATCTATGCGGTGAGTTCCAGGACTGCCAGGATTATATAACGAGACTCTGTCTTTAAAATAAAAAAAAAAAAAGAAAAGAAAAGATAAAAGAAAAGAAACTATGAATTCCCCTTTGCTTTTGTATCTCTGTATTTCCTATATTTATATATGTATGTATTATTTTTTATAGACAGAAAGAACCAGCAACCACAAACTTTGTCATAAGAGATAATTTATCACTCATTAGATGGGATTCAAGAGCCTTGGTATCTGGCTTGTACTTTACAATGGAAGAAATCAAGAGCATGACATAGAACTGAACTGTTCATTGTATATTCTGCAATGGTAATTATAGTGGCTATTCCTGATTGTCAACTTGACTATATCTGGAGTGAACTACAATCCAGAATTAGAAGGCTCACCTTGGCTTAAGCAAAATTAAAGACACACTGTCCTGGAGTGTCTGAGAAAATTCTGAGTTTTTAAGGACTTTTGGAGAAGACAACACACATGTGCTAGTGTTGTTTTGTCCCCCCCCCCATTCCTGATGTTTAATGGTCTTACCATTGTTATTTTTGGAGATTTAAGACTGCCACTTCTTTTAAATTTTTGGCAGTCATAATCTTTGTTACCATCAAATGAGAGAAGTATAGTTTATACGCTGACTATCTTCTTAGATGAGAAAGACCCACAGGCACATTAGTAGTTGTGTGCCCCACGGAAGCCCTCTTGCTAATCCTGCTCCAATGTATCTAGGTATCTGGCTCACCCACCAGATGTCTCTCATGCCATTTTTTAATACATAGATGTGCCTGTCAGTGTTCCATATTTTTCTACTTATAAATAAGTGCATACTCAAATAACTCTCTTTTTCAAATTTCGATGCCACAGCCTCATATTTGTTTGTTCCGAGAAGGAAAATGTCTAGAATTCTCTGAGTGCTTTAAACAACTTTACACACATAAACTTGTCTATATTTATGTCTTTAAAGTGTACATATCTATTATGACTACTTTGAAAACTACACTAAACACACAAATAAGAAGACAAAATTCCCAAGAGGTAACTACTGTTAACAGCTTAAAATGTTTCCTTCCCACATATTTTTTAATGCTTTTGCATAAATATCATATTCTCTGTTTATTCTCTTGCAAACTCGACTTGTCTGCCCTCTTCCTATCAGAACATGCAGTCTTTATTTGTTCTTTTAAGCTACTTACTTATTAACTAACTCAACTATACCTTTATGTAGTCATTATTTATTGTCAGATATAGATTCTCTCTCTCTCTCTCTCTCTCTCTCTCTCTCTCTCTCTCTCTTTCTCTCTCTCTCTCTCTGAGATAGAGTTCTTATTATGTTTACCAGGGTAGTCTTTACCTTGAGCTTAGGTTCAAGCCTTCTGAGTATTCAGGACTAAAGACACAAGCTATTGTGTCAGCTAAGAGTCTTTTTAAAAATTCATTTGGTGTTAGGGGTCAAATCTAGGGCTTTGTTCATGCCAGGCAAGCACTCTGCCCCCAAGCGTATCCCTAGCCAAGGTTGTTGTTTTTTGTTTGTTTGTTAATTTGTTTGCTGTTAAGATACTGCAGCAGTGAAGATTCACACTCATACTCTGAGCATATGAATTCATGCTTCTCTAGGAAAGGGTTTCCTGGTTGTGTGGTTGTTTTCGTAGTTCTTCCTTCAGTATATATTTGATATTTTGTGTGTGTTTGTGGTGGTTTAAATAGGTGTGTCCCTCATATATTCTTGTGTTTCAATGCTTGGCCATAGGGAGTGGCACTATTAGAAGGTGTGGCCATGCTGAAGGAAGTATCTCACTGTGGTCTCTATGCTCAAGCTCCACCCAGTGTGGAATTTTAGTCTCCTGGTTGCTTGTGGATCAAGATGTAGAACTCTTAGCTTCTTCTCTAGCACCAGATCTGCCTGGAAGCTGCCATGCTTCCTGCCATAATGATACAGGACTGAACCTCTGAAACTGTAAGCCAGCCCAAATTAAATGTTTTCTTCTTAAGGAGTTGTCTTGATGATCATGTGTCTTCACAGCAATGGAAATCCTAACTAAGACAGAAATTGATACCAGGGACATGAGTATTGCTGTGATAGGCCTAGCCCTGCTTTTGTATGGAGGAATGTGGATTTTGGGACTTTGGAAAGCAGTGGAATGCTTTAAGTGAGGCTTAATGGACCATACTAGTTAGAAGCATGGAAGATATTGGTGCTGTGGGGGCCTGACTCAAGAATTCAGAGAAGAAGAATTTTTGTATGTGGCCTAGAGACTTCTTGTGTTTTGGTGAAGAATGTGGATGCTTTTTGCCCTTGTCTGAAGAATCTGCCTGAGGGAGGCTAAGGTGAAGAGATTTAGAATAATCTCATTCACAAACAAAACTTCAAACTAGCCTAGCATAGACTCTATCCTGTGGTTCACTCTTATGAAGAACCTTTTGATCAGATGCAGTAAACTAAAAAAGGGAAAATACAAAATGTACAGCTCAAGTGTTGAAGGAGCTATACAGAAAGAGGAATGGAGCTACAGTCTATGTTTAAGAATATTAGAATGTGCTGAGCAGTGCTCATATATTTTTGTGTTTAGGGTTAGGGTTAGGGTTAGGGTTAGGGTTAGGGTTAGGGTTAGGGGCGCACGCCTTTAATCCCAGCACTTGGGAGGCAGAGACAGGCGAATATCTGAGTTCGAGGCCAGCCTGGTCTACAGAGTGAGTTCTAGGACAGCCAGGGCTACACAGAGAAACCCTGTCTCGAAAAACCAAAAAAAAAAAAAATAAAAAGAAGAAGAATATTACAATGCAATTAAGTGAATGATGCCCTGGAGTCAAGATCCCACCCAGGTAAGCTTATTATTTATGTGTTTGCAGTTGTATGAAGGATAGTTATATCATGTTAGGTGTCATTATGACATGGTTATTGTTCTCATTTGGACATAAGGATGTGTCAAATTGACAAATTGTGATGGCTATTCTTAGTTGTCAACTTGACTATATCTGGAATGAGCAAAAATCCAGAACTTACAATGATCTTGTGAAAAGGAATTTTAAAAAAGCTTAAGATCTAGGCATGTGGCATATGTCTTTAATCCTGGTAGACATAGGCAAGCACATCGCAAGGCAAGTTTGGTATAGAACAAATTCTAGGTAAAGAAAAACTTAGATCCCAGCATGGTGGTGCATGCCTTTAATACTAGCTCTCAGGAGACAGAGCCATGCAGATCTCTGAGTTCAAGATCAGTCTACAGAGCAAGTTCTAAGACAGCCAAGCTTAAACAGTAAAGGAAACCATTGAAAACAGACATCTGGTAAAGATATACTGGAACAAGGGGGCTATATTCCAGCCCCAGCAAGCAGTAGAACTTGGCAGCTTTGGCCATGTGGCTCTGGCTTTAGAGTCAAGAATAGAAGAGATTACTGGGACAATTGATTCTGGTTAGCTGGACCTAAGAATTAGCTGTGCCTAAGAAGAGCATCACTAAGGTAAAATCTTCTGGGAAGTGTTTACTGAGAGCAGAAAGAAGCTATGTTCCATAATTCTACCTGAGGACCCAGCTATTCCACTCCTGGGCATATACCCAGAAGATGCTCCAACATGTAATAAAGACACATGCTCCACTATGTTCATAGCAGCCATATTTATAATAGCTAGAAGCTAGAAACAATCCAGATGTCCCTCAAAAGAGGAATGGATACAGAAAATATGGTACATTTACACAATGAAATACTACTCAGCTATTAAAAACAGTGACTTCATGAAATTCTTAGGCAAATGAATGGAACTTGAAAATATCATCCTGAGCAAGGTAACTCAGTCACAAAAGAATGAACACGCTATGAAGCCCCACAGATTGCCTTACACTGTGGGATTATGCTAAGAGAGTGTATTTGACATGAGCCACTTGCCAAAATCATCCTCTTTTCTAATCACTTCATAGATTTCTTCAAGTATGTGGAGCTGTCCACATTTGATATTGCTTCAGATGCCTTCGCTTCTTTTAAGGATTTGTTAACCAGACATAAAGTGTTGGTAGCAGACTTCTTAGAACAAAATTATGAAACTATTTTTGAAGACCATGAGGAACTGCTGCAATCTGAGAACTACGTGAAAAAGAGACAATCTTGCTAAGTTGCTAGGTGAGCTGATCCTAGACCGCCACAATTTCACCATTATGACCAAGTATATCAGCAAACCGGAGAACCTGAAACTGATGATGAATCTGCTTCGAGACAAAAGCCCTAACATCCAACTCGAAACCTTCCATGTCTTTAAGGTATTTGTGGACAGCCCCCACAAAACACAGCCTATCATGGAAATTCTGTTAAAAAAATCAGCCCAAATTCATTGAGTTTTTGAGCAGTTTCCAGAAAGAAAGGACAGACGATGAGTAGTTTGCTGATGAGAACAACTACCGGATTGAACAGATTCAAGACTTGAAGAAAGCAGCCCCATGATGATGGTCCTGCCCTGACAGCATTTGTCTCCCTTGATCAGTGTGTACAGTGTTGTTCCAAAGTCTCTGTTCTTGGGAAGCCTTTGGAGGTCCTGTCTTTCTCAATTGATTGTTCAAGGTGGATGAAATATAAACATTTGAGTGGAAAAAAAGAAGCTGTGTTCAGAGATTGTGCTAGCAGCTAGACTTGGTAATGTATAAGAATCACTCAGGTGATACTGGTTCTGAAGGCACGAAGAGGTCATGAAGAGCAGCTGAGGCTTGGTACTGTGAGAGGCCAGGAAAAGCCATTGATGCAACCTCAGTAGAAGCTGAAGGCTCAGAACTGAAGGGGTCATGGAAAGAAATTGAGGCTTGGCACCATGAAGAAAGCCTATGAGAGGCTGTTGGTAAAGCCTAATTACAGCAGAAGAACACATGATATTGGAGATGCCAGTACCATGGGATGACCACCAAGAACAGCAGCAGCAGTGGAGTGGAGTCAGCCAGAGCCTAGACTGCTACAGAAGGCAGAGTTGGAGAAGTGACCCAAGCCCTTTGGAGGAGCCCAGAAGATCATGTGCAGATCCCAGACATTGGGACAAGAAGCTGTGAAGTTGATGATATCTTGGATACCTCAAGATGTTAGAGATGCCAGAGCCCTGGGATGCTTGCCAAGGAAAGCTGCTAAAAGGGAGTATAACCAGCCCATGAGAAAGAAGTGTACTGTAGTGAACAAAGATGAAATGAGTTGGCGATCTGAAGAGCACTTGGCATCAGCATGGAGATGAAGAGTTCAGAGTTTGCCCAGCCGGTTTTCCATCTTGCTTTGGTCCAATATCTCCTCACTGTGCACTCTTTCCCATGTTTTGGAATGGTAATGTGTATCCCATGCCATAATATGTTAGAAGTATGTGCTCTGGTTTTCAATTTTGATTTTATAGAGGATTACATTAAGAGATTGCGTGAATCTCCGAAGAGACTTTTAACTTTGGCATTTTAAACATTGTTGAGGCTGTGATAGACTATGAGACTTTTGAAGTTAGACTAAATTCATTTTGCATTATGTCATGGCCATAAGCCTGTGGAGGCCAGGAAGTGGAATGTGGTGGTTTGAATAGGTTTGGCCCTCATAGCTTCATGTGTTTCAATGCTTGGCTATTCGGAGGAGCACTATTAGAAGGTGTGGGTTTATTGGAGGAGGTGTGGTCTTGTTGAAGAAAGTGTGTCAATGTGGAGGTGGGCTTGAGGGCAAGCTTCACCCAGGGTGGAATTTTAGTCTCCTCCTGGCTGCCTACATATCAAGAACTCTCAGCTCATCTCCTGCACCATGCCTACCCAGAGGCTGCCGTTTCCTGCCATAATGATAATGGACTGAATCTCTGAAACCGTAAGCAAGATGCAATTAAATTCTTTCTTTATAAGAGCTGCCTTGGTCAAGGTGGAACAGCAATGGAAACCCTAACTCAGAGTGTTGTTTAACTTATTTATAATCATATTTATTTGGGTACATAAGTGTTACACATGTTTATTTTTGTGTCAGTAATGTTGCACTTATTCAAAATCTTGCATTTTTTGTTGTTGGTCACATAATAAAACTCACCTCTTTCCTCATCATGGGAAGTAGCCTGAAGTGATAGATCTATGTGGTAGATCTACATGTCTGGGAATGTAATGCTGAATTGGCCTTTTAATTTGAAATTCAAAACATCCTATCTATCTATCTCCTATCATCTGTGGTTGAGACAGAGCATCTCTTTGCATGGCCCATGTTGGACTTGAACTCATGATCCTTCCGTTTGCTGTCCATATGTTAGTATTACAGGCACTGGCCGTCATTCTTGGCAACAACTTTGTAAGAAATGTTTTATTTTATTATTGCTTGAGATTTCAGAAGAGACAGAAGATTCCTACAAAGCACTCTGTGTCCATTACTGATCAGCTGCTCATCAAATAGTTGCCCTACTGGCTTTTCACCTTGTTCTAGATTTAGGTTCCTCCATGTTTTTCACATGGCTAAGATGGTATCTTCCAGGGATCCCCACAATTAAGCTGAATTTTTCTTATACAATTAATGATAATTTATGGGGTACTTATACATGTCATTATAGGAAGGCATAGTTACATTTCTCTTGCTAAAGAGTTTTGCGTTACATTGGTATTCTACACTTTATGTACTAATGTGTGAGGTTTTGTTAGCTGTGGTTTGGGACACCCCTTCACTGTTTTCATCTTTTTGATCAGACCTCTCAGATCTGCCCTTCAGGGAGAAGTAGCTGTCTAGCTGCAGAGAATAATCAGAAGACAGCTTCTAGAAGCTTCTGTAGTGCCTGAACTTTGCTGCAGTTCAGGGAAGAGAATTCCCCAGGGAAATGCCCTTCCTGAAGTGGTCCACACTTAGTACCTATGGGCTATTATGCCTAAAGGCTCATTACTGCAGCCTGAAGTGCGACAATTTGGACATAGTTTACTCTTCACCTCCGGAGCATGTGCCAGGGTTCTACAAACACCCCTTTTCTGTTAACTCTGTGTGTATGAAATGACATGAGGCCTTGAGAGTCAGATGATGAGGAAGAAAGAATCCAAGCTTGGGTTAGATGCATCATCTCAGTTTGGGCTAGCAAGATCATAACTTAGAAAGCCTTCCCATTGGTTGGGACATGAGCTTGTGCACCTCTCACATAAAAAGAGAAGTCGCCCCTGGTTCAACCAGATACGATCTCATGGGTGGTGGTGAATGGCCTGGCTGGCATCAGATCTGGAAGGAAAAAGATTAGGTATGGGACAACAAAGGAAGTGGAAGCACAGGCATAGGCAGACACATGGAGGGGACCCATATGTAACAACATGTGCAGCACCCACTAGACCTTTGGGAGACTTTGACTCTGTTATTTTTCCCTGAAGTACTTATTTTGTATTGTGTCAGGTAGTTTACGAGGCATAGCACAACTGAGGCAAACTGCTATTGTTGTCAGGGAGGGTTGACTACCCTAGTGCTAACATAAATGGGAATAGAAACAAAGACCATGGTGACAAAGGTGGAGGCCACTTGTTGACACTATAGACAGATTTCTTCTTACTAAGGATAGTCTAGCCAATAGCACTGTGAAGTATACAGACAAATACAAACAATGTCAATGCAGACAGAGACTTACTGTGGAACAAGCCTGCCTGAACCTGATCAGCTGGCTTCCCTATAGCAGGGTTACTTCATTTACTCTTCCACTTGGAAAGGCTTTCTGAGCTGTGATAGTGCTTCAGGTAGATTCCTACCTCAGATGCTCTGTTTTTAAGTTTGAAACTTTTCATTTGGAGATGGGCACCTGCAATCCCTGTACTTAGGAGACAGAAGCTGGGTTTGGAGAACTCGAGGCTAGCTTAGAGGACTATATAGACAGACAGTATCTCAGGACTATTTCCAATGACCCCAGAAAGCAAAATAAGGAACAAATAAAATATAAAAAAAAGCTTTCCATTTGGTCTTATAAAATAATTTCTATTTCCCTGTCTATGAATAAGTTATACCTGTTTCTCTTTTCTCTGCCTATATTTTTATTTTTAATAAGTGGAAGCTCTGTCTACTAGTTCTAACATCTGGGTCATATTTTCTCATTACCATAGTTTCATGTTGAGCTTTTGTTTTATTTATTGTTGACTGCATGGTCAATAACTTGCTAGTGTGTGTTGACCATATTGGAGGTTATAGCTAGACTCAATTCTATCACTTTCCTTTAAAGACAATTTCTTGTAATTCTAGCAGGCAGTGTTCATGGCTAGTGCAATGTCCAGGCTGCCTTCTCTCTCATGGACAGCTGCAGTCTTTTGCTTTTTCAGTTCTCTGGGGTTGTTTTCT
This sequence comes from Rhynchomys soricoides, assembly GCA_019843965.1. Lineage (NCBI taxonomy): Eukaryota > Metazoa > Chordata > Mammalia > Rodentia > Muridae > Rhynchomys > Rhynchomys soricoides. The sequence goes on along the minus strand of JADRCH010000005.1, from coordinate 9,768,945 downwards.
GTCATGCTGCTTAGAGTTTGCACACACAGTTCAAGGCCTAGTGACAGGTGTGAGCCGAAGTTTGCAAGCAGAACTTGCCGTACCCTCTCTGCACCCTCCATCTCTCATTATGCTTGCCTGTAATTTCTATTATGATAATACTCTTAATTCTGTTGGTGGTTACTCTTCAAACAAGTAAAACTGTGACTTTGTGTTGGATTCATTTCTGTACTACCCACCCATGGTAACACCTTCACACGAACAGCGCATGGGCATCCATCCCATTTACAGTTCTGTGTTTCAAAACTCAAATCCCCCTTTCATTTTTGTTGTGAAACAGTTGCATATATCACCTCGGTTATACATGTATCATACATGTTATGTTACACAAGTACTGTATTTGCTTAAATTCATAATTGCTCTGCAGTAGATTAGCGTGATAACATCCACTTAGCTATTACTGGCACCAGGAACTCATGAAAAAAAAATCAGTATTGCTACCTGACTCTTCTCAGTTGGCTTTATCAATGTCTCTTTACCAGTAATGTTCCTTTCCCACCATATGTTTCCCTGGAATATTATAGAGCTGTTTTTGTGGTACCCTATATAATAGGTAAGAATTGTAGTGTTCTGATTGGCATCTCCCTAAGTTCTAGTGAGGTTGAAAATACTTTTGTCTATGGAAAGTTCTGTGATCTGTGTTATAATATTTCATTTTGTCCACTTTGTCTGTTTCCATTTTTCTTACTGGCATGATAGATGTAGGCTATGGTTCAGTAGTCAACCACTTGTGTCCCGACCACTCCTCACTGTTTCCACCCTTTCTTATGGTGCTGTTTATTCTTCACATGCTTAAAATCATATGTAAAGTTTATCTATCTGTGTGGGTGAGAAATAAAATGTGCAAATGCCCTTTCACAAATGGGTTTTAAGCTTGTTTAAAACAGGGTATATTCTTAGGATAATTCTCAAAAATCTTAGAGAAGTTGAGCATGATGGTGTTTGGTTTTAGTTCCAGCTGCTGGGGAGGCTGAGGCAGAAAAATCTCTTGAGCCTAGGTGATCAAGGCTGGCCTAAGTAACATCAGGTCCTATCCTTAAAGAAAACTAGGGGCACAATTAGTAATTTAATTGCTCAGAGGGCTGTAGTTTAAATTCCTCAGAGTTTCCCCCATTTGTCGCCATCATTGGACATTTTTACTGTTAATGGTAATGGAAAGAATTATGCCTATAAATCCTAATATCAATTTCTAGTTATTTCATTGGTATAGAACCCTGAAGAAAACAAGAGTATTTTATAGCCTGTGCTACAAATTGAGACTCTTTCACTGTCTCATGGCTGTCCAGCAGCCATGGCTGAACTGTGTCTACTGAAAGGGGAGCTGGAAATGAAAAAGGGACAGGGTGCGAGAGAAGGATGAAGCCAAGACAAAGTTTCTGCCTAAGGCTCAAAGTTTAATTCTGCAGCTCCAACTTATAAAGGGAAAACCACAAGACCCATCCTTTGTTTCAACTGGATTATGTTGCAAAGCAAGCTCAGTGGGCAGTCCATTCTTCTGAGTTCCTGTAAGAAGCTGTATGTGCAGCAAGGTGGATGACTCCACCTGGGTCCCACTTGGGTCCCATCTGGGTCATAAAGGTCCAACTGTGGCATATGCCCAAGGTCTATTCAGCCTGCTCAAGGCCAGAGGAAGGGCACATTTCACAAAGATCATACCACTCTTATTTCAACCAACTTATGACATTGTTCAGCTACAAGTTTTAGTTTGAAAAAGTTGTAATTTGGTTAAATTGTCTTAACTTATGAATGCATTCTTTCTCCTTTCTCTCCCTCTTTCCCTCCCTCCCTCCCTCCCTTCCTTACTCCTTCCATTTCTCCCTCCTTCCTTTCTCCCTCCCTTCCTCTTTTCCTTCTCCTCACTTTCTTTCTCTTTCTGCCCTCTCTTTTTTGGCTAGGAATCAAACCTAGGGCCTTAAACGTCTTATACATATTTTTTAAAATCAGTTCTTTCACATTATCTATTTGTTTTAAAGGGGTCTTTCTGTCAGTTTTGTAATTTAACAAATTAAAATTCTGGTTAGAAGGCATCAGTGTTGTGATGTTTCCCCATTCATTTTGCAAATTTACCCAATGATTTACAATTTAAACCAGGCAAATTATAAAGTAAGTTGCCTACCTGTGGGGCTTGAAAGATTATGGCTCAGTGTTTAAGAGCACTTGCTGGTCTTGCAGAGGATGAGTTCTCTTCCTAGTACACACATTAGTCAATTTACAATCACCTATAACTCTACTTCCAGGGCATCCAATGTCCTTTTCTGGTCTCTATATGCACCTACACACTAGTGGAACACATATATGCACCCAGACACTTACACATATATGTACCCATGCCCACAGGCATACACCTTTAAAAAACAGACACTACTTCTTTATTTAGGCTTGCGTTTTCTTTATTTCTGTTTGAGAAAGCATTATATAGTAAAAACTGAAGTATTAAAAACTAAAGACAGAACCATGGTCTAGCCATTATTTTTTTATATATTATTTTTGCATTTCAATACATCCACTATTATATACCTTGAGAATATAATTCTAAATTATGTTTTGGACACTGAAGAATAATAAGGGATCATAGAGGTGTCAGGTATTGTTTTTCAAGGTCAGGGATCCATTTCTAACTACCCGTGCTTAGAAATGGAAAGATAGCCAGGCCAGTTAGATAGCTCAGAGGATAAAGTTGCTTGCCACTGACCCCAATGATCTGAGTTTGATTCCTGGGCTCACATGACGGAAGGAGAAAACAAACTCCTGAAAGTTGTCTTCTGACTTCTATATGTATATGGGGGCATGTATAGTCCCCCCAAATAAAGAAATGTATCAGAAGTTGGTAGATAGTCCACTGCTCAAGGCTCTCAGAAAGGCCTTTCAAATCTCCAACTTTAAATCACACAGCTGGAGAACAGACCTGGAACCTGTCCCACAATCCATATTTATCTTGCCCATTTTTCTTGGCATCAGCATAGTCCTTACTTGACACAGCACCTCACATTTGTTTTCAGTAACACTTGCTTAGTTGTCCCTCTGCTCAGCGGCACTGACTACCACAGGTGTTAACAGCATATGTTCTTATTGTACTTGGCCCAGCCTGCAACTGAGAATGTGGTTGGCAAATAAAAAATGAAACCAAAAGTTGAAATAAGAACATGAAGAGGTGGAAGTATCTGGTGATTTTGGTGATCTCCCCCTTTAGACTAGTGAGAATAGAGATCCCAGAGGAATACAGAAGAACCCATGTGTATTAGTCAGGGTTCTCTAGAGTCACAGAACTTATAGGTAGTCTCTATATAGTAAGGGAATTTGTTAATGACTTACAGTCTGTAATCAAATTCCCCAACAATGGTCAGCAGTAGCTGTGAATGAAAACCTGAGGATCTAGCAGTCGCTCAGTCCCACAAGGCTCACAGGCAAAGAAGATTGAATCTTCCTTCTTCCAATGTCCTTATGTAGATCTCCAGCAGCAGGTGTGGCCATGATCAGAGGTGTGCGTACCACCTCACCTGAAACTTGTATCTTCCAGACTCAAGATCTAGATCACAGGTGAGCCCTCTAACACTGGATTGTAATTTACTCCAGATATAGTCAAGTTGACAACCAGAAATAGCCACTACACCATGCTTCTATGGGCTTTAGACTAATGATAGTTCAGTTGTTTTAATGTAGGAGAAAAGTGACAATGTTGACTAAATTTAAAAGTCTGTTCCATCAATAGCTCTGAGGTTGACCAGATGTCTCTTTCTAAATAAATCAATGAGGATGCTGGGGATAGGTGAAAGTCACCATACAGATCAACTGTTATTTATCTTCAACAACATTTGTCCCTGTCTGGAGTGGTAATAGAAGAGAAATACAGGGGTTTTTTATGAGAATTTAACAAACATGGAAGTCCAAGATGATAACTTAAGCCACTGAACTTGGCATTTTTCTTTCTATACATTTTAGTAGGATGAGAGCTCATTCCTCCTCAGTCAATGAAAGTTGCTCTGTGCCAATATTTATATGATAATCTTTCAAAGACTGGAAGAGCAACTGAATATATCAAGAGCTTTTAGCCATTCTTAAAGTGACAGGTTTTCTGACCTCTTATTATCCTGTTCACTCTCCCATGAACACAATTTAATTTGATTCAGTTATTGTTTGAGATTTAGAAGTTAGAGCAAATGGATTTTTTCCACTTGTGGTAGAAACCGCCATAGAAGACAATTAAATGTGTTCTTGAACTGGTTGCCAAATTGAAGTTCCATCCACTAAAATATGTTTTCTAGGTGATCATATTTAAAGAAGTTTGTAAAAACTGACACAGCTGCATGATGTGTATCTAATACATGATAATGCTTTGCCTTACCCATAGTTTCAAATTTCTATTCCATATGCTGGTTTCTGTAGGTAGAAGCCATTCTACAAAATCTGTGTCTCTGATGCTTCAGAACATGAATATTCTATAAGGCTTTGGAGAACTTGAAATAATTTCATCATGAACATTGAACATCTGTCAAAAAGTTTACAAAACAGTTGATAAGTCATCAGCACTATTAGTATGGCCTCCCTCTCCTTAGTTACCAAGAACCCTGTATGTCCATTTGTGGTTGAACTGCAGTTCTGACATTTTCTTTTTCTCCAGGCCCTAGCTTTTTTATCTCAGGAAGGCAGGAATGCTGCAGTTTCTGCTTCACAGCTCTAGAAGGAGTCCAGTGTTCTAGGCACTTCAGGGGGTGATACTATCTGAGGTTTGTTCAAACAGCTGCACCTCTACAATGATGATGAGAAATGTCAGATTTTCAAGGCACTTTGATGTGTGTTATCATATTTCAACTACACCTTTGGTATTGGTAAGAAAGGTATGTGGCCTCCATTTGACCCAAGATCAAATTTAGCACAAAGGAAAATGTACTGTAGTTTATATTGTCCTCTCAAGTCAGGAAAAAAATCCTAAGAGCCCCACATTACAATATGGGGTCCCTTAAATTGAACTACTGTCTTCTCAGAGTCTGGGGTGAATGTGTAGAGGCATTTTGAACTGAATGATTGTATTCATGACAAAGCTGGCTTCAAGAAGGAAAAATCACATTTCACTCAATGTATACTTTCACAGACCAAGCTCACTTTTGGTCTTTCTGAAAGAAGTGAATTAATCAGGATAAAGAGAAACCTTTAGCATCACAAAGATCTTCCCTAAGAAGCCTTACACAAGGCTGTACAAGAATGTTTTTTAATTTAATATTTATTTATGTATTTATTTATTTAGTGTATGTGAGTACACTGTAGCTCTCTTCAGACACACCAGAAGAGGGCATCAGATCCCATTACAGATGGTTGTGAGGCACCATGTAGTTGCTGGAAATTGAACTCAGGAGCTTTGGAAGAGCAGACAGTGACCCTAACCACTAAGCCATCTCTCCAGCCCCCTGTAGAATTTTAATTCAACAACATGGCTTCTCTGGCAAGAGATCACATCCAAAGACCTAGGTCTATGTGATCTCGTAGAATATAGACACGCCCTTAGTACACACCTTTAATATCTCTGGCTGGAATACAGACATGACTTCAATATACACCTTTAATCCCAAACAATGACATCTAATTGAAGGGCAGACAGAATGATGAATCAGTGAAAGATTTGACCGAATGAGTCAGAGTTAGGATACTCCCAACTCTCATGAGAATAGTCAGGATAAAGAGACCACTTAAGAGCAGTACAGGGAGAGAATGGAGTTCAGTTGAGTTTAGTACACTTCAGTTTAATGCATTTGAGTTTACTTGAATTTGGTGCAATTCTGTTCTGTTCTGTTTGTGTAGCCAGTACAGTCAGTTTCAGTTCATGGAGTTCAGAGGCAGTTTTCCTAAGCAGAGTAATTCAGTCAAAAGCTGAGAGAAGCTGAATCAGTTAGCTTGGAGAGGAGTTTGAGTCAGAGTAGCTGAGTTGAACCAGCCAGCCAGAGTTCAGAAAGACCTAGAAAGAATGAATGTATTCAGCAATAAGTCTTGGAGGCTGAAACATTCTAGGCCTAGGTTAGCAGATGAATGCTGGAAGCTGAAACATTCAAGGTTGGAGCTTGCAGAAGATTAGATTGTATGGAGGCTAGAAGCTTCAAGGCCTAGGCCTAGGATAGTTAAATACAAACACTCTGGGTTCAGTCCAAGCAATATATTTATAAAGCTTGGGTACAGCTCTCATAAAACCAACACTTACATCTCAAGGCACATTTTCTGTTTCTATGATTGAGTCCTACAGATTGGCTAAAGTTCAATAAGGGTTTATTCAGTTTACTGTATGAAGACCAGGAGGTTCCTCCCAAGTTGTGAGCACTGTACAGGAAGTGAATCTGTTGAGGATCTTGCCTGACTGAGTCTCACTATGGCCTAGGTCATCACATGTCTTAAGGGCTATATCTAGGAGACTGATCCAAGGTGCCATTTTAATCACAGACATACTATTGAGTTAACTTATTAACCCATCAGTCCATTAACTCATGAATGGATCAATTCAGTTTTGAGGGCCAGTCGCTTCTAAATGTCCTATCTACTTCTTAATATCTTCTTCTTAATATGTCAGAATAGGTAAGGTTTCACTAAGATTTGGTGAAAAGTTGAATGATTTGATATCTGCTTTAACAACACACACACACACACACACACACACACACACACACACAGCTTCACCAAAGAAAGTAATATGGAAAAGATAGTTGTAAATCAGATGGGAACATTTATTTTTGATCCATTAAGAATTTTGTTTGGTGTTAGAAGTGTCCATGGGATACAACTCTGGTAAAGAGATAAAATGATTCTGGACTATAGAAGTATACACTGAAGCACAGAATGATTATTTTTCTTTCTCCTAGATGTCAGCAGTTGAGTCAAGGGTAAAACCCCCAAGCTTTCTTCCACCATTGTAACCTGAGCAGTTGTCACTGCAGGTGATAGGCAAAGAAGGTCCTTGCAAGAACATCTTGAAGGGCCCTGTGACAGTAAGACTGAGATTCCCTCCTCTAAAGGGAGCCTCAGTGTGACTTTTAGCTTGTCTTCTCTCATCTTGCTTACATTCAGTCTTTTATGGTAGCAGCTGACCAAATGTAGAATAAGACATATGTGATTCTAGAAACCAGGACAGGATACTAGGAAGGATCAGATATGCCAGAAACATATTCAGTGTTCCAGTGCATTTGAAAGTAGCTGCCAGCTGGAGTATGTTTTGAGATGTGTGAAGGTTAAAGTCATCAGAGTCAATGTAAGCAGAGGGGAAATTGCTCAGTTTCATCAGTATAGCAAATATTTAAAGACAGATTTCATTTTATTTTACAAGCAGTTATAGAAAGAAGGGGGAAATGAAAACAGAGAGGAGGTCTTATATCAAAAGAAGATGACTTATGAACCTAGGCTGGAGAATTGTTGCCCACTGAGCTCTGCACATCTCCATCTCCTGAAAACACAGAGGTTCTCTGATTGGATGATTGGTCATAACAACCTACAGAGCTGCTGGAAAGAAATACATGTCCTGGGCTAGGAAGGGCCACTGAATGGGGTTGTTCAAATTCCTGAGGAACAGGAAGGCCAGACTCCAGTGCCTGAAAGGGCCAAGGGCTTCACCTTGCTTTCGAGCATGGCTGTGGTGCGGTTATGACAAACACTTGGAAGCTGCCTTTGTTGAAACTGGCTCCTCATTTGGGTTCACAAAGTGACTAAAAGTGTGATACACACTAATCCTCCCTACCTTCATTTTTATCTAGCTCCTTTTCTGAGTGGGTCAGACTCCCACTTAGCTCTGCTCATAGGTATGCTAATATTGAATGAAGACCCTTTTAAAACTTGATGACACCTAGCCTATCTCACCCCCTTCAGAGTCAAAGACAAAAAGATAGCAGTTATAGAAGGAACTTACTGCCGGCCTTTCAATGTCCTATTCCCAGCCCTCCTGAAAGCACATTCATTGTTCTAAAGCTTCAATCACCATGGATTCCAGGAGCAAGAGACTATCTTAGTCACTATTCTACTGTGTGAAGGGTTACCTTGATTAAGGCAACTCATAAAATAAAACATTAAATTGGGGGCTTGCCTACAGTTTCTGAGGCTTAGTCCATTATCTTCATGCTAGGGAACATGAATGCAGGCAGACATGGTTCTGGAGAAGTAACTGAGACCTACGTCCTTATTTATTGGCAGAAGAGGGGTTGAACTTGGCGTGGGCTTTTGAAACTTCAAAGCTCACTTCCAGGGACATGCCTCCTCCAACAAGGTCACACTTACTCTTACCCAGACCACATCTTCTAATCCTTCTAATCACTTCAAATAATTCCGCATTCTGGTGACTAAGCATTCAAATGTATGAGCCATTCTTATTCAAGCCACCAGAACCACCCTTGATGACATTGCTCCTAAGAAACAATTGTATGGAAACTGGGTGTTTCCTCAGTGATGAGGACTCTCAAGGCAGTCTCACAAAATGCAACTGAAGTAATCATCAACCAGATTACACTTTGACCAAGGCTGCTTAAGATTTGTTCTTGCTCTTGCTCCCTGACCTATCTAGTTCTTCTGTTTAAACCCCAAATTCATATCAATATCATGAAGATAGACAGAAACACTTAACTACCTTCTTTGCAGAATGGCCATTTAATCAAAATCCTTCCCAGCCTTCTCACCATTACAAGCATTGAAGCTAGTAGTCAGACCTGACATGTTGGAATCCCTGGATTTAGCCTCTGCTTAAGACTTCAGTTACTTTATAATGGGTCAGTAGGCTCACATATGTTCAGAAGACAAGCCCAGAGCCCACATATGTTCAGAAGCCAGGCCCAGAGGGAATTGAAAGGGTAACCATTTCTTTATCCCCTAGCCTGTGACCTACAAGCCCAGCAGCCTGACAACACGGGTGAGAGCCACAGTGCAATGTGTTCCTTTCAGACCTTGATCACCTATCTCTGGAGGGGGCAGTGGCTGCAGAGAAGGTTGGCATTCCCTGTACATTATCTAAGCTTTGCTCTCAATGAAATACTGAGAAATGGAAAGAGCATGTGTAGTACCTGAAAATTCACATTATCCTCCAGACATAAGTTTGTAATGAGGACCAACATTGCAGTACCTCTGGTGGAAGTCTGAAACCATGGTTGCACTGAATTCCAAAGAGTGTGCTTTTTCCTGTACATATCTAACTACAATGCTTGCACATTAGGCACAGTGTGAGACTGATTTGCTTAGTAACTCAGCAAATGAGTCTCTTTTTTATTTCTTGTAAACACTTTTACTAGCTTCCCTTTGGCATTTTCAAATCACCGACCTTGCTACTTTTGTACTTTGCTGAATTAATTAACAATAAGAGTCACCAAGTACTGTGGGTCCGCAACAGTCTATCTGATAATCCAAGGGATACTGAGTAACCAGTACGTAGGCGGGTTGTGTATGGGGAGACTGTGCCTGGGCCGTGACTCACATCCTGGTAGGATGCTGGACCATGTGAGATGTCCTCGCAGAGCTCAGAACAGCCAGCAGTTTAATACAGGTGAATCACTTATGTATGGATTTTTTTATTTAGTGTTTTCAGACTGTGGTGGGTATCTGGAGTCTCAGAAAGCACAGCTGTGAGTCAGGAGACAACGGTATGACAATGTACATAAAGAAGCTTAAGCTTTAAAGAAGCCTGCCAGACATTTCAAAGAAATCTTACAATTTATTTATCATCTTAACTTGAATCTCATTAGTTACGTCAGAATCATTTATTTCCTATGGATGAACAATATCATGTAAGCCTATGTATAGTTGCTTAAAAGGGTTAAATAGCTAGGGCGGTGGCATATTTTTAACCCCAGCACTAAGTAGGCAGGGGTAGGCTGATCTCTTGAGTTTGAGGCCAACCTGTCCAATGTAGAGCAGTGGTTCTCAACCTTCCTAATGCTGTGTGATACCTTACAGTACCTTTTCCCTTATAGTCATTTACCTATAATTGGTTAAAATTCTGCGACCATTTAGTAAAGCAACTGATCACTGTAGATGGCTATCTGAAGCAAGTGTATTAGTCAGTTACACCTTGTATTTATTCACTGACTATAGGATTGTGTGTGTGTGTGTGTGTGTGTGTGTGTGTAGTTGGGTGTGGGTGTGGGTGTGTGTGCATACACACAGCACAGAGTGGAAAGGGTCAAGGCTGGCAAGGATGAGACACGTCAATGGACAGCTGTACAGGCCTATGAGAAAAGAAGGATCCCAGAGCTATTGACACCTAGAGGAAGGAGTGAATCTTTTGGGTCAGAGGCATCAGGGATGGACTCTATGAGGAGAGCTAACATTTCAGTTATACATGTCAAGAAAGTTCAATAAGAAGAAAGAAAATTCTGTGACTTTTGTATGTGTTTGATTTCAGGATGTGAGCAACGCCATAGAGCTATTAATTTATCTTTTTCCTTTATTCAGGATTTTGAAATGTCTCTTTGTAATTACTGGAGAAGAACAGTGCTTACAGTCAACCACCAGGGGGGGTCTGCTGCTAATGCTGACACCCATGGAGCACCAGGTCTGAGATGTAGATCTATAGCACTTGCATCCTAGAGAGGCCCGATGACACAAAGAAAATGAACTTCCTTCTTTCCTTCCTTCCTTCCTTCCTTCCTTCCTTCCTTCCATCTATCTTTCCTTCTTTTCTAGCAGTGCTGGGGATTGAATTATTTTGCAAATCAAGCATTCTACCATTACACCCCCAGCCCTTACTTTTCTTTCCTCTTCCTCTCCCCATCCATCCATCCATCCATCTGGCCTGTGTAGCTCAGGCTAGTCTTGAACTCATTATACAGCCCAGGTTGACCTTCAACTCATGATCTTCCTACCTCAGCCTTTAAGAGCTGTGACTACGGGCTTGCACCATCTGCATGCAGGCACATGCAGAGCCAGGGTTTGATCTAAACTGACTTTGGAAAGTGGAGACTGCACTTCGCTGTTCTTCCCATCATTTCTGTGCCTGCAGCATGGTTTAACTTTGCACATACTCTGCTAATGGGATTGCCTGGCTGCCTTTAAAGGTGCCTTTTAATTGGGCTCCCAGGCAGCAACAGCCAGGAGGCACCATGCAACTCTTAGCTAGACCAGGCCAGGTCACTGAGTGCTTCTCCTGGCTCGGGCATTGACTTTAGACAGAAGCCAATCAATCACCACCCCTTAGAACATTGTCCTTTGAGCCACTGACTTGCTCTTCTGCTGACTGTGCATTCCTTTTCTCTTAAATTTAAATGGGCTTTTATTAGATCTAATGTTAAATCCAATGCTGCTCCTGCTCAGAGGTCTTTTATCAGGTTTCTTTCCCGAGTTTATGGTTTTCCATCCTCTGCCTGCATCAGAGTTTAGGATCCAGGCACAGCTGTTCTTTGCAAGATGCGGGACTAGGTACTGGGTTTTATCCCAGGCATGATCCAGAGTTCTCAGTCCTCAATGGCATGCACAGAAAGCCTGAGGAGTAATTGAGTCAATATTTTGTTTTTCTTTTAGATAACATTAGACTCAAGTCCATCTCTAGCACTGGAGATTAATAAGATCTTTGAACTGATGGTTTTAGGTTTTTTGTTTGTTTGTTTGTTTGTTTGTTTGTTTTTAGAATAGCTGTCACATTGGATGAGGAGATCTGGCATGAGAGGAGGTGGATTACAGAGCTCTTTTAGAGCAGCTTTGCTGGGCCCCAAGATAGAGTATTGGATATGCTCAGCACGCTTTCTGACTATTCTAATATCACACAGAGTTCTCCAGTCACATTTTCTTCCCAGACAGTCTATGTTGGTGATTAGCATCATGGCCTCAGATGGCTCAGTATGAAGGGAAAGCTACCCTATTACCGGTTGAAGTTCAAAGAAAAGATAGGCACCTGCTGTGCTGCAGTTCCTGGTAGTCCTGTCTTACTCTCTCCCAACCCTACTGTGGCTATCTTAAGTGGGTCCCACATGGCTTCCTCCAAGTGTTAAAGCATAGACTTTAGGGATGGCCCCTTGTGTTCTACAGCAGTGGCTGCCCATATCACAGTGAACCTGGATCCTGTGATCATATTTTTGTGTCCTTGGCACCATGCAGAACTTGGACCTCATTGTGCTACAAGCTGTTGGTATATCCGGTCTGATCTTTCTGGTTCCCAGGCACACTAAGATGTGGCCAATTTCTGGGATAAAGCACTCACCATTCTTTTCTTTGTCTTTAGTTGGGAGTGCATTCCCCAAATGAGTGTTTTTCTTTCAACCTCCTTGCTTGCAGCTCCCAGGAAATAGCCTTTGAGAGTCTAAACTGGCCAGATATCAACTTGGGAAAGAAAACACAGGAACTTGTGTGAGTCACCTGCTGGGAGCCCCCTCATAAGCTGGGGGCCAGGCGAATGCTCCACTCTCATTCCCAAGGAGATGGAAGGGTGGACCTCAGCACACACAGTTTCCTGGGAAAAAAGTCTTAGATTGCCTAGAATCTGGTGGCTTCTCATGTAACCCCTCCATAAACTTAAGTGAGCAGGGGTCAAAACAGATTCTTGGGTATCTCCCTTCTGAGTTGGACAAGGTTGTTGCATGCCTCACCTGGTCATATAGGTCTGGTTTCTGCTTGTTGTCTTGAGGCAGCAGCTGAACCTAAAATAAAGACTTCGCATCATCGCATTCAAGAATATTGGAATGCCATTATTACATTACTCTCACATTCAAAATATGAATAGCAGCTGTTGCTTGTAGCTGCGGGGTACCCTCAGGTTGGTTAGAGTTGGAGGTTTCTGCCCCTCCAAGCTCGTTTATCCTTTCTTTCTCCCTCCCTGCCTTTCTCCCACCACCTATTCCTTTCATCTTTCTGTCTCTTCCCTTCTTTCTTTTGCTTAAACTGATGTTCTGTCTCCTGATCATTGAAGGAGATACATTATTTTCTTCAGTTTTCCTGATGGTCATATAAGGGCTTCAAGCTGCTTTTTCTTGTGCCTGTCTAGAGGGCATTCTTTCTTAATATTTACTTTCATATTTTATCTCTCTCTCTCTCTCTCTCTCTCTCTCTCTCTCTCTCTCTGTATGTATGTATAAAGCTGCTGCTGAAGATCAAAAGCATCAGATTTCCCTGGAACTGCAGTTGTGGACAGTTGTGGTTCATGGAAACCAAACTCAGGTCCTCTGTAAAAGGAGTAGGCAGCCTTCACCACTGAACCTATTCTCTAGCTTCTCCACTCACAGTCGTCTTTGTCTTTTGCCAAACCTTGTCAAAAGCAATGCTGCGTCCTAGCTTGGGTTTCTACATATAGCCATATTAGAGTGTTTGATGTATACTTTGGAATTTATGACCCCAAGTATGCCCATTACTCTCTCAGTACCTCAAATGTACATGCAAATATAAGAAAAACAAGTAGCCAGAAAAACAGCGTTAAAGGGGAGAGAAAGGGCTTCATTAGAAGGACAGGCAAATACCCACAGCAGCTGCCACTATCAGTGCTGCCAGCAGGGCCAGGATAAGCAGGAATCCAAGTCAGGAGTAAGAGCTGCAGCTAAGAGAGTGGTTTGCAAGTTTATGTTAGTTTAAGTGCTTGAAGACCAGTTTTAAGGGCAGGTTGGGTCAACTTTTGATCCTTCAAAGGATTACTAACAGCATCAGCTCCACCAATGTCTGTCAGTAACGACTGATCAAAAAGCAAACCATCTTATTTAAGCTTGAAAATCTTGGGAAAAGATGTTGTGAATGGATGAGAGAACTAGAAATTGGTAAGCCAAAGTCACTGGATCTGTGTGTCTCCCTCCTTTGCTCTTGTTGCAGTTTTTCTCATTTAAAAACACTGAAATAGAAATCCTACAACATTGGCTGTGTTACAATTCAATTGTTTTGAGTTTATTCACAAGGCTGTGAAACTATGAACACTATCTAACACCAGACCATTTTCATCACCCAACAGAAAACACTGTAATAGTAAATAGGCAATATGGTGCATTTGTCAAAACCCAACGTCTATGGCACAAAGAGCAAACCCTAATGTGAACTAGTTAATAATAACACAGTGCCATGCATATTTCCATACGGACAAGATGGGAGCCTCTTCTGCTTTGTGATGATAACGTTTTCAGTCAACTCTAAGCTGCTGGAGAAAGAATGCCCACTTGTCAAATAAATAAGTAAACAGTAAAATCTCTATGCACATTGACAGTTCCCCTCCGATAACCCATCCCTCATCCCCTGCAAACACTTGGCTGCTTCCCCTCTCACGTGGTCCCTTTTTAGAAGCGAGGATGTAGTCTTTGTTTGCTAGTTTTGTTTTATTTTTGGTACTTAACCTTAGGAAAATGTAGAAAGGTCATACACTAGAAATCATGATCACAACGTTCTTGTTCTTGTCTGCCGCTTCTGTAAACATCAGTGAAGTATAAAATGGCACAAGAAACAAGATTATGTAGATAATCACAAAAATGTTGATGGTTAAAAAGTATATATATAAAAAGTATATAAAAAATATTTTCTGCTGTACAAAACCAAAGAGTCAGGCCTGGAAACTCCACCACCAGCAGAGTAGCCATGACTTTAAACAACTATGTGAGACAGATCCCTGGGTAGCATTTGAAGAGTGGACTGAGATAAGATCCAGAGACCGTCCCACCTGGGGATTCATCCCATATACAGTCACCAAATCCCTATTGTGGATGACAAGAAATGCTTGCTGAAAGGAGCCTGATATAGCTGTCTTCTGAGAGGCCCTGTCAGAGCCCTACAAATACAGAGGTGGATGCTTGCAGTCAACCATTGGTCTGAGGCAGGGTTCTCAATGGAGTAATTAAAAGACTGAAGGAGCTGAGGGGTTTGCAACCCCGTAGGAAGAACAACAATACCAACCAACCAGACCCCCCAGAGCTCCCAGGGACTAAGCCACCAACTAAGGAGTACACATGGAGGGACCCATGCTCCAGCTGCATATGTAGCAGAGGATGGCCTTGTCAGGCATCAATGGGAGGAGAGGTCCTTGGTCCTATGAAGGCTGGACAGATGCCTCAGTGTAGGGAAATCAAGGGTCGGGAGGTGTGAATGCGTGGGTGGGTGGAGGAACACCCTCCTAGAAGCAGGGGGAGGGGGGATGGGATAGGGGATTTCTGGGAGGGGGGAAACCAGGAAAGGGTATAACATTTGAAATGTAAAAAAAGAAAATATTCGATTTAAAAAAAAAAAAAAAAAGACTCAGGCTTGAGGCTGGAACATCCCATCCCCGAGGGTGGGATGCCTCGGAGCAACGTTGTTCCTAATCCACAATAGCTGAGACTGCAGAGAGAGTGACAGGGAGGAGCTCTGGAGCAACATTGTTCCTAATCCACAATAGCTGAGACTGCAGAGAGAGTGACAGGGAGGAGCTCTGGAGCAACATTGTTCCTAATCCACAATAGCTGAGACTGCAGAGAGAGTGACAAGGAGGAGCTCTGGAGAAACGTTGTTGCTAATCTGCAGTAGCTAAGACTGCAGAGAGTGACAGGGAGGAGCTCTGGAGAATCATTGTTGCTAATCTGCAGTAGCTGAGAATGCAGAGTGACAGGGAGGTGCTCTGGCTGAGCAACTCAGTGCCTACCAGCAGCATTGGCAACATCAACACAGGAAGGAAATCTGACCTCATCACCAAAGCACCCGTTTCTGGGGTTAGGATTTTATTTTTGATTAAAAACAAAACAAAAACTTTTCTTAAAGTAGGCATTGATAATGCTCTTCTTCTCTTCTAACTCCTCCCAGATCCTCTCCACCTCTCTACCTACCCAACTTCATGTTCTCTGTCTCAACAAACAAACCCCTAAGATGAAAAGAGGGAGTTTGCAGCCCCATGGAGGGAGCAACAGTGTCAACTGGCCTGACACCCTCCCCCGACACCCCCGTGCTCCCTGAGACTGGACCACCAACCAAAGAATGCATATGGAGGGACCCATGGTGCTGGCCACATATGTGGCAGAGGAGTGCCTTGTTGGTCATCAGTGGGAGGAGAGGCCCTTGGGCCTGAGGGTGTTAATGCACTAGTATAGGAGAATGCCAGGGAGGGAAGATGGGAGTGGGTGGGTGGGGGAATGCCCTCGTGGAGGCAGCCGAAGGGGTATGGGATAGGGGGTTTCCAAAGGGGAGACCTGGAAAGGGGAAAACATTTGAAATGTAAATAAGTATCAAAAAAAGATAAAGAAAAAAAAGAAAAGCAAAAAAGCCAATAAGGCAAAACAAAACAAAACAAAATTCCCCACAGAATTTGTTCGTGTTGGCAAGCTATGTTGGGCATGAGGCCTACCCTGGCAAGGGGTTGACATACACAGTCACACCGTATAACAGAAAATGGACTTTCTCTTTCTCAGGAGTATCAGTTGCAAATGCTTCTTGGCTAGGGGTGAGACTTTGGGTTCACTTTCTCTTCTTAGTGCTGGGACACTTTTTTATTTTTTTTCGAGACAGGGTTTCTCTGTGTAGCCCTGGCTGTCCTGGAACTCACTCTGTAGACCAGGCTGGCCTCGGACTCAGAAATCTGCCTGTCTCTGCCTCCCAAGTGCTGGGATTAAAGGCGTGCACCACCACTGCCCGGCTAGTGCTGGGACACTCTAACCTGTGCTGCTCCTGTGTGTACTCCCACAGTTTTTGTAAGTTCTTATATGCATCAATTCTGTTGTACCTAGAAGACACAGTTGTCAAGGTTATTGGTTGCTCTCCACAACCTGTAAGGCCCTGTTGCTGAAGAAATGCCTTAGGGTTTCTATTGCTGAAATGAAACACTGTGCCCAAAAGTAGGTTGGGGAGGAAAGGGTTTATTCGGCTTACATTTCCACATTGTTCATCACCAGAGGAAGTCAGGAAAGGAACACAAACAGGGCAGGAACCTGGAGCTGGGAGCTAATACAGAGGCCATGGAGGGATGCTATTTACTGGCTTGCTTCCCCTGGCTTGCTCAGCTGGCTTTTTTATAGAACTTAGGACCACCAGCCCAGGGATGGCACCACCTACAATGGGCAGGACCCTCCCACATCAATCATTAATTAAGAAGATGCCATACATGCTTGCTCATAGCTGGCCTTATAGAGGAATTTTCTCAGTTGAGGCTTCCTCCTCTCTGATGATGCTAGCTTGTGTCAAATTGATATAAGACTAGCCAGTATATTTAGTTAATGTCATTCAGTGTGGAGAAGTCAAACTGGTGTCCTATTAGAAGCTTTTTCCCTACTGACTAGCACTCATGGTGCGGAAAGATACTCTGCTTGCTACTGGAGGACAAAGATAATCATCAATAACACCTATCTGCAAATCCTGAGACCTATAGCAACCACCTGGCTGCAAGATTTACTTGTGCAATAATGGCATATAAGTCATGACAGTAACCAACCACTTTTTGATTGTATATAAGGACAATTCCATGAGATGAACCCCTTCCTGACATTTAAAATAACTAAGAATCTGAGACTACATAGAACATAGGTCTAGGGGAAAACCTATATTGTTATTCTGATAAAGGAATATAGCAATAAAATGACACCTAAATGACATATTGATCCATATTCATAGGCTAATGACCTGGGAGTTTTGAGGGGTTACAGGGGATGAAGGGAGATCCCTGCAAAAGTTCTTGTGGTGTCCCTGGTTTGTTTTCTGCTACTCTCTCAGTAGTACCACATAAAAGAAATTATAGAATATAAAATGTTAAAAATTATTTGAATTTTAAGTGTGTGTGTGCATGTGTGCACATATGTAGGTGTTCTCAGAGGCCAGAAGAGGGTGTTGTATTCACTGGGACTGGAGTGACAGGCAGGTTAGAGCTTCCTGGCATGGGTGCGGAGAAGAGAATCAGAAATTTTGCAAGAATAAAGAGAGATCTTAGTCACTGTGTTGGCTCTCTAGTCCTCCAGAATATAGACCTTTGAGGCTGACTTCTTGGTCTTATGTGGCACTTTTGAGAAGCATTCAAGTTGCTGACTTTATCAAGAATTGTTCCTTTTCTACTCATAAGTAGTGTTCCATTGGGAATGTGTATCAGAATTTGTCTATTTACTCACTCATAAGAAGATATTTGCATTGTCTCCAGCTTGGGGTAATTATAAATAAAGTTCAAATGGGATAAATAATTTTAATCCTGATAAAACCATTTCTTCCTTTTTTTCTTCTATCCAACAAGAAATTAGATTACACTCATCAAAAAGAGATTCTGATTATGACTTACTGCCAGGATGGCAATTATATTTTCTTCCCATGCTAAATATAATTTGTCTGTGACACTGGGCTTAAACCATTGATGATGCTTACTAAGGCTGCAGAAGAGTCAAAAGCAGCAATTAGATGCAGTTGTAGCACTTCCCAGAATAGAGTCTGGATATAGCACAGGTTAGGTAATAGAATCAACTGGTTCAGTGGAGTAGACTCCTGTTCCCTACTGCGTTATCACACGCTCCATAAGGAAAACTCCTGGAAACGTTTGCATGTTAGCTTTGACTTTTTAGTCTCCATTGGCAAATTGGTGCAATGTTCTTTTTGTTCTTAAATAAAAATATGCAGAGCAGTAGGGCTGTGGGCTGTGTGCTACAGAGGGGTGTTAAAACGCTTGCTGTCACAGCCAAGGTGCAAAGACATTTCTGGTTGGACCAGGCATACTATTACATTTTGAAATATGATTTACATCATGCTGGTAGATTTTGTAAGTTTATACCTCTCATAGGCAAATACTGGGTTATTATGTTTCTGCTAGTAAAAAGTAAAGCTATAACCCTTTTGTGTTTCTTTTTCTTTGCAGTATTACTTCACTGTCCTTTTTGGACACGAAGGTCAGAAACCACTGGAGCTGCGCTGTGAGGAGGAGCAGGCTGGAAAAGAGTGGATGGAGGCCATTCACCAAGCCAGGTGTGGGTCAGGTCCGGCTTTGCATGGGGCTCATCATGGCTGCTAGTACTTAGGATCTAGTCATTGTGGTCTTACCTTGGTACCTCCTTGTATCATGTGGGAAGGAGTTGTTTGTACTTCCCAAGGCTTTGTTACAGTTAAAGAAAAAGTAACAGACAAGCAATAACAATTGCTGGCAGTAAACAGGAATTTCTTCCTACATACTAAGCACTGGCTAAGTGCTTCTCGATTAGGGTATTTATTAAATGTATGATCACCCCTTCCAGAAGTCTGCTACAAGGAGTTTACACTTCCCGTTCTGCATATAAGGAAAGAGAGGTCCAGAAGGTTAGCTCACTTGCATAAGTTCACACATTGAGGAGTGACAGAGCTGGACATTTGCCCCGTGGTGCCCCTCTTTGTTACACCTGTCCCCACCCCTTGCCCGTGAGATCCCATTGTTGAAAATGGTGTGGCTTATTTTCTCCTAAGTAATACCAGGACTGTGAACACCCCTGCGTCTATTAAATAGGAGTGAGAAGAAGGAGGAGGGGGTGAGGCAGACACCCTTTTTGTTTAGTTGATTCAAGTCCCATTCCTTTGTTTCTGTGTGTGCTTGCTGCTTTTCATGTATCTTCTCCCCAGCCTGGGATGCTGTCTAGGTTACAGTTTCTATTGCTTTCATAAAAACCCTCACCAAAATGACCCAGGGAGGAAAGGGTTTATTTATTTCATTTTAGAGCTCAAATCCATCATCCAGAGAAGTCAGGGCAGGAACTCAATGCAGGAACCTAGAGGCAGGAACTGATGCAGATGCCATGGAGGACACTGCTTACTAGCTTGCCTACCATGGCTTCCTTAGCCTGCTATATTATCATGTCGAAGGCCACCAATGCTGAAGTGGTACCTGCCTATAGTAACTTGGGCCCTCCCACATCACCTGTCAATGAAGAAAATGCACTACAAACTTGCCTATGGGCCACTTTTTCTCAGTTGAGGTCCCCTCTTCCCAAATGGCTCTAGCTTGTGACAAGTTCACATAAAACAGGTGCCTTCATTTCACCTTTGTGCTCAGCTCTTCATCCCATCTTTCTGATGTTTCAAAGCAAAACTCAGCCATGGAGCATCTTTTCCCTGTGTGTCTGACAACCTCCCCTTCCCCATGCCTCCTCCACTTCCCCTGAGACACTGGGACCAGTCATTCCTCTTAATTTCTACTCATTGCATATGCACTGCATGCAGATACTTAGCAACTATTTTCTGTGTGGTTTCTGCTTCCTGAGCAGGTACTTATATGGACCTTGAGACCCAATAGGAGGATTGGGGGCACATTAATTGTTAAATAAAATGCATTAGTTAGTTGTTCAACAAGTGATCAAGAGCCTCCAGGTTGGTTTAATAAAAACAAAACATAGAATCAGTCCTCAATGATTTCTTGTCTCTCTATCCTTCTGGAAACTTCCCCGGCCTCCCTACTTTGTAAGAACCACTTTGCTATGCTTTGCACACTTATCGTTTATATTATTTGCAGTAACTTAGTCAGGTACCCTCAGCCCAACTTGACAAATGAGAAAACAGACAGTCGAATTGATTAGGCAAGATCTAACACCAGGTTGTTACGCTGCAGCACAACCTGGGTCTGTCAGACTTCACAACATTTAACTAGGGCTCCAAATTGTTCCTCTCTCTTCCTTATCTTCTTTCTCTGCTCAGGTTTTCTTTCTCTTTTTCTCTTCTTCTCTTCAAAGATGTAAGTGGAATAATGTGGAGTCAGGGTTAAAAGGAAGAGGTATCAATTACAAAATACTTCATTCCTTTTCCTTTCTCATCTTCTAAGTAGTTCTCTGAGATGCAGTTGGCAACAAATGCTAGTCCCCAGGGACGGTCTGTGATGTGGGAGACAGGCATACTGCTCATTGCTCTGTGATGTTGGGGGCAGGGACACTGCTCGTTGCTCTGGTACTCACTGTCTGAGCTCCACAGTTGGGGCTAATGCAGAATGACTTGCTTGAGAAAGAAGGTCAGGTCTTCAAAGATGAAAGATGCATCAAGCTGGCAAGGTAGAGCCCTGGGGCTGTTGGCACTCAGAGTCTTTGTGGCTCATCTATTCTTTTCTACCTGAGCATTAAAATGAAGTACATAGTTTGAAACATGTGTGTTTGACCTTATTTTGCATTCCAGAAGAGCAGAAACCATTGACTACTACAAATGGCTTCCCAGTTGCCAAGCAAAGATTTTGGCAAATTGACCACAGTGAGAATTATGTTAAAGACATATGGATTTCAGGAGAGAATTTTTGTTTGTTTGCTTTGTGACATTATGGTAAGATTTTGTTATAGGTGTGGATGTGGTCAGTAATTGGTCGTGTTTGAGATGTGATGAATCTAAGGCATGTGTGATTCTATCTGGAGGCAGACTTGAGAAACCATATAAGTGCTTTACATGGCACAATAGTAAATATCTTTTTTTCACTTAGATTTCAAGATCTTCTTAGTAGCTGATATTTTTCCCCTTGATGCTTTGATCCTTCTGTTATTCTTCCTTTGCTTTGATTTAATGCCCGAGACCAAGATCTTTGATGACTCCTCTGAATCTGTCCACTTTATACTCAGGACCTTATATTTGCCTTTTTGAACTGAAGTGATTCTGAAATATTTATTTTATAAATCAAGGAGTAATAACTAGAGTCTCCAAAGCTTGCCCTGACATTGTTTTCTACAAACAATGCCAGAAATCTAATGAGGCTGCTACAGAGAGAGAATCATTAATCATTTTTTCCTTGACAATGCGCATGAAACTCAACTAATGAGTTGGGGTTG
Source organism: Rhynchomys soricoides (assembly GCA_019843965.1). Classification (NCBI taxonomy): domain Eukaryota; kingdom Metazoa; phylum Chordata; class Mammalia; order Rodentia; family Muridae; genus Rhynchomys; species Rhynchomys soricoides. The sequence continues at coordinate 9,747,307 of JADRCH010000005.1, read as the reverse complement.
GTTGGCTAAACATTTCATTTTTTAGTGGTCAATTTAGTGACATTAATTTGGCATTGCTGACTTTCAACGGAGAACTTTAAAGTAGACAATAGTTAAAGCTTTATTGATTTCTTTTTTCAAAAGTTGGAGCTTTTGATTAACCAGTAACTGTTCTAGCACAAAGCTTGTTCTTCTCTGAGTTATAAATCCTCCAGTAGACAGCACACAAGACAACTGATTCTCATCTCCTCGTTCCCAAGGTGGCTCCTCCATGCAGCCTGGAGGTGTTGTCTGTAGGCACCACGGAAGACACAACATTGTGTTGGCTCCTATGTCACAGTAGCCTGCCTTGCCACAGTTTGCTGTGAGAGGATCTTTGAATCATTTTCTGGGATGTCCAATTGCTTATCTCTTCCTCTGTGTCTGATCCAGAAAATAATATCACTGGGATTTGTGTTTTCATCTCGAATCTTGACTTGGTCCAGGAATGTTGATACAAATTTTTGCACATAGTTCCTCAACTTGAGAATTCTAGAACACTAATACACTTAGGATTTCATCCCATACATGTTATGGCTTGGGTATGTGGGAAGCTGCTACCAAGACTCAGCCTTCGTTTTGTTTATGTAAGTTGAAGCCAGACCATTTTAATAACACTTAAGATTATGATTATTTTATAAATAATTTGCCACTTGAGGATGGCAATAACTGATGTTCTGTCTTTATTTTCTTACCCATATGTATCAGAATAGATTGAAGTAGCTGAGTATGTGACAATATTTGGAAACACTGATCTAATCAGTTGTGGATCCTGCAGATTTCTTGGCTAATGTGATATCCTTTTAGTGTTTAGTCCTGCTGGGCACTGAGCCTGTAGAGCCTTGGAAGTAATGTTCTTGGTCTGGAAGAAGAAACAGTAGACTCTTTTGAGCTCATGCCAGCCTGGATTCAGCATAGTATCCACAGAATCTGGACTGTGGCAATCAGGAACTGAGGGATAAAGTAGTTCAGAGGTGTATGGGCACCTACCAGTAGACTTTATGGCCATCTGAATGCCAACAATATCAGGCCAAGATGGCATCTAACAGATCATTTGCCCTTTATCTTAGACAATGTCAACCATTAGAAGAAGAAATGATGAATTAGTGCGAGTTTGTGGCTTGGATGTTGATTTGTGGCCAGGAGGGGGAATTGGAAAAGTGAGCTAGATCATAAGGAAGGTGAACTAGGAGGTCACAGGATGCTCAGCAACCAGCCTGCCTTGTGGTAGGTAAGTCATGAGAGAATGAGTAGCCAGAGACAACAAGAGAAGTAGGGTCTGTCCTGAGATGAGATCTAGGTTTGGGTTGAGGTCAGGAGACTGTAGGACTTGGAGATGTTGAGACTACTGTGTTTGCCCTAGCACAGATCTGTGGCTTATGTGTTTGGTGTTGCAGACCACTCCCACTGCCTTGAGCTGGTTTTCCAAATTCTTCATATGAAGATCTGCTCAAATCCACATCTCTGTTCTCTTTCCTCCTCTCTGTGTGTACCTCATATGGGGATCTCAGGCTTGCTTTGAGGAGGGAGTGTTCAACTGGAGAAGGAATTGGTAGATGCTTCCATTTCAGGAAGCTGTCAGATGGAGCATAACAAGGCCTTGACTTACCCTTTTACTTTGTCATTTCTTAACCTAAGTAGATACTTACTCTTTAAGTTAAACCTTAATCTATTTTCTTCATGGGAAAGAAAGCTTTAATCCACTTTTGGGTTTGTTTCCTCTGTAGCTTTGGATGACATGGCCTTGTCTTTGCTCCTCTTTGGCATCTACCCAAAGATTCACCCCAGCTGGCTAAGCACCATTCTCTACCTAGTGGATCATGTACTTCTTTTGATTTAACTACCAATAAATACACGGTGCTACCTCTATTGCATGAGTCTTAGATGAGATGACCTTGTGAAAGCCACCAGCTAAGTACGTGGCAGTACTGGATTTCAAGAAAGGTCAGGGCAACTCCAAAGCATGTTCACTTAACCAGAAAGATACATTGCCTCTATTACAAGGGAAATGCATAAATGTGCATTTTTCTATGTTGAACTATCTATGTATCATCTCCTTGATGCTCAGGGCTTCCTTGATGCTTAAAATCAAACTCAGTTTGCATTCAGTGGCTCCTACTACCTTTTTTCCTACAGAACTCAGCCACTCAAGACATCAGCATGACATTTTTCTTCCCCCACACTCTTCCCATCCAGTGAGTCACCCATGAATTCTGCTTGTGGATTTTCACAGGTCTCTGCTGTCCATGTCTGGGGCAGTTTTCTCAGGTCAAGGTTATGAATGCTGACCACTGTGCCACCTCACCCACCCTCTTCCCAGTGTTCTCTGTCACTAGCCTCCACATAGTTACCAAAGTGTTCTTTCTAAGAACATCTAATCAGCTGAAAGGGCCTTGATATTTACTACTGATTTAAGTTATTTTATTCCATTAACTTCTTATGATAAAACATTTTAAAAACATAATTTTTATTAATTTATTTACTTTACATCCCAAATTCAGTTTTCCTTCCCAGTCCTTCTCCTATCCACTTCTACTCTTTCTTCATTTCTCTTCAGAAAAGGGGAGTCCTCCATGAATATCAACCTGTCCTGGCATGTCAAGTTGCAGTAAGACTAGGTGTATCCTCTCCTTCTGAGGCTAGATGAGGCTCAGTAGGAGGAAACAGTCCCGAAGGCAGGCAATAAAGTCAGAGACCACCCCTGATTCTTCTGTTAGGAGTCCCACATGAAGACCAACCTATACAGCTACATATGACATATGTGCAGAGGGCCTAGATCAGTCCCATGCCGAGTCCCTGGTTGGAGGTTCCATCTTGGTTAGTTGATTCCATAGGTTTTATTGTGGTGTCTTTGATCCCTCTGACTCCTCCAATCCTTCCTCTCCCTCTTCCACTGGATTCCCCAAGCTCTGCCTTATGTTTGGTGTGGGGCTCTGCATCTGTTTCCATCAGTTGCTGGGTGAGGCCTCATTGATGGTGATTATACTGGGCTCCTGTCCACAAGTATAGCAGAATATCATTACCAGTGTTAGGGGGGGTTCCCTCTCAGGACATGGGTCTCAGGCTGGACCATTCATTAGTTGGCCATTCCCTGCACATCTTATAGGTAAGACAAATTGTAGGTTGAAGGTTTTGTGGCTGGGTTGATGTCTCAATCCCTCTATTGGAAGTCTTGCCTGGTTACAGGAGATGGACTGGCTTCATATGCCCCACTACTTATAGTCTTTGTTAAGATCACCCTCGTAGATTCCTGGGAGTTTCCATTGTCTTTGGTTTCTAGCTCATCCTAGGGATGCACACCCATTCCAGTTGTGTCTTCCGGTACTCTCTCCCTCTCTGTCCTCCCCTCACCTGATCTCCAGTGCCAATGTATTCAAGACTATTCCCTACTTTCTCTTCTATCATATCACTTATGTATACTATCATATCATCTGCAGATAGCAATACTTTTAATTCTCCCTTTCAAATTTGTATCTCTTTGATATCCTTTAGTTCTTATAGCTCTAGCTAGAACTTCAAGTGCTATATTGAATAGATATGGAGAGTGGACAGCCTTGTCTTGTCCCTAATCTCAGTAGAAGTTCTTTAATTTTCTCTCCATTAAATTTGATGTTGGCTATTGGCTTGCTGTATATTGCTTTTATTGCATTTAGGTATGCACCTTGTATTCCTGATCTCTCCAAGACTTTTGTCATGAAGGGATATTGGATTTTGTCAGAGGCTTTTTCAGCATCTAATGAGATGATCATGTGGTTATTTTTCTTTCAATTTGTTTATACGATGGATTACAATGACAGATTTTCATAAAAAAACAAAAAATTAATATTCAGGAGAGGAAAGATTTGCACCATAATTCTCTGTATTGCTTGAAGGAGTATAAATGTGTATTATTTTAACTATATATATTTCTTCTTGATCAAATGCTCTGAGTTCTGGGGTACAGGGAGCCAGTCCACACAAGGCTCTTCCCAAGCTGAAATTTTCAAACTTCATGCCACCCCTTCCCTTATTCTTAGGTTTCAAGAAAGTAGTCAAACAGGAATTTTGAAGTGCTAGGAAGTCCCTTCCTTTGTGACCTACACAAACTTTTCTTTTCAGAATGGAAATCTCTGTTGGATTAACTGGCGGGGTGTGGAGTGAAATCCCAAATTCTGCCCCAGGCTCTTGGGCCTCTTGGAGTTGGGACGAAGGCTGTTTGACCATGCTCACCCCACAGCACCACTGGGCAGGTGTCTGGCTATGAGAAGCCACCGGGGTTGGGGGTCCTGGAGATCACATGGAGCTGGCTCCATCAAGTTCCCACGCTTTTAGGCATCCCAGGCACCACTAGATCCTGTGGAAGAGCTGAGAACAAAGTGGGGGCCTGCAGGCTGAAGGTGACTTGGGCCTAGAGGGGAAAGCAGGGAGGAGACCGGCTGGATCCCAAAGGGGACCAGGTCCTTGGCTTGGCGCCAGCTAGCTGGATGGCTTGGTTTGGCTTGGCTGCTGTGGCTGGGGGAGATGGGAGGCCTTCTTTGGGAGACTAGATGCAGCTCTTTAGACAAAGGCCTGTTTCATTGTTCCCCAGTGCAGATCCTGATGAAGAGAGACAGCCCAGGGTTTCCAAGCATTTATTATCATGGCAGAGAGTGGCATGAGTGAATCCATAACTCCTGAGACCTCAGGGAGGGGCAAGGTTGAAATACCTTTGCAGGGAGGGGGAGTGGCTAAGCCTCTAGGTGACTCATTAACATGTTGATGTCTTGAGGGTAGGTGACCACGCCTCTACCTGTGGAAGGGTTTGGGGCTACATGCCCCGGTAGTCACAGACCTATGGAGTGCTGTGGCCTTATGTCAGGAGCCTGGCAAATGCCTTCCTTCCCTTGTAAGGTTTTTACCCCCTACTGGGTTCTGGGGGATGGGGGTTAAAACTGTGCTCGACCAGGAACCAGGCTACCTTTCACAGTCCCACAATCTCAGTGACCTGCATCTTCTCCCCTGACTCCTACCCAGTTCTATCAGGAAGGACTGGCTGTTCATTCCCTTATCTGAGCCTCTTTTGCAATTTTTTGTTTCTCTCAAGGCCAATAAGACACCATAACATCAACTGCTTATATGTCTGTTTCTGTCTGCCAGCCTGAATTTCTTCAAAGCAAACTATGCTCTGTTTCTCTCTTGTTCCTGGTTCTTGCCATTGTGCCCAATTGCTTTTCAGAAATGTGTGTGCCAATGTAATCTATCTCATGAAGGCAGAAGAAAGCTGGAATCATTTTATAAAATTATTATATTGATGAATAAAAATGGTATTTTGGTGGAATGAGTGTTTCCTTGGACATTTGTGAGGTTGGCCATATTTTGCTACCATCAATCTTTATATGAATTGTCATTTTCTTTTCTCACTTTTTTCTATTAATGTTTTCCATGTTCTATCTGACTTTATGAATTTTTGCATGATGAATTTGTTATCTGTCTGTTATAGTCATTGTTAATCACCTGTACCATTTTTGTCTAATACTTATATCTGTAGATTTTTTTATAAAGTTTTTGAATTATGATCCAATCAAAATACATTACTTCAGAAGGAAATTATTTCAGAACATTAGTTTTTATTTAATTGGCTCATAGACACAGACATTTTCATCTGAAGTTATACAATTAAGATTATTCACACGGTTGAACAGTCTTGACATTAATTCTAGAAAAAGTTTCAACATATAAAAATAAACAGTTAGCAGTCCTCTCCCCCCCAGGCCTTGCCCCCATCCATCCAGTATTCTACTTTATTAATGGACTTTTCACCTGGACATTTCATGTACAAGCAACCAGGCATGCCTGGTTTCTGGCGTCTTTCCTCTCAGTGATGCTTCAAGATCCACCCTTGTTGTACTAGGACAGCGGTTCTTTTGGTATTTCAGTCCTTTATTGTCCACTCTGTGGATGTATTAAACATTGTTTATGTGGCCATCAGATGATGGATAGATGGGTTGTTTATTCTTTTTCCCATTATGAATGCTGTTATGGATACATGTGTCCAAGACCCCTTGTCCGTTCTCTTGGACATGCACCTACAAGAAGGCAATGCCAAATGGTCACGTTGACCAACATTTTGAGGAACTACTGAAGTCTCTTCCACAGGGGCTGTGCCATTTCTCACCAGAAATGGATGAAGGTTTCGAGTTTTCCAAACCCTCACAAACATGTGTTTCTGTCATTTTGATTTACAAAGAGTCCTTCTAGCAGGAGCTAAGCTACACGGTCCATTCACTTTTAGAGGTATGCCCTAAAGCTTCTTTATCTCCACAGAATTAATTTTAGCATCACCATCTTTCTGTTGTATTTATCTTGTTTCACTCCTTCCCTCAGCCCACAGTGAGATATTTGACTAATGAACTTGACCGTGAACTGGAGAAGAATATTGTTAGAAGACAAGGAGTCATCTTGACAGTTGTTCTTCTTGTTATCTTCTTAACATTTGTGTTGTCAATCAGTGGAAAGAGGGTAGCTGGGGAGCAAGGAACCTGTCAGAGAGAGATCAATGGGGTAATAGTACCATTACCCCAAGTTAAGGTGATACCCAAGAAGTGCTGATGCCAGTGGAGTGGAGATACTGATGTGAGAGAACTTGAGAACTAGAAAGTGTAGTAGATAGTCCATTGATGCTGAGGGACCACGAGAAAAGCTCGGCATCTGTTAGAGCACTTTGGATCATTGTAACAAATTCTAGGCAGTTGTTACAAAGAAGAAAGGTGTATTTTGTCTCAGATGTTCTGGCTCATGATTCATTGTCCTTGCTCCTTGGGGCCTATGGTGAGGCAGCAAGCTGCTGCAGGGGTGAGGAGCAAAATGGTTTGCCTCATGGACATGAAGTAAGAAAAGAATGGTAAGAAGACTAGTGTCCCACAATCCCCTTTAAAAGTCTGTTCCTAATAATCTGTTTAGGGTTCCCACCACTTCACAATAGCACCACTCTAGGGACCAGCCTTCCACATGTGAGCCTGTAGGGAACACTCAAGATCTTCCTGTTCTCAAAGACATCAAGACTCTTGCAATGGGGAGTGCTGATTCTCAATGGTCTTCCCTATAAAGCTGAGCATACGCCTGGAGTTTGGGTTGAAATTTTTTATAGAGACCTTCACCAAAAAGTTTTTATCTTGGGTTTTGCTACAGTTTACTTCATACATATGTCTTGAACTAAAATGAGCAGGATGAGCATCTAGTAACTAACTAAACTACATACATCTTACCCACTATAAAAATTACATGAGACTCTAATTCCACACTGTGTCTTTTCCCTGGGCTTTTGGGATTTCATTTGAATGTCCCCCTTTCTCCTGTATGAAGTAGTGGTGGTTTGATTTGTATTATAAATATTACACACCAATATTTTGTGCCCATGTGTGTCCTAGGCATACCATATGTTGATATTCCACAGATGGGCTTTTAGGTTTGCTTTCATTCTGTTGACTTGCACAGCTTCCGTTTATTTCCCTTGGCAGTGTGAAATCGCCTTCTCTTCCTTTCCCTCCTCCTCTTTCTTCTTGTTCCTTTGAATAGGGAATGACTTGAATAGAAATAATACATTTTTAAAAGTTTGGACAGTATCTAGGAAATGGAAATTTTAATCAGGTAAAGTACACACTGGAAACACGTTAGAAGAGAGACAGTAAGAGACACTCAGAAAAACCTTAAAAAGAAAAATCAGGCATGCAAAGTTCATCTGCCTAAGGATAGACATTCATTTTCTAGTGGGATTCATAAGGTTTGTGAGACACAGTTGAAGAGCCACCCCAGTAGGAGTAGAGCAGAGCAGTGGGAGTCAATGGTGTGAGTCACATAAAGCTTTGCAGAAGATACTGCGTTGACCGATGTTTTCATGTGATGTTGGCTCTCTTGGATCTGAGCTAGGACTCACACTAGATGCTTGGCTAGTGCTGAACGTTTCCTCTGGATTATTGCAGTGTAACCCTAGCTGTTTCCACATCTCTCAGCAGGAGCCACTCCCAACCCTTGTGTTTCCTCCATTACAGCAGCCAAAATGATCATGGTGAGAGAGCAAATATTGAGCCATTTTAAACCCCAAGTTCAACTCTCACCTGAGAAGGCAAGCCTGAGATCCTAGATTAGTCTTCATGTTTGACCATTCTGTTCCCTCTTCCAGACCTTCTGGGCCTGCCTCCTAGAGACCACATCATCTCCTCAGCCAGGCCACGCCCACCCCACCTCATCACTAAGCATTTGTACTTGGTTTTCCTTTTACCTGATGTGCTTTGCCATCAGCCAGAACTGTGTCCTTCAGACCCGTGTGCTAGGACTAGCTTCCTGATGGGAACGTGCTATGCCTGGCTTGGAACTGTAATCCTTCTCTTCCTGTTTCTGATTCACCTTCCACCCGTTTTCCTCTTCAGTACTAATTGCCAGGTTTTCTTCTTGATTGTGTGTTTTCCTTCTTACCGCTGCCCAAGCTCCAGGAGGACACAGATTCCCCGCCCCCTTCCATTTTGTTTGTTCCTGTCTCCAGTGCTTTGATATATCCCTCAATGGAATGCTTTAGTTATAAATCAATTTGGACTCATAGAAACATGCAAAGCAACATTTACCCCATACATTAATGTTATTCTGTATATTATTATGTTGCTAGTACCTAATGCACGGAGTAAATAACTAACAGAATTTTATGTATCTTTACTCTCAGTTAGTATTGTAGAGGTGTTAGAAAAATAGACAAGCACACACACAGTCACTCAAGAAGTGAGGAAACAACCACTCATAAAGTCCCCAGCCTGGGATCACAACTTTGTGCTTTGATCTATGACCTTACTTGGCATGTCTGATTTTTCTCTTCCTCCTCCCTCTCTACTCTAGATAGATCTGCATATCTACATACATTTCAAATAATTTGCTTCCTCTACGAACGAACACACACATCAACACCTAGATAGATGCTGTGTACGGGCTGCTGGTCTTGATTTCCTTTTCTATTTTCAAGTATCGGTAGGCCTTTGATAAAGTTATTATTTTGTAACTATTTTTGGCAGTACTGGGGATAGAACCTAGCATATCACGTGTATGAGTCAAGTGCTCTGCCACAGTCATGGTTATCTTTCTAGCTATTTTTAAAAACATGATTTTAAAATCATGTTTAAAATCTTACCTCACAGTAATTCCTGATATATACTAGTTTGACCACTTATATTCTACAAGTGGGTTTAGAAGGTTGTCTCGGTTTTGTTGTTTTAACGAACAAACGCCTTATTTCTTTGTACTTCTTCATGAAAACACCAATACACAAATGATAAAACCCTTCACACTGGCTTTGATGTGTTTGTGATAGTGTCTTCTACAGTGGCTTACTCTGGAGCTCTGTGTAGCATTACCCAATCCACTCTGCCTTTGCTCATGCTATGTGTTAATGTTTTCTAAAGATCTTACCGTTTTTGGGGTGAAATAGTATATCTGTTCTACACTTATTGGCTTATTATGTTATGTGAAGTGCTTTTGTCTAATTTTACTCAATATTATCCGCCTATTATAAATTTGAGACACCTTGTACTACCTGATATGTTTCTTTGCTCCTTCCATAACTACTGCTTATACATCTTGTAGCTCTTATGTTAGTTGGCTTTGTCCTAAAATATAATTAAATCTATGCTGATGTATCAACTCAACATGGTTTGCATTGATCTCCACAAGGAAGGCCAATTGGATTTAGACATTTCGTGTCTTTTCGTTGTGTTTTCTCTCTTCTGATGCGGAGCTTTTCTTGCTTCTATTATTTATTATCACTTTACAACGTTTTACACATTTATTTTCTGTTCTCTAAATTCCATCAGGCCTTTGAATTTTGCCATAGGTGAATTCTGGAAATTAAAAACCAGTGGGAAGATTTGATGACAGAGTTAGACACAGGAGGAGGAGCCATGCATGGCCCTGACTTGACTCCTGCTGCCTCATCAGTTGAAATAGCACACTCCATATCTATTACTGTGTTCCTCTAACTCACTTTATTTATTGGTAAGAAAAAGCAATAAGGAGCATTTGCACAGCAGACATAGCAATATTATATACGAGAGGATTGAAGTTGGTGTTCCGTCCCACAGCACATGAACGATCACACAGAACTGATTATTTGCTCCCCGAGTCTCACTTCCTGCAGACAGCCTGTTAGATTATTACTCTTGGTCTCTGACTGCTCTGTTTGCTCATCATCTATCTGTGATTTATGGGTTAGTATATTCATTGACTTGTAGAATTTTAGCAATTAGGCTTTGTTTCCAAGTCCTCTTCTTCTATCTGACTGCTTCATTTCCATGGCAGTCTTTGTTTGCTTCCAACTCTTAATATCCTCCCTATCTCTGAATGGCGAGTCTCAGCTGCCAGAATGACCCTGGCTTCCTGTGGCAGCTTTTCTGTTGGTTCATTTGAGGCTGTATTTGCTATCTGTAGCTGCTTAATGGCTTACTTCACAATGATTGCCACAATAAGGAATTCATTGTCTACCAATGCTTCTGCAGACCAGGTGTCTTAGTAAGGGTTAGCCTGGTCACCTCTGTTTCTCTCTGTGGGCTTCTCTGAATGCACAGGTTGGGGGGGGGGGAGGGTTCTGCTGCTGTCTAAGTCATAGAGTTGCTGGCTGCATTCACTTCCTTATGTGTTGTGCTGAGCTGAGTCTCTAGATGACTTTCTATTCATCATGAGCCTCTGGATGGAGCAATTCCCAGCCAGGCATCTGGCTTCCCTCTGAGCAAACCAGCAAGAGACTGCAGCAAATCCATCAAAACACAGCAAGGGACTGCAGGAGACATGGGAGTCAGAGTCTTTTGTGGACTCACCTGTGAAGTACCATCTACTGCTTTGCTACACTTCACAATAAATATGCTGTTTTCTGCCACTGAGTTTGAAGTAAGCTGATTCACAGTGGGGAAGTGGTCCCTACATATTCACTGCTGGGCACTGCTAAACACACGTTTTCTTTTTTGGTTCCTCCTTATGTCTACAGTGACTGTCAGGATTGACCTAAGCTTGGTCTGTCTCTGGGTCCAGCCTTCTGTAGGAAGGTGGCCAGCTTTTCTACAGAGAGCAGATTTGGGGCAGTGATCTGGGGATAGGGTTGAGGAACCGACCTCCCTGACATTCTGCAGGCCCCCTTCCTGCCCCTGTGCTAGCCTTTGTTTTTGCATTCGCTGGTTCTGTGTCTGGAGCTTCTCTGGGCCAGCCCTGGCGTGAGCTATCTCAAAATCTTGTGTGGGGTTCTGCACCTGTCATTTCCTCTCTATAGTTTTCCACCAATTGAATTCTGCTCAGCTTTATTTTCCCACTGAAGTTTATAAAATACTTGGTCTGCTAATAGTACACTTTCCAATCTTGTTCTAGTTTTGTTCACTAAGAACAAACAACAAGCAAGTCAATTTTTCTAACATATAGGTGGAGCCTTGGAAAAGAAGGGCAGCCAGGGGCAGCCAGGGGCAGCCATGAGTCCCCAGGAGCCTAGCCCTGAATCTAGGCCTGGGCTTTGTATGCCCTTTTCATCCCTTTTTTTGTTTTTTTTTTTTTTTGTTTGTTTGTTTGTTTTTGTTTTTGTTTTTAAGAAGATAAAACCAAACACTATTCTGCTCCCTCATGCTGATCTACTGCATTTGTAAACACCCTCACATATCTCTGGTGACACTGACAAGAAAGGGCAGAATTTTATAATTCTGTTTCTCATGCTCTGTCATACCGTAGAGCACTGGTTCTCAGCCTTCCTAATGCTGCGGCCCTTTAGTACGGTCCCTCATGTTGTGGTGACCCACAGCCATAAAATTATTTCGTTGCTACTCTGTAACTGTAATTTTGCTACTGTTATGAATCATAATGTAATATGCAGGATATCTGATATGTGACCCCTGAGAAAGGGTGGTTGGACTCCCAAAGGGGTTTTGAGTGACAGGTTGAGAACCAGCACTTTAGAGGGAGGGTGCCTTAGGAAGAGTCCTACCTCTTCTTTTCTCTTTCTATTCTCTCACAGGTGCATAGCCCTTCTCTCTAAGCTCAAAGGGTGATTTCGTAGAGCAGGTGACCTGACAACACCACTAACTTGAAATCCACACCAAGACTCTAGCACTCCCGACATCAGTGCGAAGGTGTCAGGTGACACACCTACAGTTGTGACTTTACCATGGCCCTACGACTTCTTAGTTTTAAGGAATACAATGCTATTTCAAAGTGGCTAGGTTAGAAAGAGAATTTACTAGAAAGAAGCTAGATATCTCTCTCAACTCCAGGGTGAAATCTTACTCAGATATCATAAAAGCCTGCAGGAACCTGGGTAGCTGACACCTTTCAGTCTCAGACATTCTGCTTGTTTTGTGTTTGTTCTTCTGAATATCTGCCTCTGCTTTTCTTCCTGAGCAGACCGGCTGTGACTGCTTTGGGATGGTGTGGTCAAACAGGGCTCCCCAACCATGGCATCCTAAGTTTCCAGATCCGTATCATTTCCCTTAAAGGAAACAGAGCAGGATTCAAGGAAGAGAGATTCTAGTTGGCATAGTTTGCATCAGGCGTCTCTTAAGTTTGTTCACCACAGTCTTGAGGGGAGTTTTGGGATACAACATGGCTTCAGTGGGCTAAGGTTCCAAAGAAAAGGCCAGCAGCCAGAAGATTTGACAGTTGCCTTCAAAGAGTCTGGCGCTGCTTCTCCCTAAGAGGCAGTTTGGCTTGTGGTTACTAACATGGACTTAGGTCAGACAGTCTTTGACTTGGTCCTAATGCTACCACTTCCTAGCTGTCTGACCTGGGGTCAAAATGCACTCTGAGAACCAAATTCTTCCTCCAACAACTGGGATCCCAAATCCCACCTCTAGCATGCAATGAGGAAATGTATGATACATCCTAGACACCCAGCAAGTAGTGTCTGTTATTAATCATAGCTGTCATCATGCCATTCGGAAAGGGTTTTATGAAGGAGGAAGGAGCATGCATTTTACCATGCTAAATCCTGCAAGAGGATCTGATGCAGAATCCCAGGTGGTTTCACATTGCATGATACTCCAGGCACCTGGGCACTGCAGTATATTCCAGGCCCCTCGATGCTGTGTTATCAGCATAAACTAAGAGCAGATTTTTCTCTTTACCATATTTAGCTGAAGAAATGGACATGGGTGAGGCAGCTGGGGTCAGGGTCTGAGGAGTTTAATGTAAATATTTATTCTCAATCAGGGGTTTCTACCCGATCTTTGTTCTTTCAGTTCCCAGGTAAAAGACACACGACTTTTATATTTATAATAGGTCTTTAATACACTAGAGCTAGGTGAATATCTATCCTATTATGTCTACTTCCCTATCAATAACCCTGAGATATAACTTGCCATGTTCCGTCTGGGCTGCTCTTAACGCCAACTGACCAGCCCTCACAGGCAAGTTTTCACGATTTACTTACTCCATGGTGTCTTCTCTCTCCTCACCTACTATTATCCTCATGGTCTCTCTTCAGATCCCAAGTCCAGGAACCAAAACCCCATCTGTCTTCTGCCCATCTGTAGGCTAAAGGCATCTTTACTTAACCAATAGTTTTAAGGAACAAGGTCAAATAATATCACGTTGTGTATGTGATGATTCTCTCATCCCTGGGGCAACCAGGCCTTGGGGGCCAGTATTTAGCATTACAATACAAAGCAACAGACCAAACCTCAACAGTTTAACTGTTTTGTTAACACATGCTCATTTTCAGAACAGAGTGGTGTGTGCCCCATAACGAGCCCCACAGAGCTGGTGGTCTCCAGGAGAGTCATGATAGTTCTTTCTGAACAGCCCTTGTTCTCAGGGTTGTAGCAAACATTCTGGTTGGTAGAAGTTCAGTTTCACTGGTCAATGCTCTACCCTGTAAAATGCTTTGAATACCATCCTGGAAGACCTATGGCATTGATTAAAACACTCCGGTCTCCTCCTTAAAGAAAACATACTACCATCATATTAAAAGTTTTCAGAATTCCTTTGCAATTTTTCACACAGTCATGTTAAAATTGTAGGTAGCAGCCAACATTAAATAGATTCTTAGACAGGGACTATCTAAAACGATAATTTTGAAATTCTATACTGTCGAGATGCCAGCTGTATGTTGTAGGTCAGTGTGCCAGGTAGAGCTACCCAAACAAGGTGCATGTGTCCCTTTCTGCATGTGTGTGCACTGTGCAATGAAACTGTGGTAGATTCAGTGACTAACTGTGTAATTTTCTCTTAAGTTACGCCGACATTTTGATTGAGAGGGAAGTGTTAATGCAGAAGTACATCCATCTAGTTCAGATTGTGGAGACAGAAAAAATTGCTGCTAACCAACTCCGACATCAACTCGAAGATCAAGATACCGAAATTGAAAGGCTTAAATCAGAGGTATTTCCCAGTTGGAGATTCTGTTGTATTGTTTCTTCTTCCTCATGATTACCTGTCGAATATTCAAGAGAAAGATTTAATCTCATGCTGAGTTCTTCTGCCATCGACACATATGTGGCTGAGCTGCTGAGCTATACATGAATCCATTATGTGCTTCAGGGTTAGGTAAATGTGCTTCTATAACATCCACCATGACAAACCTGGTGTCTTCTGTTGTTATTTGTGACCCTAATGTCCTTCATTAAATATGTATATATTTAATTGTCTTCAGATAGACTCTTGGAGTGACAGCCCTGAGTCTGCCGTAGGCTAAGTGAAAGCCAAAATGATAGCCAAGGAAGAACACGAAAGGAATTCAGAAAGACTTTACTTATTATTAACCTAAAGGCTCTAGCTTTTCCCCCTGCAGAAGTTTGAAAAGCAAATTTGGGATAAACAAGATGCTACTGACTGACTGTGAGGCATTTCTGTCTCTCCTTTGGTCCCTGTCCCTTAGTGTGCCCTTCCAATGAACTCCTGATTGATGTTGCTGTTAAGTGGTAGCATAGCAAGTCTTTGAGTCTCCAGCCATTTGCTGTGTGCCTGGGTCCTCCTTCTGCCCCAGGTTTCTGTCTATGCAGAAACCTCTCCATGCTGTCCTGTGGGTGCTCATGAACAGCGAGCAGTAATGGAAGCATGGAGGAAGAATGTAGAGACGATATTGTCCTCTCTGTGTCTCTTTTATCTGAGGAAGGATTTGGGACCAAAGGTGACAGTCATGGATTCTTGTTGTCTAACCCTTAGCTTTGACAACATTCTTGCTGTTTTTACCGTGCAGACATTTTTTTTTTTTCCGTCCTCTCACACACTTCCGGAGGCTCAGTGTGACTCCTGTATAGACTTTACCTCCTGTTTCCGGGCACATCCACGGTATGGAGCTCAGCAAATCTGGCTCTAGCATGGACGTGAGAGTGCCTGTAGGGATGACGAGTTGCCAAGTGTGTTTGTTCACTGTATCATTAGGCATGTCAGCTTCCTCTGTGCAACCCTGAGAGTTGATACAGTGCAAACAACAACAGAAAACTTAACAAACCTGCATTTTAAAAGACTATATCAGGCACTATAATTTAAAACAAAATTATTGTGTTCTTTCTTTACCCCAGTACACCAGATGTTTGCCTACTGAGTGAAGCAGGTTAGTATTTACACCATGAGAGGAACCCAGCACCGAGTAGTGCTCCCCAATATTCACTTGTGGGTGCTTATGTCTGCACTGTGTTCTGCTTTAGTCAGAATGTAAATTGTAGTGAAAAGCTGTCCGTGGCTGGTATGTCTTGTATGACCCCTGACAGGAATTATTTCCTATTCCGTTATCTTTCCATATTTTTCTAAAAAACGGATAGAATGTATTTGGTTTGGGGAACAAGATCCAAAGACAGGTCACTGCAGGGACAATTCTGATCTTCTGACCTTTTCAGTATTGGCTTCTCAATGATTCTGTTTAAATTCTTAGGCCTGTATGAACCATGATTGGGCTAAACTAGAGTGCTGTGCTACTGTAAAGACAAGAAGCCACTTGGTCTTGAATTTCCCTTACAGATTACATGGGGCTTGGCATACATGAAAAGACCCAACTTACTACAGTCTTTTCTGTTTCTTCAAAGTAGATCTTTTCAGCTGGCTTCAACCAACCTCAAGGCTCTGAGGTTGCCATGGTAGCTAGCATTTGCCCAAGGAGATACATAAGGATTGGGATAGGCACTTCAAAGACCACAGATTTACTACAGGAGCATTAAGTTGAGTGTCTCTGTCTTTAGTGGCCACAGTGCTTCATGATGGCTGCCTTCAACAAGGTCCTGAGAAGACACTGGTCTGGTCTGTCAGGGCTAAGTTCTGAGCTAGTATTTCTCCTAAGGCAGACTTCAGGTCAGCACTCGAAACACCAGGCTTGGAGTAAGACTTGTGATCCCCCCATCTTAGCACCAGATGAGAAGAGGGCACATTCAGTGAAGGTTCCAGATGTCTTCAAAGGCAGAAGAACTTCTGTAGCTTGACAGTATGCCACCATTCACCAAATCCTGAACTGGACCTGTCTCATGTTACAGATTGTTGCTCTTAATAAAACCAAGGAACGGATGCGTCCATACCACACCCATCAAGAGGAAGAGGATCCAGACATTAAGAAGATTAAGAAGGTAGGAGACAGGAGGCTTCTGAGAGCATGGTGACCACTTGTCTGCTCTGTGGTGGTGACTTTGTTCTTGTATCCCTGAACTGGGGACTGACTTGGTGTTTCTGGTAATGCCTTTTACACCATCCCTTCCTTGGGATCCACATTGGTCTGGAAAATTTCAGCCTGAGATTTCTTTCCAGCTCTAGAATTTCCCTTTCGGACCCTGGGAAGAATGCCACAAATGTGCATTGAGACAGCAGTGTCCTTGATTTGGTGACTCCAGTGTTGTTGAAACGTCTGACTTTGTCACATTCATAGTTGGGAAGAAATTTTATTTCTGTAATAAATAATTACTCCTGCTAGCTATAACAAAACTTTAACCGTATGTTGCTCAGAAGTTGGAAGAGATTCTTTGGGCTGAGTTGAACATTTTTAATTTTCATGAAATAAAAAAGTAAAATGAAACTTATTTTCTTAGCATTACCGTCAAATAAATTAGCATTTATTTGAACCTGGTTTATGACATTGTGTTCCAAGATTAATGATGTTGCTTTTCTTTTGATAATAATATGCAGTTACATATAAACAAGGATATTACTAAGATCCAATTTTCAGCCTTGTTATAGGAGCTGATCTGTTAGTAAATTAATAAAGCAGCTATTTATTGTTTGTCAGGGGACAGCTGCCAAAGTGAAAGATTTTATTTAACACAAATTTTAATTGTGTTGCATTTTCCAAAACTACTTCTATGAAATAAGAGAATAATAAAAGAAAAATGCATAATTCTGAACCTTTGTGATTCCCTGAAGTAGCAACTTTAAACCTATTTTTGAACTTGTTAGTAGATTCCAAAATTAACTTTATTATTCTTTGTGTCCCAAATCAAATAAATATACGTGAGAAAGAATGTTTACAAATGAACCACTGATCTCCTGTAATCTTGCTGAAATGTAGCCTCTTAGCTTTAAGAGATCACAACTCAAAATTGCTTTTAATTCACAAAAATGTTCTTTAGAATTCTCAAAATAGCACGCATAGACCTTCACACAATTCTATTGAAATGTGAAATGTGTTTAACTTCTCTTGGTTGGGCATAGCAACCTTGATAGCCGCATGGACACGGATGATGTCAGAATGAGAAGGCATATGGCAACATCTTCAGTGTTGCAACAGCAAATGCATGCTTTATGTCATATGCATGAAAGAGATATAAAAAGAAGTGTTAAACAGATAATGGCTGTATTCAGAGGACCAGGTAGGGACTCAAAGCTTTTATGCATGTGCGACTCTGGAGTTTGCCTCCTTGCTGAGTCTGTCACCCCTAAGGTACCACACCCCAACACATCCTGTAGTTTTATATTTAGAGAGGACTTCTTATTTTGGGGTCTATTCTGAGGAACCAGGATTGGAGTTTGAGTTTTCCCTGCTGGCTAATAAGCACGGCTTTTGTTGTTTCACAGTTCCTTGGCCGTTTAAGAGATATTCGGCAAATGTTTGTTGACCAGTAAAATCACACAATCTAGTGCACTTTTCCAGATGCGCCACTTTTCCCATCATGGCCAAGAAATTCAGATCCATATTAAGGGCTATATGATGTTTCTATAAAAGAGAATTTACATTAAATTATTATTTTAAGTTGTTCATCATTGCAAATGGCTAGTATATGTCTTGCTCACATGGCTGCTAAGATTTTAAGGAACTCTTATGGTGTCTTGTAAAAGGACATTCGCTCTGTTTGAAGCTTTCCCAGCCAGGTAGCTTATCTGAAACCTCAGATTATTCACAGGAGTGATTGGATGATTGATTTCAACGCTTAATTTTTAGGCTTAAATAAGTAAAGCAAAACAAAATGTAGCATCGATAAATAAATAAAATTAGCTGGTTTAACCTGGGCAAAGTACTTGAATAGACCCCTATTCAAAGATGTTTCACCAATGATCAGCAAGCACACAGAAAGGTCACCAATTATTGGAGACGTACAAATCAAAACCACAATGAGCCAGAACTTCACGCTCACTAGGACAGCTACTGTAAACAAAACCAAGAGAAAATGACACATTTTGTCAAGGGTATGGAGAAACTGGCACAGCAGTGTGATGGGGATTATAAAATTAAATAGACCTTGATGAAATTCAATACTGCATTTTTCAGCAGTTCCATTTCTGGGTGCATTTCAGAAGCAGTGGTAGCGTGATCTGGATCTTCAGAAGATCTTGGCATAACCATGTACATAGCAATGTTATTTATAACAGCCAAGGACGGGAGCAGCCATAATGCCAGCCATAGATGAATAGGATGCATGTATCATGAGGTATCACCCTTAAGAAGCACAGAAATCCTGGCACATGCTTCAACATGGGAGAACCTTGAAAACATTGTATTAAATGAAATTAGTAATGGAAGGATGAATCGTGGAAGGATCCACATAAAGTTTCTAAAGTAGTTACATTCACAGAAGCATAAAGTAGACTGGTGATCTCCAGAACCTGAGAGAAGTATCTGTGGAGTTTCTCATTAACAGGTAGAGAGTTTCAATATGATAGAATAGAGATCTTGCAAACTGTTGAAAATCAAAACTATGAATACCCAACACCGCTGAACCGTGTAGACTGAAGTCATTAAAATAGCGCTGGAGAGACGACTCAGTAGTCAAGAGCTCTTCCTGCTCCCGCAGGGGACGAGGATTGGTTCCCAGTACCCATATGCTGGCTCACAAACATTTGTAACTCCAGTTCTAGGGGATGCAAAGCCCTCTTTTGGCTTCTGTGGGCTCCTGCACATACATGATGTACATACATAAATTCACAAACTCACATACAAACAATAAATCATTTTCTAAAAGGTGCGTCTGGGCATATGGCTCAATTGTGGAACACTTGCATGTGTAAGATCCTGGGGTCAATCTTAAGCACTTAAAAAAGTATTAAAATGATAAATTTTATATTGCCTTTTAACCACAAATAAAATATATAGGATTCTTTATTAAAAGTAAACCTTTACTATTTAAAAATATTAGCTAAGTTTTGAAATACTGTTAGCTAAGTAGTAGAATATTCTAGCCTCGCATAAATAACCCTAGTGCATTTAAGCTATTAAAGACATTTGTGAACCTCAGAAAAAGATACAATGTTTAAAATCGTTTTTTCCTGTTATTTGGAGAAAACTTGCCATTGTTCATCGTACTGAAGAACACATCAACGCGTCATCCTGAAGGTGATGTTTATATGGTTCACGAGGCATACGCTTACTTCTTGCTTCCGGTTTCAGAAAGCCAGTCTGATCTCCCGTCTCCGGGTTCCTCCCCTTCCTCACTGTGTAGGTTCAGAGCTTCATGAGGGGGTGGCTGTGTAGGAGGAAGTGGAAGACCATCGTGCAGGACTACATTTGTTCTCCCCACGCCGAGAGCATGAGGAAGAGAAACCAGATTGTGTTCACGATGGTGGAGGCCGAGTCGGAGTACGTGCACCAGCTCTACATCCTGGTGAACGGTTTCCTCAGGCCCCTGCGCATGGCAGCCAGCTCCAAGAAGCCCCCCATTAGCCACGATGATGTCAGCAGCATTTTTCTCAACAGGTTTGTCTTTGCATAAATGGGAAGAACTCATTAGTATTTCTTGAAAATGTCCCTCTTGTAGTCTGAAAAGATTAGGTCTCGCAGATTCATCCTTGTGGTTCTCGTGTATAGAGTAAGGGAGGGATCGTCGAATGGCGCCGTTAGTCTGCATTTGCATTTCTCTTCAATCTCGACGGCTCGGTTTCTCAGTTCGGATCTCTGTTTGACATTTGCGTTCTTGTCACTGTGTCGGGGCGTGCATGTGCGGAAGATACTCTCTTGTACAAGCTGGAGGAGGCGGGATGATTGACGGGTCTTTGCGCGCAATTTACACAGAAGCATTTTAGGAAGCATACAAACTGAGATGCCCCAAGAGTCGTCGCTGAATTTATTTCTGCAGTAAGTTCTGCAGTGACCTTTTTGCTGAGGATCAATGAAGGGACAAAGCAGAAAAATCCCTGCTTTTGTGACATTTACATCTTGATGTGAGACCAGAAATGGGCAGAGACTAAGTGAAAAGATGTAGTAGATTATCTGGTGAGCAATGCTGTGGAGAAATATAAGACAAAGGAAGAAGTGGAGGAAAGCAGGATTGGTTTCACTGAAATTCTAACTACTTATTTGTTTTTGAGTAGGCAATATACTGACATGATTCAAAAGTCAAAACAGTGTGTGTGTGTGTGTGTGTGTGTGTGTGTGTGTGTGTGTGTATGTGGTACTTTGAATTTGCTTTCCCTCAATCTCCCTCAGGCAGTGCCTCAGGCAGTGTGGTTAGCATTTGGACCACAGTTATCCAAGCATGTGTGGAGGAGGTGTGGGTGGGACTGTGAACTGCACCCTCTGATAGTGGGCATCCAAGTGTGTGTCCCTTGGTTTTAGGCAGCCCTGATGTGTTGGTTCCACAGGACTGCTTAGGGTAGATGGTGAAAGGCCACGTGAACACTGTTTACCTTCAGAATGTGATTGTTAAGCCTCTTGATTAGAAGCCAAGATCACAGCTCTTCATGTAGATTGGCCACTGTTTACCACTCTTGGTCCTAGGTGGAGGTGTGCAGGGGTGCAGTTTTAATGGGTGGCCGTACACGGTTTTGCTGTCCTGGCTGCTGTTTAGATTCCCTTGTCTTTGAAATGAAGTCCAGGCAGGCCAATTATCTTGAATTTCAGCAGAGCTCAGACTTAAGAAAATATATTGCTCCCAATCATGTACAACATTTGTTTCGCTTTTTTTCTGACTCAGACACCAACATAGGAAGATAAATGCATCAGTTTGCTAGGTTTCAGTGTAGCAAACAGCAGTCTTCTTCCTAGAGGAAATTCTTTGCTTAGAATTTGCCGGAAGGCTGGGGGAATAAAGCTCTCCTGGAAATGTTGAATTTAAGAGCACAGGACCACAAATGTGATCCAGGAGCTTCCTAACCGTCTGACTTTGGGGTTCATCTTTGTTTCTTTTGGGTTTCTGAGGCTAAGAGAGAAATTGCTGCAGGAGGCAGGCACATAGTCCGTGCTATTTTGGAGTACAGAGTTTGGAGGGCCTATGAGACCAGGATGTCATGTATAAGCATATGCTGGGCTTCTCACAGAGCAGATACCTTATGTTACTAATTGGTACTGTTTTTCTAATTTTTTTTTTTTATAGTGAAACAATCATGTTTCTTCATGAAATATTTCATCAAGGACTAAAAGCAAGGCTGGCAAATTGGCCTACTTTGGTTTTAGGTAAGTCACTCTTTAAGGATGTAGATACTTGTTGAATAGAAGACTACACTCTGTGTTATTCAGCCTTGCCTATCTAAGCTTCACTGTTGACACTCAGACACTGGGAATCCGCCTTGCTGTACTGGATCACATCTCAGTAGTTACCTGGTGATGCTTTCCCCTGATCTATCATAGGTAGTGTGGGGCTGAAGTCACATTATTCTGCAGGGCAAATTCTACCCAATTTGTCCCCTAGGCAGGACAACTAGAGCCCCTGGTTTTGGAGGTACTTTTTACAGTAACTCACCAAGCACAAAGGAAATAACCATATTTCCTTCTCTTTTCCAGCTGATCTATTTGATATTTTGCTGCCCATGCTGAACATTTATCAGGAATTTGTACGCAATCACCAGTACAGCCTCCAAGTACTTGCCAACTGTAAGCAAAACAGAGATTTCGACAAGCTCTTAAAACAGTATGAAGCCAACCCTGCCTGTGAGGGAAGGATGCTGGAGACCTTCTTGACCTATCCAATGTTTCAGGTAAATCACTTGAGATGTATCTTCTAAGTTCTTGGTTCTAGCCCAGTGCTACCAACTATATGCCATCCATTATTTGTCCTACCTACATAAGAAACTGGATATTGTGGCATTTTCCTAGTGCCAGGGATTCAACCCAGGGCTTTGAGTGTGCTAGGCAAGCACTCTACCCATGAAAGCAGGCATCTTTTGAGGCAAATAATTCAGGAATATTTTTTTTTTTTTAAAGCAGCAAATTCTCTTTATAGAATGATTCCACACGGACCTCTTTCATGGAGTCTCCACCTCCAGCATGTTTAGAAATATTATTAGGCTCACAGAAACAGGATTCTGTGCAGATACACTAGTTCATGCTGGTTATGTAAAAGGTTCTCGGGGACTGGGGTGGCTGCTGGCAAGTTGCTCTCTTTTCAGCTCTTCCTCTCTGGCTGCAGCAGGATTACTGTTGAATTTCTTCTGGCTGGAGCTTTGGAGAGTAAAAAGAGGCCTTTTTAATCCCACAGACTGTGGAGACCCCAGAACCAGAAAGGGGCTAGACCTGGATGTTGTGGGGACCTGGTCATGTGGCCCTTCTTAAGGCAGGCTGTACCCTGATGTTCTTTCTTGGGGATTATGGAGGCCCACAGTATGAAGCACATGTGTGCTCTTTCCTGCCTTCAGGGCTCTTTCTTGAGGTGCCCTATCATGAGGGAGTCCCACAGAGGCCAAAATGTGCATGGAGTTGCCTGTTCTTTTGGAAATTGTGGATTCTGTTCTCTTGGAAAGGCATTGAGTGTTCTTGTTGTGGAATTTATGGGGCTTTTGGAGAGGCCTCCAGATTGTCATGTGTTAAAGTGATTCTTCTGATCATGTATGTAACAGTTACTGTGGAGCACTCTGTCCTCTCGCCAGGCAGCCTTGACCCCGGATAACCATTTTGGAACCTCAGAGAGGAAAAAATTTCTGTGGTCCATAATTGTTTGTCTTAAGGTTTGTCAGTACTGTTTGGAACCTTGAAAGTGGTGGTGATAGTTCAGTAGGAATTTTAAAAACCAAAAGGCTGCATTTGAAAACACTTAAGGGTTGAAACTTTGTAATTATATATATACATATATATAATTACATATACATACATATATATGCACATATATACATATATACATATATATATGACATACATACATATATATATGAGCAAATAAGGTACACACACACACACACACATATGGTATTATATATATTAAATGGTTTTAAAAACCAAAATGCTGCATTTGAAAGCTTAACTGTAGTGAAACTTAATGATACACACACACACACACACACACACACACACACACACACACGAGAGACATTGAACAATTTTGCTTGAGTTCTTTCCCTCTCTGAGAAAATATTTCCCAAGAAGACAAGCTTTTATTTTAACTCTGTACATATATGTGGTTTCAGGTTTTAGTGACAGTGAAGCGCTCCATGGATACATTGCTCTTCTGTGAAGCTATTTGCATTTTCAGATGTGACCTGAAGGTTAGGATTCAGTACCAAAGTGCATTCAGGTTAGATGGACACAAAGTTAAAGGCTCATGAAGCTCCTGATACTCACAGTTTCTTCCATATGCCTTCCCCAAGACGTGTTCCTCTCAGGGTTTTAAATGACAGAACTTTCCCTGAGCTGTGGACAGGGCACCCCAATGCACTTGAATGCAGATCCTTGGAGGGACTGTCCATCACCCTCTCCTTCCTTCATCCTGCAAAGTTTAAGCCCAGTAGCCATGACTAAGCCTTTGATTTTCTTGGAAGCATTCTTGTCATGTCTGAGAAGAGCTTGGAGCCTGGAGTCTTGGTGGGACCTGTTGTCTTACTTGGCCTTCTCTCTCACTGAAACTGTCACAGTGCTCAGGGACAGCTGAACACTGGTTATCTCCAAGTGCTTCAGGTCTCTGACACAGAGATAGCTCAGGTTGGGTAAGCACACCATATTGTAAGGAGTCTAGGGTTATCTAGAACTTCATCCTCAGCCCCAGACTGTGGTAACTCTAAACCCTAAAATTTTTTTGAGGAATCAGACATTGAGGATCTTTGACTTCTTCCATGGGGAGGTGGCCAAAGCTGAAGCTCTTGAGGCCCATTTGTCTGGAAGTATCTTGAAACTTGTAGAATTCAGCCAGAATTACTTCAATTTCAAGAGATGAATAGATGAAAAAAATTAATAATCCAAGAAGAGAAATTATTAGAGTTTGCTGCTAATGGGCCGTGGTTTTCTTGGGGCTTCTTCTCTTAGGGTCTCACCAAGGAGGAAGATCTGAAACAATAAGAATTATTCTTTCCAGAAACTTGAAAGGCTTTTTGTTTGTTTGTTTTTACTGGGCTCATTCAATCCTATTGTTTGTTCCTTGTCTACTGGACAAAGTTGCCACGATGGTGTTTGCTCCCACAGAAGATCTGGGATGTGGCTTCTTTCCTTGCATACACTAAACTGCAGTAGTCTTTTCATGCCTTGACCTTGTTCCTGGGCTGTGCTAGACACACTCCCATGCCCTGGCAACAGTGAAAGATGTGACCCTCCTTTACACTATCAGAGGACCTCTGGCCCAAACTTTTTCATGGAGGCGGAGACTGCTGGTGGGACAGAGGGAGGAGCAGTGGGAGTTAGACTTGGGAGCTTTTTTAGCCTGTAGCTTTTTATGATGGAAGAGAGAAGGTGACCAAGTGATGCTGTTATGTCCCCTTTTGTATTGGGGACTTAGCCTAAGACCTTACACATACCAAGCAAACACTCTGCTTCTGGTCTACATCCCTGACTTTTGTGTGTGTGTGTGTGTGTGTGTGTGTGTGTGTGTGTGTGTGTGTTTGTCAAGTCAGTTGCTGCCTTGAACTATCAAAACAAGGAGAGATTATAGAATTGGGAGGGAGCATCAGTGGCAACTGGCCTAACCCCTCGATACTCCCAGAGACTGGATCACCAACCAAAGAATACACATGAAGGGACCCATGGTGCTGGCCACATATGCAGCAGAGGAGGGTCTTGTTAGATATCAAGGGGAGCAGAGGCCCTTGGGCCTGAGGGTGTTAGATGCCCCAATATAGGAGACTGCCAAGGAGGGAAGATGAGAGTGAGTGGGTGGGTTGTTGGGGGTATATCCCCATAGTGGCGGGGGGGGGGGGGGGGAAATGAGGAGGTTCCAAAGGGGAGATCTGGAAAGTAGGAAACATTTGAAATGTAAATAAAGTATGAAAAAATAAATAAAAACAATATAATTTGGATGATTCTAGTCAGATCTAGTAAGTCCTATTGTTACCAAACAATTTGTTATAGAAATAAAAGAGGCATTAAAAGTTTTATTTAGCAAGCACAATGGCTTGGTTGGTACTGCTCAAGCTGTCTTCTGGTGCTCATCTGCTTAGTTAAATGTGCATGTGTTGAAAGCAGTCATAACAGCTACTTCAAGACCAATGCTGTGAGATGTACTTCAAGAAGTAGTCCCTCACTGTTCCATCTGCTATTAACTAAAAAAGGGGAGCAAGCTAATTAAAGTCTATGAAGTGGCAAGGGTTTATTCCTTTATTGAAAGCAGAAATATGATTCATTTCAATACTGCTGTGGTTGTTAGATGCTTTTTGGAAACTCTGCAGTGAGCTCTTGACACCACAGACAAGCTCTTTGCAGAGTCACTTCTCAGCAGAGCTTCCCACTTTCAGCAAGAGCTAGCAGTGAGGAGAAGGGGCCAGTTACTGAATTCAGCTCCATTCATTTGAACCTTAGCCAGAGCAGTCTTTAAAATAGATTTAACTGATGGAGGAGGAGCATGAAGCTGTCTACTAAACATAGTGTGGTGGGGTTTCAGTGCATAGGAAGTATGAGGCCCTCCCACTCCTGACTCTTGTTAGGAATAATTGGGCATATTAGCTGTCGATTGCTTGGTTTTCTGTGGAAGGACTTTTAGCACAGTTTTAACCATGGTGGGATTGTGCCAACAAAAGGGTTTTTCATAAGCACCTAGAGCTCAGGAGTCTTTTCCACGTGGACTAGTATTAAGGAATGCTTTGGTGAGACATTATAGAACAGAGGCAGAAATCTTCCTTCGTCCATCCTACAGTAAGAAGTCTCGTGTTTCCTACCTTACTCTGACCAAGGGATCTGCCTGTGTTTCCTAAGACCCAGATTCCACCATTGAGCTGCAGTCAGTGCCTGTGCTAATAGTGACTGTTGTCTGTGTGAATGCAAAAAGGGAGACACTCATGAGGGAACGGAAAATAGCCTCATGATGGTCACACAGGTGATGAGCAAAGGCTTATCCACAGATAGGGCCACCATCTCTAAGGACAGAGGCAAGGCCTCTACACAGAACTCTGGAAAGTTCCTGTTCTATCTATTCTTAAAGGTTCTTTCAAGAGCAGTTGAAAACCAAGGACCCTAGATTCCAGGGGAGATCTAAACTGGTTCTGCCACTTCCTGGGAGGTCTACCTTAGATAAATTACTGGATTTCATTGGACTTTATTTCCTTACTTGCCAAGTGGAGAACTGGCTTAGTTGGAGGAGTGGACATGTCCACAAAGCTCAGAGTTCTCCCAGGCCCACAGAAAACAGTGTAACGGGAGTAGCTGTTCACACACACTCTTCTTAAACCTAACTCCCTGCTTTCCAAGAGGCTGTTTTGTGAGCACAAAAGAGAGAAAGGTTTGCTGAGTCTCTGTAACTTGATTAAACATCTTCTCTGGCTTACTAGATGTCTCGGATAGCTGGTGAGGTTTTGCCATTTACAGAAACTGTTTCTAATGTAAACACAAATAACCTAGTTAACCAACACTTTCACTGCTAGAGGGTGAAGTACCTCAGAATATCCTTCCTGATTCCAATTGTTAAAGAGAGCATCGTCAGGATTGCCATTTTAAATAAGCATATAAACAGACAATATTCCCTTAAAAATGGATTCAAGTGGCTGGATAGCAGCCATGTTTGTTTCCCTATGACTCAGTCTGCAGAAACCTTGATTCTAACATGCATGGTTGCGTACAAATTTAAACAGTGGCTCCTTTATACTAGGTTTCTTCCTTTATGACTAACTTTTCTTGCATTTTTTGGTTTAGACTTTCTAGGTTATGAGGTTTAAAGCATGGTGCATGCTTAGGGATTCCTTTAAGTGGTAAAACCATCAGAATTGTAAGAGTAGGGAATGAGCTGCCTGAGAATGATGGCCCTGTAGAGAGGCTCCGTCACCCTCCTGGACCTCCTGTTCACACTCACCAGTGAATGTATTTAGATTCCCAGGTATATCATCACGCTGCATGAACTCCTGGCTCACACCCCCCATGAACATGTGGAGAGAAAAAGTCTGGAGTTCGCGAAGTCAAAGCTGGAGGAGCTGTCCAGGTATGCAGAGGACTTGTTAAAGGGTTCAGAGTGGGGGAAGAGAGCATAGAAGCCACCTGTGTAGCCTCCTGTGGAAGCCAGGGTTATGCGGGTTTCAAGGGAGAGGTAGCAAATGAGAGGCCGAGCACTTTTGTTTAATCGTAAGAGTGAAAGAGATGGTGCTGAATTACCATGCCCATTCATTTTAGTCAAGAAAAATGTCATTGGAAAGTTCTCACAGCGTGTGAATTTATATAGTTGAGATCAGGAATATTGTGGTTAGGTGTGCAAATGCTCTTTGTGTTGTTTTCATCGAAATAGAAAAATGACTTTCTGCTGCATTTTGTATTCAGATTTGGCGAGAAGTTGGAGAGCAGGCGGGTTATCATCAATACTATTCAGATTAAATGGGACAGTAGTGTAGCAGTCTCTAACTTACTGCCCTCAAGGAATGACACTTCAATGTTAGGGAAGGCAGCCCTTTATAGAATGCTGGGCTCTTTCCTGTTGCATCCACAGCAATCTTTGTCACTCACTGATGGCTGGTCCACTTCCATATTGCAATGAGCTCACACAGTGTGGCCTTGCTTTGGGCTGTGACTGACTGAAGACTGGAGGTCAGTCTTATCTTACTGTCTCAGATAGATCCATCCATTCATGTTCCTACCAGCATCTCGGGTGTCTCTTTCCCTATCTGCTTCAGCAGTAACTACTGTCTCCTCCTTTCTCCTGTCTCCATTGTATATGACAGAGTGATGCACGATGAAGTCAGTGACACTGAGAACATACGGAAAAACCTTGCCATCGAGAGGATGATCGTGGAGGGTTGCGACATTTTGCTGGACACCAGCCAAACTTTCATCCGACAGGGTAAGACCTGCTGATCAGACCCTCTATCTGAGATGTGCGTGTCTGTCACAGTATCTCTGGCAGATCCAGGAACACGTTCTGGAGCAGGCCTGTATGCTTGGTGCAGTTCATGCAGGACACTCCTGTGGCCTTGGCCAAGGCTGTGGTTGAGGCCCACCTCTATGCTATTTCTTTTCAGGGGCCATGAAAAACAGCAACACAATAATAGTAAATCACGAGTGCCACAGTAAGTCACACTCTGGCTGGACTCTTCTCCTCAGTGGACCGGACATGCTCTACAGCTCCAAGGAGGACAGGTCGGTCTGCCAATTGGAAGGGCAGTACCAGGTGATGATATCCAGGCAAAGGCTCAGGAGAAACTGGCAGTCCTCAAAACTCTTACACATAAGAGCAGGGACAATGACCGAAGTGAAAACAGTGGACTCTTGTCCCCTTTTCTCGTCCACACTTCCGAGTCAGTGTCACGTGATGATGTCACGTGATATGATATGATCCAATTGGTAACTCCAGTTGCTAGATGGCGTGGTTCCTGCTAAGCTTTGGAGATGTTGTAGCTATTCTGTGTGTGTGTCTCGAGGGGCAACACCTGATTAATTAAGCCTTTGAAGAGACGAAGTTGTGTCACAAACGTTGGAGAAGGAACCGCCTGACAATGCATATCCCTTCTCAGCTCTTATTTCAAAGTGCAAGAAGTTAGCCACACCCCAAGATGCTTCCAAGTGCTTAGATGTCTTGGGGGAGGTGAGCATGCTCTATGAGCAGGATCTGCTCAATATGGTCTGCTGCATATCTTTATAGTTTTGAAATTAGTATGGATCAAAGCATAAATATTAATGCTGCTTCAGGCCATGGTATACCAACATTATTTGAATCTATTACTGTTTCCTTTCATAATATGCTGCTTAAAATATGTTTTACCTCATCAAATAAGATATTATGAAGTCCACATTATTAGTTTTTGCTTAGAATACTTAAAAAGTTTAGCACATGCCATTCTGTTTTCTGTTATTTATTTTCAAAGAGAGACATTACAAATATGCTAAAGTTGGGAAGCATATTTTAGAAATTGTTCCTTTTCCATTTTTTGACACTACATACTTACTTTTCTTAAGGTAATAGCAGATCAAATGCAATATTGACATCACCAGGCCTTTCTGATTCCTGTCCTATTGCCCTGTGCAGACTGTGTCCCTATGATGGCTGATGACTTTTTGCCTGCCTGTCCCATCAATGGTTCCATCCTCTACCTGGGAATGGGAAAGCTCTACTCCATCTCTTTTGTGCCTATGAAAGGTCTACTTGACCTAGCAAGCTCAGGTCTGATAAGAAGTCTTGAGTTGACTATCCTCTCTGTTTCCAAGGCACTTTGCTCATGGAGCAGGGATTCTGTCCTTTTGTGAAAAGGTGTCTATCTGGATGCTTCCTTTTCCCAGGAACTACAAAGTCTGAGAGGCAGCATTTCAGACTTCTCTGTGCCTCACCTTGTCTAGTATTAAAGCCACTGGGAAAGAGGGCATTCAGGTAGAATGAACAGCTTATTGATTAAAGTTGTGATTGTAAGCTATTTTATATTTTTCTTTTATTTGTGGTTTTCTAAAATGTCTCATAATTGACATGTACTTTAGATCTAATAATGGACTGAAACCTTCCTGTAACTTGCATACAATTTCTGAAGGGACTTTTGATTGAGGAGTATTATTACCCAAAAGCACTCAATGTATTTAGAAAGCGTAGATTTATTTGAGTCTGAACCTCCCCCCTCTTCCTCTCTCTCTTGCACACACACACACACACACACACACACACACACACGTAATGAGACATGTTTGAGAGTCAAATGCATTGAACAAGTCACATTTTTTTATTACACCTTTAGAAGTAAAAAATCCTATCCTGCTTCTTCCTTGCAGCCACATCTGAATGTCACTTATTCTGATATATGTCACATAGCTAAGGCAGGGTCAGCCATGACTGCTCTGGATGTCACTATTGTGGCAAGGTCTGTGTAATCAGTGGCTTCACGGTGGTCTTGCTGTGTGTTTGATCTGGTTAGTCTGCTTAGGAATTATTCAATAGAGGTTGGTTCTAAACATTAGAACTTCATCTGACGTTAGCAAGTAATTGATTATAATTGGGAAAGTTTCTGCTGTTCTTCTTTAATTTCTCCTATTAGCACTTTTACTAAATATTCGTAACAGGCTTTAACACCAACAGAACACATTTTTAAAAGTATTATTCATTAACTATAAAGGATTTTATTTCAAACTAAATTGACTACACTGTATCTCTAATGATGTTCTAGTATTTTTATTGATTACTTCAATGGGTGATATTAGGTTTATATCAGTATATGGGTGTTTACATCTGTACACATCAGATTTCAACTTTATATGATTTCCAAGAAAATTAAATCCCCTAGGTCATCAATAAGGTCTCCCTTGAGTAAGGAGTACAGCAGAGAGCATGAGGGCGTTATCATCGCAAATACCAAGCTCCAGGCCAAAGAGATGGTATTCATACATTCATTGGTGAGCAGAACTCAGAATAGAGGCATTGGCCAGTCTTAGAGGCCACTCTGGGGCAGTGATGGTGGATAAGAAGAAGTCTTCCACAGTTGATCTCAGTCGTTAGCTAACCAGGATTAGGGCTGCTAAGGACAGAGGCACAGTAGCGGTCTGCTAGAGGGGTGCAGTGATCGTTTCTGTAATACCAATTATATGTCTAATGTGCATTAACTAGAGAGGAATCTTTTCTAACAGTCACGTGGTCACATTGAAATATGTCAAACAAAAGATGAAATGCGACAAAAACGACTTAGAACACATTTTTCAAGCATTCTATTTTATAAACCAAGGAGTGTTGGGATCACTGGCTTTTAGTTTAGTTGAATAGATTTCTCTCCTCACCTGATGTAGACAGTCTCCTTTTCAGTGAACAGTTTAACATATTAGTGTATGGTTGCCAAGGAAACTTTCTTTTCTGCCTCAAAGCTGAAATTCCCAGTAATTGCTAATAGATGTGCTAGCCATAAATTTTGTAATTTCTGACTTAGAAAATTACTTAAATTGCTTTTAAATGTGCCAATGAACACATTATTATAGCGTTTTCACTGACTTGGTTATAGCTTTTTTGAAAATGGATTTGTGACCCTCATTTGTCCACCAAGACAATGGTGTCCCCTTTCCATTCAACCCTGACTAACCTGACCTCATGAGTTTGGACACCTGGGATGTAGGTGACACCATCCCTGTCTTAGACCCTCCAAGTGCTTGCAAGTTCCAGTTTTTATGTTGTTAACTCTACTGCATTGTCTGACCATGCACTGAGCCTATGTGTGACTTTATGAGACTTTAAACCCAAGCTTCAGTTTCCCCATTTGTAAAATGCAGAAGGGATTCAACTCCATCTTCCAAGTCCCATGAGCTCCAACCTTTGCTGCAATTACTTGCTCACAGGCTTTCTAACCTTTCTGCCTTCTGCATTCTCCACACCTCCTCTCCTTCTCAAATTTAAATCTTTGCCACATGAGCTATCTGTCAGCTTGCTCCCACCCACCTCGCCCCCTCTGGTTACTCTCCTCCTGTCCAACCCTTCCCTGGAGTCAAGCCTTCTCCTGGCCCTTTGTTCCCACTCCCACTCCCTCCCCCAGGACTGCTTCCTTGCTCCTTGCTATCCTTTAAGCCCAGCATCACCGCCTACTTTCTGTCTGTCATGCATCCCACTTAATCACTCACCTAAATAGATGATGTGAGATCAGGACATGGAGCCTTGGGTTCTGTATGCCTTCCCAGCTCTGTTAATGGGAAGATACAATTTGGAACATCTATATGATAATGTTTAATCATATGTTTAATGTTTGTGGGTTTTGTGACTCACATAGTTTTATTGTCTTAGGTATATATTTTTTATATTAAAAAGAAGAGTATTTTTTCACTTATAGAATTAACTGTGCTCACTTAACAAAACAAAACTAAGAAACTCAGAAAACATGAAGGAAAAATAAGGCTGTTTCTCTGGGTGATACCACTAATAATATTTAAGGCTTGACTATGTACTTTGGGGTTCTGTGGGTTCATGGAAGCCTGTGTAGGGGTCCACAGGTGGAGGAATAAGCAGATATTACTGGCTGTAATGACTCCAGAAGTTAGAATAAAGGTGTTTGCAGTAAACTTGGTACTTTGTGGTTGATATTTAATAGACTGGAAATTTCTTTTCAGGTGCGGATGTTTCTATTAGCGTGTAGCTACAAGTGGTCAGAGGCGTTCTCTGATATTATATAAATACTGAGGATGTCTGTGCATCTCTCACACTAGATAGACCACAGCTCTGCTCTTGATGTGGCTTGCTCTCCATTTAGGTTCCACAAGTACATCTTAATCACACACATTTGACTTTCTCTTTTATTAGCATATATTAGTTGTACAGAACGGGGTTCATTGTTTCACACCTAATTTAAATACAGTTTGAAATAGCTTTCTTTTAAGATAGTCCTTAATTAAATTGCAATGAATTAGATAATTTACGAACTTTTATAGTATACATGTATTATACCATCTATTTTTAACATGCAATGTAAATTATTAATATACTTTTTATCTTGTTTGCTTCAGGAAGGATAAATTCTACTTACTTTGATGAATCTATCTATAATTATACAATTTATAAACGTACTCAATCAGATCATAGATGGCGTCAATGCTTCGAATTTGATCTTATGTTCCACTTCACAGATGATGAGTCAAGTCAGAATTGTTTCATAACGTGCTAGGAACAGTATGTCCCTTAAAATACAATGCACTGTTTCCTCGACTAGAATAGAGGAGATTCATTTGTTCCAATAGCACAGCCAATACGTCCTTGGTATTTCAGGAAACAGATCCTTGTGTTTGTTGCCAAGGGCATGGTCCTCACCAGAATCCTAATTGCTCACTGTTCTTCACTTTTGTAACCACCAGGTTCTCTTATCCAAGTACCTTCTGTCGAGAGGGGGAAACTCAGTAAAGTCCGCCTGGGCTCCCTGTCTCTGAAAAAGGAAGGCGAGAGACAGTGTTTCTTATTCACAAAGCACTTTCTGATTTGCACACGAAGTTCAGGAGGAAAGCTGCATTTACTCAAGGTATGAGCCTTTCATGTCGACTTCATTTGTCTCCTCAGCACTGAAGAGGCATTGCGGTTAATGTGATTCTGACTTTCCAGGGCCTGTAACTGTCATGAAACAGATTTCTACAACTGTACAGGGAGGGGGTGTCTACCTAAGGGCTCTGGCAATTATTTTGTCATCACTTGGATTCAAAGCAATAGAAATTTACTTTAAGTGTGCTCCATGATAAAGAAGTATTATTAAAATACAATAAAAATCTAGGCGAAATTATTATCACTTGACAACTACCGGGCCGTAGATATCTTGTCCAGTCACTGTAGTGTACTGATGAAATATTTGGTAACTGCTATTTTATCTCACTGCGAATCAGGAGCAGTAAGCTTAAAGCTTAGTACCTGTCCTTATTGATAATATTTTATGTGCACACAACCACTCATGCCTGTGGCTTCTTTCACACCGAAATCACATATCTGAGTAGTCAGGATAGAAATAACAAGACCCAAGGAACCCAAAATGTTTCCTATCTGACCTTTCATAGGAAAAGTTTGCCCACTTGTTATTTATTTATCTTCTGTGTTGCTTAGAACCTTATTTGTTGGGCCAGTGAGATGGCTGGGCAGATAAAGGCTCCTGTCACCAAGCCCTGAGATTTGAATTCAATTCCTAGTGTTCACATGGTAGGAGAGAAGAGATTCCCACCAGTTTCTTCCAACTCACATATACAGTAGCATTGCTCCGTGTGTGTGTGTGTGTGTGTGTGTGTGTGTGTGTGTGTGCGTGCACACACAGGTGCATATACATGATACATAAAGTATAAAACCAATTTTTAAAGTATTATTCACCCCATGACAATGGCCTTCTACTTTCTAAGACACTTCCTGGCTGGCCAGTTCAGTCTTGAGCTTGGCTGTGGTTACTCTCTGAAGCCACTGTGGTACCATCTAGCCTTCCATAAATGGGTTTAATAAATTTTATCAACAATGAGGGCAAGAATGGGAGAGTGAGAAGAATTTAATTAAAGTTAAATGATTTTAATTTATTTGTTCTGTTTATTTTTGAACTCTGTGAAAAATTATTTATGCTGCAGAGCTGCCACTTCTGTGGCAACCTGAATGTCAGATTCCCAAGCAGAACTTCCCAAACTGCATAAGGCCACCAACCTCTTAATCTCTAATTAATTTGATTCCAGACAGGTGGGGTTCTCTCCCTCATTCAGTGTACGTTGATTGAGGAGCCTGATGCAAGTGACGATGACTGTAAGTGACATCCCGTCTCTTGGAACAGTTAGAATAAAATGGTAAACTTCTGTAGATCTCCATCTGATGGAGCTAAGAACCACTGTCTGTGGAAGCAGAAGAGGTGCCAGGGCAAATTCTCTGGAGCTGTCTGTTTAACCCATGAGCCTTGATAAACCATCTGTGAGAAGTAAGGTTCTGCAGAGTTTGCCTCATGACAGTGCCTTTTCATGGGCAGGCAAAGAAGAAAGGGGGTTTGAGTTAAATCAGGATTTCTATATATGATAGAAATGAAAATAAACGTGGACTGGGAAGGTTGCTTTTAAGGTACCTTCTGCCCTCAGCGTCTCCCACCAGTTTATGCGTGACGCCTTCTGCACATGCTCCAGAAGCACACTGCTGAAATGAGAGGCTGGAATCAAATGCATATGGGTCCCGAGTTTTAAGGCTAGATGGGAGGAGCCGTTGTTCATGTCTCTTGCACTCACATGTAATCGTTTGGTTTATGTCTACTGAAGCCAAAGGTTCTGGCCACATGTTTGGACATCTGGATTTTAAGATAGTAGTGGAGCCTCCTGATGCTGCCTCCTTCACTGTGGTCTTGTTAGCCCCTTCTCGACAGGAGAAAGCCGCATGGATGAGTGACATCAGTCAGGTAATCACTAGATTTTTTTAAAAAGACTTTTCAGCATAAACATTTAGAGAGGATTTCTAGAATAATGAGTGCCTCTAAGTTCCTGGGCTTGCTGGCATCGTTGATTCACAGTTTGATGGGCTCTTAGCATTTTGTTGTTCTTTCTTTGTTAACATTTACTTAAAATACAGTAAATATGATCAATGATTTGCTCAGCCATCATCAGAGAAACTGCCTCCTGCAGCAGATGGGAACAAATACAGAGACCTACAGCCAGATATTATACAGATAGTGAGAGACCTTTGAACACTCAGCTCCAAAAGGCCTGTCTTTATCAAATCTGTCCCCTCAGTGCTCAGGGAACTCAGTGGAAGAGGAGACAGAAAGAGTGTAAAGCCAGAGGGACAGAAGACACCAAGAAAACAAGGCCCTCTGAGTTGACATGAACAAGGCTCATATGAACTCATAGAGACTTGCAGAATGCACAGGGCCTGGATGGGTCTGCACCAGGTCCTCTGTATACACATTATGGCTTCCAGCTTAGAGTTTTTAAGAGCAAGTGGGTCTGTTTCATGTGCCTTCCCTTGGACTCTTTTCCTTCTGTTTATCTGTTTTGTCTAATTCCAATGTTAGGTTTTGTTCTATATTATTTTATTTTATTATTTTAAAAACTGTAATTGCATTGTAGTTCCCAAGCCTTCTACCCTAGCTGCAGCTCTATCTAGCAGAGCTGTTCAACAGAACAGGGTTGAAATTGTCCTTTTAGTGATTTCTTTTCCAGTAACTCTAATGGTATTTTTTGCTTGTCTATTTCTGAAGTAGGAAAATGATGAGAGATACAGAAGCAGCTAACAAGGGCTGTGGTAAAAATCTGCAAAGTAAAGGACCAAAGGAGATAGCATCTTTAGGATGAAATCTCAAAAAAGCTTCCTACGTTTTGTGTAGAAGAAAATTAGGGAGCTAGATGGCTTGCTCTTCCCAGATCTGCAAGGCTCAGGCAGGAAACGGATGGATTTATCCAAGCAGTGATGTCATATGGAAATATGTCAAGCTAGATACAGCTGGACTTGATTCATGCTCTGCATGGATTTTGGCTCCATTTACCAATGTGAGGGAGAGGGTTATGATAAGACATGAAGGTTGCCTGAATCTAAGAATCCCAGATCAGCCTATGTAATCAAGCAAGAACTCATTTCTAAACTAATTAGTTAATTGATAAGATCTTTAATTAATAGCCAGCATTTACTTCCAAAAAGTTGCCCTTTGAAGAAGACATGGGCAAATGGCAAAGGCATTCTTTTTTTCCTGAGGAATTCATAATAATTTTTTATAAGCTGTGAACAGAAGGATGTACTAAGATCAGGTCTTCAGCTCCTTTTGGAGAGCCTAAGTACTGAGAGAGAACAGTGCATGGCCACGGAACTTGGTTTTATTGCTTAAAACCGTGTTCTAGCTCCACTCTCATTTGGCTTCACTGTGCAGGTCAGAAATGTGGGGTTAGGAAATCCACCTTTGTCAAAGTCATGAAGCTGCATGGAGTTGGTACTCAGACCTCAGGCAGGTCTTCCTGTTGGTACTAAACACCCTGTGTGGGCTACCTGTCTACCCCTCAGGCTGCTTTGATGGTGGGTGAATAGAAGAGAAGCTATCTCTTTTCTAGCTTCCGAATTCCTTAATTTTTTGAGCAAAATTGCTTTCTTATAATGGTTAATTAATACTTTTATTACCTCTAACCTGTATTAATACTACACTAAGCCTCTCCAATTTATAAAGAATCTATGATCTTATTGAACTCTGGATCATTCATTGGTTATTCAAAGATTTACTGAGGAATTGCTGTTTGAAGCCAGGTCTTGTGGTCTTACTGGTGAATGGTATTAAGACTGACTCTTATGGCAGAAAAGGACGTAATTCGCTGAGTGTCCATAATTTGATAACATTGTGAAGCCAAAAAGTATAAAAAGATGAAGTAAAGGAAGAATAGCCAGATGTTTTCCCAGCTGCTTCAATCTTTTTATTGTGTAACCAGAGCACCTAAGATTCCAAGTTAATCATCAGAATCCCAGACTTTCTCTAGAGTGTGTAATGAGCCCTGTGGGAAGTACCCTTAGGACGCAGGAGTGATTCCATGCTTGGTTTTTTTAAAGGATAGGACTTAAACTTTTGCCTACTACAAGCATTCAAGTGAGACTCCTTTCTACTTAGACTATGGTTCAAGGCAAAGGTGTTCAACTTCCTCCATATTCCTCCAGGTGCAATGGCGAGTATGTTTCTTTGTACAAAATAATGCTAGATTTTATCAGCAGTTCGAGAGCATTACTAGAAGTTATGTCTCTTTGGGTAGAAATGAAATTAACACAGGAAATGACTGTCTTCAATGATGCCTGTCACTATGTGGCCTTACAGTTTTACTCTTTCAGCCAACATATTTATGCAGTGTTACTATGCCACGTGCTATTCTAGGGTACTGTGACATAAAATAAGAAAAAGAGGAGATAGCAACAAGAACTTCCCTTATATTGATTACATTCCTTGTTAAGAACACACACACACACACACACACACACACACACACACCACCACCACCACCAGCAGCAGCAGCAGCAGCAGCAGCAAAACAAAACATTTAAAAAGCAGTGTAGTGAATGGGAATAGCATGTGGGCATGAGATGAAGTGAAAGTCATTCCAGAAAGAGGAAGCAGTGATTGCGAGGACTCTAAAGCAAGAGAATGCTGTGCTTTAAGAACTAGCATGAAAAGCCAGTGTGACCGGACTGCAGAGCATGGTCCTAGTAAGACGTCATAGAGCCAGATCCGGGATTCTGCCCACGGCAAGGGAAGGGCTTTAATTTGTACTTCAAGTCAGATGAGTGCTATTAAGGAACTTGAGCACATGGATTATGACACTTAAATTCAGGCCTTGGAAGGTCACTATATTGTGGAGAGAGGAGACTGAGCTGGATAGCCAGTTGGCACAGAAGGAGTAAAGGAGAACGCTCCTACAGTTGCCAGAAGGAGATGCATAAAATTCACACAGCCTGGCAGCAATGGGCCTGGGCACAGGGCGTCTGCTTTATGTTCATTCTGAAGGAAGGGTCAGTGGGGTGTTAGCACAGAAGAGAGAGGAAATAATGAGGTAATATGAGGGTTGGTAGCCTCAGGAAAAACAGGAGTCGACTTAGTACCTGAGATGGGAAGGCTGCTGGGGCAAGATTTTGGGGGTGAACGCGTGCTTACCTTCAGATATGTTGAGTCTGTGAAGACCAGTAGGTATTTGAGAGGGGTCAAGTAAGTAGGGCACATGAGAGCTTGGGCTTTAGGAGAGATGCCCAGGTGGAGAATCTCCATCATTCAGGTGCTGTAAGTTTATGGTGAGACTGTTGAAATCACCACGAGAGAATGTGGATAGGTCTGAGAGAATAGTCCTGCCATGATGAGAAGCCAGCAGGAACAGCAGAGATGATCAAGAAGAAACCACTGGGATAGTTGAAGAATGGCCATGGTTTGGTGGCATCCTGGAAGCCAACTGAAGAAAGCATGCAAGGAGGAGGGGGGGCTCTGTGTGAAGTTCTGCTGCAGCCGTTTAGGGCAGTGGGTCTTCTGAGATGTTTTAAAATCTTGGGGTAGAGTTTGAATGGCAAGTAGTGGGTACTGAATGTTCTGTTATTGATTGAGCTCAACCTACAGCCCGCATGGCCATATCTCAATTGGACTCATGTTTCGCCCAAAGCATATTCATATGGGAGAAATCATACACATTCATGGACTTTGTTAGCCTCGCAAGTATAACTGAACATATTTATTATTAACCAGAAGAGCTTATCACATGCTTGAAAAACTCTTTAATGTTTGCTTGTGTATGTGGGAAAACTTGGCCACAAAGATGAACTAGAAATATTCCCAACACGCAGCACACCAAGATACTTACCAAAGATGTTTCCCAAGATGTTTACTGAGTGTTTTCTACACACTACTTATGTTAGCGTTACTAAAGAATTTGGTTCACATGCAGCATTGAGAATCTAAATCCTAGATGACATTTGAAATGCCCTAGACTCAACAAGCTCTTTAGATCACTTCTGTCTAATACATTACAGCACCTCTGCCCCAAAGAATGAACTTGTTCCATCTTCAAAGCCCCTAAAGTTTATTCAAAAATTATTTCACAGTTTGACTTCAGTGACTTATTATTTTTGCCTCATTTCCTTCTATATTCCTATGATTGTCACATCTATTCTAATAACTGTGTGTATACATAATACATATATATCCTATCGTATTAAGTTACCATTTTTATAGCCATTTCCAAGCCATCGAGCACTGAGTATGTATGCCATTTCCCAGTAATGTGCTGCTAACTTTGTGAGGGGATCTCTGCCCACTTCTAGGTCCTTTCCTGATACATTCCCCCAAAGACTGTAAGGTTGGCATAGAGGCCACAATCGTTTTAATTATTTCCGTTAATGATTCATGCTTGGTCACGTTTCACATTTCCTTCAGGAAAGATATAAGTCAACTGCAAAAAGGAATGGAGGTATAGGCAGAGTACCTGCCTCTAAGTGTGTGTCCTGGGTTCAACGCACAATGTCACCTTCTCCCCTAAAAGCAAGGCATTATTCTTGGGTCATGAGTACCATCCCATCACTATGTCCTGCCAAATGCTAGCCAGGGTCTATCATCACATCTTCCAGTTTAATGGAAAACTGGGTTTTGCTTTCCAGTCACTTTTAATTTACATCTTTGTGATTACTCAAGAGATTAGCATTTCCTGCTATGTCTACTTCTTCTTTGTTTATACCAATTGAATGTTAATTCACTAGAACTATCTTTACAGACTAGAGAGACTGACACCTTCTTTCAATTCAGATTATGAATAAGCTGTCTTGTTATTTTGTCTTTTACATGACTGCATCTTAGTTTTCCAGTGGTTTGATTTGAAGCTACAGTGCTAGGCTCTCGTGTGGCACTAATCATACACAGGTCTTATTTAAGACAATCAAGAAGGGAGCTGGCCCCAATGTCACAGAAGGAACTCTACAAAATCTAAGACTTTCAGCTTTGCCAGGTCTCTGTGCCCAAAGCTGTACTTTTAAGGAGAAACAATTACTTGAGTGATTAATTACACTTCTAGTTACACCAGTAAGGCCATAATTAACTGTTGGCGCCTCCAACAAAACATGCAAATAGCTAATGGTCTCAACCAATAATTCTTTCCCTTTTCTTTATCTATTTATAGGGAAGGACTTGAGGCAAAGAGTTGACCATTCATTCAGTGTGGCATGCTCATTGCTGCTTGTCTCCCTCACATGCATAATGATGCATTGAACAGATTTTGAAGTAATTATGAAAATTAACTAAAATGCAGAATTAAAATTCTCCCAACTCCTTGGCTTGGGCAGAAATTCTACATTTTGGGCCAAAGTTTAGACAAATTTTTCTATGTGGAAAATTTGTAGTATACTGGTCATTCTGTCCTTCTTAAAATAGCTACCCTGAAATCAATTTTGTACTTTAATCTAAAAATGGTGAATTCAAAGAACAGTAGGCGCAAATACTTCTTCCTACTACATGTAAGCATTGAAATTCCAAAACAATGTGCTAACACAGTATGCCATGGTAGACCATCGACCCGTGGATGGATCCTACAAACCCAAAGCAAAACCCATTAACACTTCTCCAAGCTCATCATCATCCAAACCTTGTAGCATTTGTCAAAGACCTTTGCATAACTGAAATGTCATTATTTGAGCACATATGCACTTTTGAGCTGTGCTTCTGTCTACCTGCATATCTTTATATTTATTTTTGAAACTTGAATATAAATGAATGTTGCTTTTCAGTCCTGTTGAAAATAACTTTAATACCCCACACAGTGAACTGGAAGGATTCATAAGTGAGACCTGACCTGGGAAGATGAGATATCTGAAATTGTCACATAAATTTCTCAGTTTGCATATAAATATTTATGTCAAGTTTCAGCCCTGGAAATATGGAGAATGAGTCTGATTCAGGTCTAGCTATGGAACAGAGATATTTAAGACATAAATTCAATAACATAAACAAATGTCACATGTAGCTGATGCAACAGGTAGGAAGAGAAATATCCAATCACAATAAATAAGAGATCTGAAAGCTTGTCCTCCAAAGACCTAGAACCCAGGAAATGGCCATATATGGAGGTTGGCCCTTGGCCCCAGGAGGATTAACACAGTAATAGAGTGAGAGAAAGCCTTAGACCTATGAGTAATCAGGATCCCTATTCACAGCCTGGGCACTGGAAGCTATCTCTTTTGCAACAACAAGAACTTAAAATTTTTACCCACTGGCACAGAAAGAAATAAGGCATTTGTCCTTCTGAGCAGATCCTGACAAGGTATCTCCTGCTTATGGAATTAAAATTTAACCGTACAAAAATTCCAAGATAAGAAATTATTGATTGCTGAAATCCTCCAGAGGGTTGTGGAAGCGAATCTAGACCTACTATCTCAGCAGCACTTAGTTTGTGACATAAGCTGAGATTAAAAAAGAAATCACACACCCAGTGGGTAAATATCTCTAGTGAGCACAGCGGCACTTTGAACAAACCTCAGGTAATAGTGTGGATAATACCATTAGGACTGTAAACTAAAAATGATTAAAACACAATACAACAATACAAGAAAGGAACCGAGGTGGAGGGGAAGCTGTAGGAGGGAATCCATCACTGCCTTAAGATGATGACAAAGCCTGATTGTCAAGGAACTGAATAGATGACTCTTTAAAAAGTGATTTATTTATTTTAGGTGCATTGGTGTTATGCCTGAATGTATGTCCGTGTAACGGTGCTGAATTCCTTAGAACTGGACTTACAGACAGTTGTGAGCTGCCATGTGGATGCTGGGAATTGAACCTGGGTTCTTTGGAAGAGCAGTGGGTGCTCCCAACCACTGAGCCATCTCTTCACCTCCCCAGCCCCACCCCTAATAAGCAATCTTCAATGGAAACTACAAACATCAAAATTATAAATCTTGGGAAATTCGTTAAAGACAGTAGATTAATCACAGATGATAAGAAGATCAATGGTTGGTAACACATTTATAAGAAAGTTATATGGAGTTCAGGAAAACTAGCTGAACGAGACTCAGTGACAGAGACTAGTGCTGGAATGTTTGGGAGGAGGTTAGAAAGATTAGAGAGAAGGAAAATGTCATCATCAAAGTGAACACAAGTAGGAATTTTTATTAAAAAATGAAAGATATTGTTGCGGGAAATAAAAAAAAAAAACGACCCGGCAAGTTCCCTTGCTTCACCCAGCTACTCTCTGTCCCAGCAGCCTGGCCGGCCGTGCGCTGGTGGACAATGGCCAACCTGTTTTTACCTCATGGAGACTGATTCAGAACTCCACAATCTCTCCACCCAGCTCGCTAGGTTCCCACTGGCAGGTCACTACCACATCAGCCCCATGCTTCAATACCCCATGGCCTCTGTGGTGGACATCAGGCAAACCCATGCTTTGCCTCTGGACCTTTATCTTTGGAACCCAGACGAGCTGCCATGTGAAGGAAAACACAATACAAACTTAATTAAAAGACAACTGTAATTCAATTGCTGGGCACAACAACTAAAACCTAATCTTGTAAGCCTTATTAAATCTAATTTCTCTGGTAGCGAATCCTGGTGGATTCACCATAAGCTGGGAGACTCTAGCAACTACATCTTGCCTTTATGCTATGCACATTCCACAAAGGACTCTCTCTCTCTCTGTCTGTCTCTCTCTCTCTCTCTCTCTCTCTCTCTCTCTCTCTCTCTTCCTCCTCCTCCTCCTCCTCCTCTTCCTCCTCCTCCTCCTCCTCCTCCTCCTCCTCCTCCTCCTCCTCCTCCTCCTTCTCCTCCTCCTCCTTCTCCTCCTCCTCCCTTTCCCTAGCCAACCTGCAAGTCCCTCCTACTCACCCAGTGATTGGCTCCTTTATGCATTAGGGGATTGGTTCACAAGAAGTCACCTGAGTACAGGACTCACTCTTTGTCCTCAGCCTGTCCCAGGAGAGCACAATTAACATCAAAATACAAACAGCAACATGCCCATCCACAACAAGATATAACATCAGATTAAAGAAATATGGGAAATCTGAGCTTCTTATATCAGTAAATTCTCATCTAGACAATGAGACAAATGTGAAGAAGATCAAATACAAAAAGAAAAATCTTAAAATTACTTGGAATAACTAAAAGATATAATGGTAGAAACATTTTCACAGGTAGAAATCTGTAAACTTAGTTGTATTTTTGTTATAGCAGAAAATGCAAACCTCTCTCTTTTTTTTTTTTGGTTTTTTCGAGACAGGGTTTCTCTGTGCAGCCCTGGCTGTCCTGGAACTCACTCTGTAGACCAGGCTGGCCTCGAACTCAGAAATCCGCCTGCCTCTGCCTCCCAAGTGCTGGGATTAAAGGTGTGCGCCACCACTGCCTGGCTCAAACCTCTTAGCTATATAAAATAGGTCTGTTTAGACAGTAGGATACATAGCAGTTAAAATGAATCAATGAGAAATACAGATGAACAGAAATAAATCTCAAAGCAATGTTGGATGAAGAATGCCCTCATCTCTGTGAATTTTAAACCACAATCAATACTTACTATATATTGCAATGTCCAAATACACTAAAATATAGCTATATTTAAAAAGGAGATAAGAGAAAGTGAGTGTTCTGCTTGGTGTTTTGTTTTGTTTTGTTTTTGTCAACTTGTCATAGGCTAGGGGAACCTTAAGAGGGAAAAGGGCTCCATAAGATTGCTTGCAAGCTAGTCTGCAGGGTGTTTTATTGATTAATGGCTTATGTGGGCAGGGTGGTGAAGCCCCTGGGCCTGTGGTTCTGAGTTATACAAGAAAGAAGGCTCTAAGGTCAAACAATGTTCTCCTGCAAAGAGTAAGCAATGTCCCACTGTGGCTTCTGCATCAGCTCCTGCTTCCAGGTTCCTGCCTTGAGCTCCTGTCCTGACTTTCTTCAGTGGTGGACTGTGATGTGGAAATGTAATCAGAATAAACCCTGTCCTCCCCTAGTTGCTTTTGGTTGTATTGCTTCATAACTAAGACAGAAAAAGTTCCATTAGCTCAACATGGAGCTTATGTCTGA
The DNA here is from genome assembly GCA_019843965.1 of Rhynchomys soricoides. NCBI lineage: Eukaryota > Metazoa > Chordata > Mammalia > Rodentia > Muridae > Rhynchomys > Rhynchomys soricoides. Next base: position 9,702,733 of record JADRCH010000005.1, on the reverse strand, counting down.
GAAGGAGGAGCCTTAAAAGACAAAGAATGCCCTATACAGATACTCAAATGCATTGATAGGAGTTATGTTTGGGTGGCTGGCATAGGAATGTCTTGGTTTTTTTCTGGATATTTGAAATGTATCATAAATAAAAATAAAAAATACAGGGCTGGAGAGATGACATGAAGGTTAAGAGCACCTATTGCTCTTGCAGAGGGGCAGGATTCAATTCCCAGCATTCAGTTATGTCTTTGTTCAAGGTCTTTCCCTGTGCGTCTTCTGAGTCAGTCTGCAAAGTCTTCCTTGGTCCTGGTCACTGTCCCTGGACCAGTGAGGAGGGAGATGGAGATGGAGGGGAGGCACAGCTTGTTCTTATGCTGAGGATGGAAAAGTAACTCCATTTTGATTCCTTTGAGTGGTACCCTCTCTAGCCTTTACCACAGTGACCACACATCACATCTCCTTTGGTTTCTATAGAAACAGATCTGTTTCCTAGGCAAGGGATCATGGCAGAATAGTCTTAAGAACCCTGTCGTCTTGGTTCCTTATTTCAAGAAGTGAGAGTGAGAACTTTTTGTCTGGTCTCCAGGAAGAGAGAAAGGGCAGACTCGGTCTGCAGGATTGTCCTCCGATGCTCTGGCTTCTCTTGCAGCTTGCGTGGGGTGCAGGAACACTCTGTCCCCTCTCTTATTCTCCATCGTGGTCCTGCACATGTCAGGTGCCCTTTGAGCTCTTCTCCAAGGATATATTTCCTGGCTGTCCAGACTCAGGACTTACCCAATTCCTGTGTTCTGCAGGGAATGGAGTTATCAATCCCTAAAAACTGGGGTTAAATCTTCTTGTCACTCCTATCTTGGAGGAGGTGTAGATGCTACTTTGTGACATAAGTGTGTGACTTCAGCCACATCTTTTGCTTGTTCCTTTTTGACTGGGCTCCACTTGAGTAGAGTGTTTGCTTCTGTGGGGCTGTGGGCAATTCTAGGCTGATGTGTGTGATGGTGGCCTCAACTCTGTTCTTGCTTGCACAAACATCGTAAGAGCTGTTGTTTATATAATTGTGCAATTTGCTTAGAATATTAAAAGAAAATGAGGAAATGTGGCTCATTGTTACACAAGTCACCAACACTATCTTTCCACTCTCCCACTTCCTGTGTTTGCTACTCAAGTGGCATCCTCATTGTATGTCAGGGACACTGGAGTAGTTGGAAGGGGCTTTGGAGGGTAGAAAGGATCTCTCCTTCCTCTCCCTGGCTATTTTCAGCCTCTTACCATAAAACCCTTTCTTGATTACCCCATGCCAGAATTCATAGCTTGATATGATAATAAATGTTAACCTCCACCTCTGTCTTCTATTGAGAAGTGAATTTTGAAACCATGGTCTATAATGGCTAACGCTGTCAACTTGACAGATACTAGAATCACTTGGAAAATGGCCCTCTAAGGATTAGCTTGATTAATTGATGAAGGAAGGCCTGTTTTAATCATGAACAGGACAGTTCCTTCAGCAGAGGAGCCTGGACTGTAAGCAATGGTGGAAGGAAAGACAGGAGAGAGGAAAGGAGGGAGGGAGAGAAGGAGGGAAGGAGGGAGGGAGCTGAGCACTGGCCCACATGCTTCCTTTGTCTGCTCCCTGAGTGTGGATGCAAGGGAACCATCCACTGTCTTCAAGCTTCTGATGTCTTGACTTCCCCGACCACCGCGGACTGTATCTTGGACTCTGAGCCAGAGTAAACCCTTCTCCAGAGAGGTGCTTTTATCAGAGTATTTTAGCTCTTAGTCCAGTTTATAATAAGTATTTAATATGTGAGATTGTGAAGTACCCATTTATATTGAATAAATAGGATTTATATTGAATGCAACTTCTTGGTGTTCTTGACAATTCAAAAGATAGGCTGGTTTGTGTTAAACTGTTTTAATGAAAAGACAAAGGACATTATCATCATCATCATTGGCATCAGAAAAAAATTAAATTATCATATAGTAATGTCATCTTTGATTTTTACCATTGTTTTCTTCTTGGTCTTATGGTATAAGTTCTCTCTCTTTCTCTCTCTCTCTCTCTTCTCTCTCTCTCTTCTTCAAAATACATCACTTTTCATTTCCACAGTTCATCTCCTGGGAAGCACAGATCATTTCATTTATCAACTCAAAGTGCTGCTCTAATGATCCCATGGGGTTTTGCTTCTCCTTTACAATGAGTGTCCCCATGAGCCCATAGATCACCCAATAGAAAAGAATGCTTAGAAGCTCTCAATGGCTTCCCATCAGCCTTCAGGATAAAAGTCCAGATTCAAGACTGTCTTCCCTGTTGCCTGACTCCAGCCACCTCCTGATGTTCCTGTGCTCACCTTCATTATGAACTGTTCACAGGGTCACCAACACACATCGTCACCAGGCCCTGGGAACTCCTGTAAAGGCCATGTCATCATGTTTTAGGTCCAAGAGGATTCTAACCTATAGCAATTTGTCTCACTGGTGGAAAAACACTTCAAAACTGGGCATGTACCATGCTGCTGTTTCAGGACTTAGGGGCAGGTTGTTTTCACCTTCTGATGGCCTGAGATTATGTGAATTAGATATGTAGCAGAATTCATTCCACCCCTGAGGAGGAGTGGCCTGAGAGTATGAGGCCTGTGCTTGGAATCAGCTTCACAGAGGGAGAGACCTCTGGACCATATTCTCTGGAGTCCAACACGGGGGTGTTCATTTGGATTTGAAGGTGTTTCTAAAATCAGCATTATATGGTATTTTCTTTATGAGAAACTATTTTCTCCCTCTGACTTGGACTTGGAATCAGTAGAATTCTAGCAATTTGCAAATTCTGTATTTTTCGGTGTGTATATCTTTGAGTTGATGCCCCATAGCCCTGTTATTTTGAGAGTTTCTTATAACAAGTGTTTAGACATGAAGACTATATTGTGGTTTCATTGTGGGCTTTATTGCACTGTGTTCTGCATTTTATACAGATCTGTTCTGTCCAGGCTTATTTTGACTTTCCTTCTGTATGTTTAGTATCAACCTTGTAGGTATTAGGTGGAGCTTAAATTCACATATAAGCAAATTGATAGCTAAATAAGCATTTGTGTGAAGAAACATAACTCAGAGTTATTTCCAATGTTGTAGTTTAAGGAAATGCATGAGGGAAAACTTCATTTTCTTTGGCATGGATCCTTTCTTCCTGGTATATTCCAGAAGAAAGTTTTAAATCAATAAGGCCTATGCACACATAAAAGGGGAATTAACCAAAGTTCCCAAGTTCTCTTAGAAAACAGAAAAAGTGGTTACAGAGCGTTAAGTGTGCAGACACACAAGACATCACACTCTGCCTCCTCACCAACCCAACATGGTGCCAACAGAAACTGCCAGACAAACTAGTACAAATGTGGAATTTATTGGCAAAAGGGCACGTGAGACGTGGGCACAGAGTTTGCTAGTGAGAGAGAAGATTTCCATCCAAAATACCATTTACAATCTGGCTACTCCATATTGCCCTTGGTGGCAGAAATGAGCATAACTGGGGCAGAAGGTCTAACCCTTCAGTCCAGTTAGTGTTTGTACTGACACAGAATTGTGACAGAGTGGCAGTATGACTCAGGGTTCTAAGGACCTGAGGATCTGGGAGAGGAGTGCTTGCCTACTGTGTGCAAGGTCCTGAGTTTGATTCCTCAGTTGCGTATCATCACCATCATCATCACCACCACCACCACCACCACCACCACTCTGGGAAAATATAGCTTTTATATCTGTCCACTAGTATTTTGTCATGCACTTGGCTGATATAGTTTGATTATGTACATAGTATTGCATTAGCTTATCAACATGTAACATCTATCTGCTCTCCCCCGTCTCTCTCTCTCTCTCTCTCTCTCTCTCTCTCTCTGTGTGTGTGTGTGTGTGTGTAAAACATAATCAGATGAAGAATCAAATTGATTTTTGGAATCTGTGACTTGCCTGACTTTTCACATGGGTTTTAATTACCTTTTTAAAAATTTATTATTTCACAGTGTGTGGACAATATACGGTGTAATGGATTGATGACTATAGTCTTCGAAGAGAATTCCAAAGTTTCTGTGCCACATATGATTAAGTAAGTGCAGAAATCCTCTTCCTTCCATTTTAATCAAAGATCATCATAGATTAAGAAGTCTTGAACAGAACACTGTCAGTAGGGTTGGGCTCTTCTGGAGAGCATACATCTTGTCAGACGTGAAGTCATTCATGTTAACCCCCTATAACCAACAAGAACTGATATCAAATGCCTTTTCAGATTCACAGCACACGGGCAGCTAGCATTGAGATTCGTTTCTGTGCTATTAACATATAGCCTCATTCAGGACAAAATTCTTCTCAAGATGTTCAAGTTCAGTATTAAAAACTGCTCACAGTCAGGGGGTAGATGATGGTGTGGCTGAGTTGTTTGGCATCCTCTCAGTGAGTATGAATCCTCTCACTCAGACTTGGCTGTCGAGCCAGGTTCAGACGTTGACCACACCTGATGGGCATCAGCTGGCATGAATGTGGCATTATCCGCTCACTGCATGTGTCTGGCTTTGCTCAGAGACCATTGCTCCAGGTTGCTATCTTGTCCATTCTTCAACAAGCAAGGCCTGTAGCTCAACTGGATTAGGAGGCCACAGTTTAGAATGAGGGATTACACTAATAGCTACCAACTATGCTTGTCAGAGCCCTCTGGGTCAACAGTCTTGAGCCTGTGTATTTTTTCATTTCCAAATTTAGAAAGTGGGGAAGAAATTGTCTTTTATTCTCATTTTATTTTTGGTTGTTTTTGTTCCACATTGTTTTCATGTTTTAATTGTATGTGAATGGGTTATTCATCTGCATGCATGTCCGTGCGCCATATGCATGCAGTGCACGTGAAGGCCAGCAGAGGGCATCAGCTCCCCTGGGACTGGAGTTGGGGCAGTTGTGAACCGCCATGTAGAGGCTGAGAGTTGAACTGAGATCTTCTGGAAGAGCATCAGTGCTCTTAACCATTGAGCTCTCTCTCCAGTCCCCTGCATTCCACATTTTTAGAGTAGTGTGTTTTCTTTAAAAACAACTTGGCTATAAATTTTTTAAGTTATTTGAAAATAAGAACATTTCTTTCATGCTTTCCTGTGTGGATATTTTCAGGTCTGAGCTGTCATGCTGAGACAAACTGCAACCTTACCTCTAGAAGGATGGTCGTGCGCTTCAGAGCCGTATTAGCGTGGTCCCAGTGTACAAGAACATCACATGAAGGCACAGAATGCAATACCAGAAAAATACTAAAATGAAATTAAAAAATAGCACCTTAAATTTTAGTCAATTTTAAAATATTTTGGGGAGAGCTGTTTTTAAACTCTAGAGCAAAGATTCTGTTTGGATTTAATTTCCTAGGTTTTTAATTTGGAAATTTCTTTTTGAATTGATTAAAATACCTGAATATTCAGAACCAGAATGGAATATTAAGTCAGGTTTAAGTTATGTTTGAATTTTTTAATAGGATTTTCTTATTAATTTTTATGTGAGAATTCTGATTTCACATAGAATATATATTTGAGATTCCATGTTGCTTTAGAATCATAATGGTAAGTCAGAAGCTGTAGGTAAGTTCAAAGCCTGTGGAAACCAAGGCAATTGCATATCGACCTTGTACACGGTTTGATGACTTCCAAAGTTAACAAAAACTTCAGTTGTGTGTCTGACCCTTGGTGGCTTGTGCCACACACATTTACTGTCCCCTACCATGACAGGGTACCTGCCCATTCTCATTTGCATAACCATGTTCACACGGACCAAACTTTTCTGCCTTTGAATTCCTGGAAGTGACACAGGAATGAGAGACCTGCTGACCAACCAGCCAGGGCTCCCCTGCCACACTTGCTATAGACCTAAGACACAGAGAAGGTTCATGATTTATTTATCCATTTGCAAGCCTCACTGGCTCTCTTGAGTCAGAGGAAAGTATAGCATAAAGGCTGTAATTCTGCTTCTTGTGCATCTGTCTCCATGGCTACAAGCCAGTGGAGAGGCAGGGATGGGAGGGGCGTGAACCTTTTTCAGAGTTAACAGGAAAACATCCTAACAGAGCCACATCTTGTTATTGGCATGACATCATAAACACTTGCTTCCTTCTGAAACTAATCAATTATAATGGGCGATTGGGCTTTGATCTCTCAAGTTTGCTTTTTATGTGTTTTCCAAAAAGAAGCTGCTACTGCTATTGGAAGTTTAAGCAAACACACTGTGGCTTTCTTGGGAGTCCCTCGGGAAACCATGGGAGAGCCTAGTCAGGGTGATAAAAGAAAATTAAGTAATTTGATAATATTTAATTTCTTTTCTTAAAATGAAAATGCAGTCATGAATTTGAAGGAAAGTGCTGTAACTAGTTTAACTTAATCTCATGCTGACTGCAACACATTTTCCCTCCTAGTGTTTTGAACAAACTAATTATAGTGAAAATGATGCAAAGCTCAAAACTAGTCAGAAGGCAAAATAGTGACAGCTAATGCAGGAAAACAGCCCTTTAGATGGTAGATAGACTGAGGCTTCCTTTCTTTTAGTAATACCTGACCTTTACTGTTTTGGAAAATGGAGATTTTGATGGAAAAAGTGAAAGAAAAACTGACTATTTTATTCAACCATTTCAGGACAGACTGATTAATTCATAAAAGTTACTAGAGTCTTTTGATAAATGAGAACCCAAGAGGCAGAAAGCTGCTGTTGGTTGGGAAACATGCAGTAAATAGATGAAAGAGCAGTGTAGCTCTTTAAAAAGCTTCCAAAGACCCACTAGCACATTTCCAAAATCAATAATGGGAATAAAGTCACCAGGCTACCCTTGGCCAGGTCCTTTGCAGAGGACGGCTGGCCATTTAAAATGCTCTTTCATGGGACAGATGAAGTGCACCTGCCTATACTACACATAACCCGTGCCAGAGCAAGCAAAGGAAGCCATTGATTCCTGCTCAGCCAAAGAAAAGAAATATCTAATTGAAAAGTCTTCAAAGCGTTAAAAGGCCTAAGTAGGAGCTCTCATAAAAACACCAGCTGATTCTTAGCAAGACATTGGCTCTCGAAAGTGCATGTTTTAACATCCTTTAACAAAGTAGTGAAGGCCAGTGCTGCCAATGTTCTATTCTGATGCTATCCCGTAAAGGAACAGAATTGGTAAGGAAGCAAAGCCTAAAGGGGCTCCAGTGGCCCTCCTAGTGAGGCCACCAGTGAATGGCCTTCTACTGAAGTCGAGGCAGCAGATGGAAGGATTTGCAGAACTATGAAGTAGAGTTTTTCACATGGTGCCAGTATTAGGTAGTATTCACAGGTCTATTAGCCAGTATTATTTTTTTTTAAAGAATTAATTTCTTATATTGCAGAATACTGAAAACAGAATGCAAATTTAGCATGTCAATGTGTGAGTTAAATCATATTTAAAATTTAAGCATATTAACAAACCAGAAAGACTAAAATAAACACATTCAATTTAAGAAGTTAGGGAAACATGAAAAGACCCAGCAAGATGGCACAGTGGGGAAATGTATCCTTAGCCCAGTGACCTGGGCTTGACCCCTGGGACCCACTCTGTAGAAGGAGAGAACTGACTCCTACAAGTTGTCCTTTGAACTCCACATGAATCTTCCCACATAAATAAATATATAAATTAATTAAATCAATAAAATATATAATATATAATAAAATATAAATAAATAAAAGGAAAAATAAAAAAATTAAGTAAAATAAAAGGAGAGATGTTAAGAAGGATGAGAAGTCAAATATAAGAGAGTACTGGAAGGTCATAGTAAGTAAGAATAGACAGCAACACGTTATAACCTCAGAATTTAATTGGCAAATCAAAGATTTGGTTTTAGAAGGTAACATAATAAATTGTATCTTGTATACTGGTATTACATATTTATAATACAATGTATCCTGATGTTTTACACAGCACAAATATCTACATGTTCCTCTTTGTACACTAGGGCTTGTCACCACTCTGTTTTAAGCATACCTCTGAAATTCTGCTTTAGGTGCATGAGCGATCTTTCTTCTTTCCACTAAAGATGACATTGGTATCACCTTTCTAATAAAACAAGATTGAGTTAGAGCAAGAAGGAATCCACACAGTAAAATCACATGTCATTACAACCCCCATAATTCGTTCTAGCCTCCCTAACTCAGAATGTCCTGTGGCACGTGGTGTTCCCAAACACATCTGTGGCATGCCATTCACCCGAATATCGCTCTGTCATCTGTGGAAGACACCAGAAGCCACATTTGAGTGTGTGTTTACAAACGCTGCAGCTCTCAGTGGCTCAGGCGGAAGCTGAGTCAGCTTTGCTCACAGGCTCCTGCTTTGCATGTAGGTCTGATGCCCGTCTTCATAAAGACGACACTGACATCTGTTTCAGTAAAACACTCAATTCCTGCAAAGTGCCCCAGATCCGCTACGCCAGCGTGGAGCGCCTCTTGGAGCGGTTGACAGACTTGCGGTTTCTGAGCATCGATTTCCTCAACACCTTCCTGCACACCTACCGCATTTTCACCACGGCCACCGTGGTGCTGGCAAAGCTCTCAGACATCTACAAGAGGCCTTTCACGTCCATTCCGGTCAGGTACTCCGACTTTGTGGATGTCAGTCTCTAGGAGCATCTCCTAAGCTATTGGCTCACCTTTGACCTTACGCCATCAGCGGAAGTGTTAAGTTAAAGGTCTCAGAGTTCCCTAGGGAAGATGTGGAGACGCCTGAAGTCTCCAACTGACCTTAGATTACTCTATGATTATTTAGAAGCTGGCTCATTTATGTTAGCATTATCACCATCATTACTACTTCTTCTTCTTCTCCTTCTTCTTCTTCTTCTTCTTCTTCTTCTTCTTCTTCTTCTTCTTCTTCTTCTTCTTCTTCTT
>JADRCH010000005.1:9643417-9690094 GCA_019843965.1 Rhynchomys soricoides | reverse complement strand
ACATGATAGGGGTTAGTGAGAGCCCCTTAGAGCGACTGTCCTTCCTGAACATGAACAGTCTTTCCCTGCTTTGACGCCATGAGCAGCCCCCTAAGCAGAACTGCCTAGTGTTCCTAAGGCATCCAAACACTGACTCAGATGAAAACAAAAGATCTTCTAATGTTTTTCCTCGCTTCTGATCTTACCACCATGACGATTTTTTTAACACTAAGAAAGTTGAGCAATCAGAAGCATTCATAACAGATCACTAGAACTTTTCCACAGCCTTTGAACAAAGCCTCATTCCACCCTTCCTTCAGCTTCCGGCAAAGCACCATTCTATTTTCTGTTGCCTTAAGTCTATTGGAAGTGAAATTACACCATTTTTGGTCTTTTGCAGCTGATTTACTTCACTTACCTTAGTGGCCTTAAGGCTCAATGTTGTATGTAAAAGGATTTCCTTAATTTTTAAAGAAGGTGCAAGGAACATGACTATAAATATCTCTTCAAGATCCTGATCTCAGTTATCTTGGGAAGCACATGTAAGCACCCACACATACAAGTACACACACATACACACACCCACACATGAGCACACATATGCATATCCAAACATACACACAAGCATACACACATGTACAACATAAACACACACACAAGAACACACAGGATAGCACACACATGCACACCATCAATACATAAACAGAAGCAAACACACATGAGCCCACACAGAAGAACACATATACAAGAGCACACACATACAGACATACGAGCACACACATGCACACATGAGCACAGACACATGTATACACATGAGTACCTACACACTAGCATACACATGTGCACACCTGAGCACATGCACAAAAGCACACACATGAGCACATGTATGCACACACAAGAGCACAGAAACATGAGCACGCACATGTATACACGTGAGCACATACACACAAACACACATACCTGCATACACACAAAAGCATACACATACACACACAAGAGCACATACATGTATGTATACAAGCACATACACACACTTTGGCCTCTGACTTCTTTAGTTCTGATCTTCCAACTGTAGCCTTGGAGTGCACAGCCTTGGTGTAGAATGCTTAGGACACTGTTTATTTAGTGTGGGTTAAAGATGAAGCGTTTACCTTTTTCTCTTGGAGCAATAAGCTAGAAGACTGTTAGATTTAGGGCCCAATCTGTTTGTAGCTGTTATACTATCTAAAACTATGTCATTCATAATCAACAGAAGTTTGTTTTTCAGAGCTTCCAGAGGGCAACATATCCCAGATATGAACATTTTTTCCCGGTGTAGAGTAATAGAAGTGTAGAAAGCCTCATGTGAGCAAGGAGCGGGGTCAGAGGAAGGAACCTACTCCTGGCTAACAGCATGGGATTTTTATGAAGGTAGAGCTTTTGTGACTTAATCATCCTTAAAGGTCCCAACTCAGCACAATTGGTCTAGGCATTAATCTTCCAACATAGGGGTAGATTCAAACCGTAGCATGAAGAGATTCTGATAAATGAGAAAAATCTCCTGGGCAAGGTTCCCTGGGTACTTCAAAGCCTTGACTGCTTAAACCCCGAGGCTGGCAGATGGAGAGGACCTGGGACTAAAGGTGTTCATTCCCACAGTCCAGGATTAGCTAAAGTGAAGGCAGAATTACTCTTTCCTACTGGGTTTGCCTCAAACAAAAGATTTACAGTTTATTGTAAGAGTTGGCATCTCTGGGTGCTAATAGGTTAGAAAAAATATTTTGCATTTTCAGCTCATTGTGTGCTGTTGGTCTTCCCTTCTGGGTGGGGCAGAAAGTCCAAGGTATCTGGTTGATGAGCTGGTTGAGATAAGGCTGTACTCTAGAAATGTCTGTTCCTCTGCGTCCTGGGCTGTCCAGGTGTAGCTGCCTGCTAACATAGCCCCGTTGGCTCTTTGCAGCCTGATAGTAGGAGCTTCTTTACATCTCAATTCCCTTTTCTTTCGGGAGCTGCTTCCAATGTCTTTTCCTATGGTCATTTCCCAGTTATCCCTAAAAGCATTTGAGATAGCATGAGTCAGACTCATGACCAGACACACTGGATGAAAAATAGAATAGGTGGAGGAAACAGGTGATGGGGGGAAGAGTGGAAAGTTACAGGAGGATCGGGGTTACGTGGTCTTCTGTGTGGTCCTCTGAGCCCGGCGTCCTTGACTTTGCTTCTGAGTTTCTTATTTGACAGAATAGAGCAATTATGTGATTCACACTGAAAGCTGAGGACAGCTTGTCTGAGCAGGTTCATCTTCCCTGGCTATTGGGACTTGATAAGTGGATCCCCACAGTAGAAGGCTTAGAATTAAAACTGCTGTCACGGTGGTTCTGTGGGCTTTCTTCTCAATAGATAAGACGGATCCATTTTAGACTCAATTTTTATTCTGCGCTGGTGTATGCGCAACGTTGGTTATGAATAGCTTCATGGGAGACATGGTGGAACACTGAGGCATCAGCCTGGTGATTCTGTGTGTGTGTGTGTGTGTGTGTGTGTGTGTGTGTGTACATGCATGCTTGTGTTTGAGTGTGCACAGATATATGTGACATCTGTGTAAGTCAAGGATGCTGCTCCATTCCCTTTGTTGTCCAGTCCTGAAAAACTCCAAAAAGGCAGAGAAATGGAAGGCTCAGACCAATCTTTAATTTGAAAGATGTTTGCATGTGCTTTGCATAAAATTAAGAGTCAAAACATCTGACAAACTTGAATAAGGCTCCAGTACCAAGAGCTGCTACATTTTTATTTTTTTTTTTTGCTTTGCACTTCAGAATCCAGCCCCACACAACCTCACTGTGTAACATCAGCTTTGTCCACGACATCCACAGAGAGCATAGGTCTCTCTGCCTGCCACCCAGTTTTAGGGTAAACTCATTCAAATGCTGGTGACCACTGCCTAATCTCACTGTCACTACAATGCAATAGTTCAAGCAAACTTTAAATGGCATGGATAAAAAGAGAAATACAAAATATCCCTCAAAATAAACAGGGCAATAATTTTTTAGACATAAATAATGCATTTCATTTTTCTACAACCCACTCTCCAAATCTACTCTAGGCTCATCTAATGGCCACTTGGCCCTCCTGGCCCAAGAGGCCCGTTCCTGCTTTTCTCTTCCCTAAATGTTTCTTTAAAAAAAAAAAAAAAGAAAAGAAAAGAAATTTATCAATGATGGCTTCTTAATGAAAATTAACCCCAATGGCAGTCAAGGCAGGAACGGAGAGCCCAGTGGCTGCTTCACAACTGCTGCTCCTTACCTAACCCTGTTCACTCAGACAGTGATTATGCAACTCACCCACCAAAGTGTGGTGGCACAGCCCACAGCACCAGAGTCTGTTTCCATGTTCTAAGTTTGAAAATTGCATGCCTGGAGGCTGAAAGTGCTCCTGATTTTAGCATTTGTTTTGAGCCCACATCTGCCCACTTGTCCTGTAGGCAAAGCTGTTAGCAAAGTGCTTGGGTGGGAGTGAGCAAGCCAGAGGAGTGCTTGCCTACTCTACAGGGATGGTAGGACTTCTTCTGTAGGCATGTGTTCGCTTACAGTTACCCGTTGGGTTCCTGCTCTTTCAGGACATCAAGGTCCTATTTTGTTCTCTCAGTCGATACAGTAACTAAAATACGTAATATTTTATTGCTATTTCCTCCTCCCCTCCGATGAATGAGTGTGTGCTCAGATTGAACCAAGGATTTGTATTTGATATTCTGTTCTTCTTCCACAACAGATGCTTCCCATTACTGAATGTTGAAGGAGCGATTTAGAAAATAATGAAACAGCTAAGCACTGGGATTTTTCTTTTTGCATGCATCTTGCCAGCTTTACTGCAATTATGTCATTCAGGAAAAGATTCTAAGCACTTCCTTTCTCTGCTGTGTTTCAAAGGATGAAAATTGTGGCCACAATTCTAAGGGAGTAAATAATATGAAAATTTAAAAATAGCTTTACATGAAATCGTTGTTGGTTTTTAACATTTGTTGAGCAAATCCTTGAATGGTGTGACAAGGGAAGGAGCTTAGTTGACTAGGACAATATATCAGTGGAAATGACATTAAAATTTATCACCGTGAGTCAATTAAAGACCTGATTCAAAAGCAAATAAAGACCCGTTGGATACATATTAGTTTGTTGGTTTTGTTGTTGTTGTTGTTGTTTTGTTTTGTTCTTTTTCTGTTTTTGGAGTCTGAGCACCGGTTCTGTTTTCTTTTTTCTTTCTTTCTTTTTTTTTTTTTTTTTAATTTTTCTGATACTTTATTTACATTTCTAATGTTTTCCCCTTTCTAGGCCTCCCCTGTGGAAACACCCTATCCCATCCCCCTCCACCTGCCTCTAAGAGGGTGCTCCCCCACCCACCCACTTCCAACTTCCCTCCCTGGCATTCCCCTACACTGGGGCATCTAACACTCTCAGACCCAAGGGCCACTCCTCCCACTGATGGCCAATAAGGCCCTCCTTTACCACATATGTGGCCAGCACCATGGGTCCCTCCATATATATTCTTTGATTGGTGGCCCAATCTCCAGGAAAACTGGGGTGGGGGTGGGGGTGGGGGGAGGGAGGCCAGCTGACATTGTTGCTCCCTCCCCATGGGGCTGCAAACTCCCTCAGCTCCTTCAGTCCCTTCTCCAACTCCTCCATCTGGGACAGCACACTCAGACCAATGATTGCTGTGAATTGAATCATGGGTGTTCCGAACTTTTGGGCTAATATCCACTTATCAGTGAGTACACACCCTGTTCATTCTTCTGAGACTGAGTTACCTCACTCAGGATGATATTTTCAAGTTCCATCGATTTGCCTGCAAATTTGATGAAGTCATTGTTTTTAATAGCTGAGTAGTATTCCATTGTGTAAATGTACCACATTTTCTGTATCCATTCCTCTGTTAAAGGACGTCTGGGTTGTTTCCAGTTTCTGGCTATTATAAATATGGCTGCTATGAACATAGTGGAGCATGTTTTCTTATTACATGTTGGAGCATCTTATGGGTATATGCCCAGGAGTGGTATAGCGGGGTCCTCAGGTAGTACTATGTCCAATTTTCTGAGGGTCCACCAAACTGATTTCCAGAGTGGTTGTACCAGCTTACAATCCCACCAGCAATGGAGGAGTGTTCCTCTTTCTCCACATCTTCGCCAGCATCTGCTGTCACCTGAGTTTTTGATCTTACCCATTCTGACTGGTGTGAGGTGGAATCTCAGGGTTGTTTTGACTTGCATTTCCCTGATGACTAAGGATGATGAACATTTCTTTAGGTGCTTCTCAGCCCTTCGAGTTTCCTCAGTTGAGAATTCTCTGTTTAGCTCTGTTTGCCCTTTTTTGAAAGGGTTATTTGGTTCTCTGGAGTCTAACTTCTTGAGTTCTTTGTATATATTGGATATTAGCCCTCTGTCAGATGTAGGATTGGTAAAGATCTTTTCCCAATCTGTTGGTTGCTGTTTTGTCCTATTTACAGTGTCCTTTGCCTTACAGAAGCTTTGCAGTTTTATGAGGTCCCAGTTGTCGATTCTTGATGTTAGAGTATAAGCCATTGGTGTTCTGTTCAGAAACTTTCCCCCCATGCCTATGTGTTTGAGACTTTTCCCTACTTTCTCTTCTATTAGATTCAGTGTATCTGGTTTTATGTGGAGGTCTTTGATCCATTTGGTCTTGAGCTTTATACAGGGAGATAGGAATGGATCAATTTGCATTCTTCTACATGCTGACCTCCAGTTGAGCCAACAACATTTGTTAAAAATGCTGTTTTTTTCCACTGGATGTTTTTCGCTCCTTTGTCAAAGATCAAGTGTCCATAAGTGTGTGGGTTCATTTCTGGGTCTTAAATTCTATTCCATTGATCTACCTGCCTGTCACTGTACCAATGCCATGCAGTTTTTATCACTACTGTTCTGTAGAACAGCTTGAGGTCAGGGATGCTGATTCTCCCAGAAGTTCTTTATTGTTGAGAATAGTTTTTGCTATCCTGGGTTTTTTGTTATTCCAAACAAATTTGAGAATTGCTCTTTCTAAGTCTATGAAGAATTGAGTTGGGATTTTAATGGGGATTGCATGGAATCTGTAGATTGCTTTTAGCAGGATGGCCATTTTTACTATATTAATCCAGCCAATCCATGAGCATGGGAGACCTTTCCATCTTCTGAGGCCTTCTTCAATTTCTTTCTTCAGAAACTTGAAGTTCTTGTCATACAGATCTTTCACTTGTTTGGTAAGAGTCACACCAAGATATGTTATATTGTTTGTGACTATTGTGAGGGGTGTCATTTCCCTAATTTCTTTCTCAGCCTGTTTATCCTTCCAGTGTAGGAAGACTACTGATTTGAGTGAGTTAATTTTATATCCGGCCACTTTGCTGAAGTTGTTTATCAACTATGGCAGTTCTCTGGTGGAGTTTTTCAGGTCACTTAAGTATATGATTAAATCATCTGCAAATAGTGATATTTTGATTTCTTCCTTTCTGATTTGTATGCCTTTAACCTCCTTTTGTTGTCTAATTGCTCTGGCTAGAACTTCAAGTACTATATTGAATAGATAGGGAGAGAGTGGACAGCCTTGTCTAGTCTCTGGTTTTAGTGGGAATGATTCAAGTTTCTCTCCATTTAGTTTGATGTTGGCTACTGGTTTGCTGTATATTGCTTTTACCGTGTTTAGGTATGGGCCTTGAATTCCTGATCTTTCCAAGACTTTTATCATGAAGGGATGTTGAATTTTGTCAAGTGCTTTTTCAGTATCTAATGAAATGACCGTGTGGTTTTTTTCTTTGAGTTTGTTAATGTAGTGGATTACGTTGGTGGATTTCCGGGTATTGAACCATCCTTGCATCCCTGGGATAAAGCCTACTTGATCGTGATGAATGACCATTTTGATGTGTTCTTGGATTTGGTTTGCAAGAATTTTATTGAGTATTTTTGCATCGATATTCATAAGGGAAATTCGTCTGACGTTTTCTTTTATTGTTGGGTCTTTGTGAGGTTTTGGCATTGGTGTAACTGTGGCCTCATAGAATGAATTGGGTAGTGTTGCTTCTGTTTCTATTTTGTGGAATAGTTTGAAGAGTATTGGTATTAGGTCTTTTTGGAAGGTCTGATAGAATTCTGAACTAAACCCATTTGGTCCTGGGCTTCTTTTGGTTGGGAGACTTTTAATGACTGCTTCTATTTCTTTATGGATTATGGGACCATTTAGATGGTTTATCTGATCCTGACTTAACTTTGGTATTTGGTATGTGTCTAGAAAATTGTCCATTTCATTCAGATTTTCCAATTTTGTTGAGTATAGGTTCTTTTTGTATAGGATCTGATGATTTTTTGAATTTTCTCAGATTCTGTTGTTATATCTCCCTTTTCATTTCTGATTTTGTTAATTTGGGTACTGTCTCTGTGCCCTCTGGTTAGTCTGGCTAAGGGCTTATCTATCTTGTTGATTTTCTCAAAGAACCAGCTCCTGGTTTTGTTGATTCTTTGTATAGTTCTTTTTGTTTCTACTTGGTTGATTTCAGCCCTGAGTTAGATTATTTCTTGCCTTCTACTCCTCTTGGGTATATTAGCTTCTTTTTGTTCTAGAGCTTTCAGGTGTGCTGTTAAGTTGCTAGTGTATGCTCTCTCCAGTTTCTTTTTGGAGGCACTCAGAACTATGAGTTTTCCTCTTAACACTGCTTTCATTGTGTCTCATAAATTTGGGTATGTTTTACTTTCATTTTCATTAAATTCTAGGAAGTCTTTAATTTCTTTCTTTATTTCTTCCTTGACCAAGTTATCATTGAGTAGAATGTTGTTCAGCTTCCATGTGTATGTGGGCTTTCTGTTGTTGTTGTTCATTGAAGACCAACCTTAATCCTTAGTGATCTGATAGGAGGCATGGGATTATTTCAATCTTCTTATATCTATTGAGGTTTGTTTTGTGACCAATAATATGATCAATTTTGGAGAAGGTACCATGAGGTGCTGAGAAGAAGGTATATTCTTTTGATTTAGGATGAAATCTTCTATAGATATCTGTTAATTCCATTTGGTCCATAACTGCTGTTAGTTTTACTGTGTCTCTGTTTAGTTTGTGTTTCCAAGATCTGTCCATTGATGAAAGTTGAAGTCTCGGACTATTATTGTGTGAGGTGCAATGTGTGCTTTGAGCTTTAGTAAAGTTTCCTTTATGAATGTGGGTGCCCTTGCATTCAGGGCATAGATGTTCAGAATTGAGAGTTCCTCTTGGTATATTTTTCCTTTGATGAGGATGAAGTGTCTTTCCTTATCTTTTTCGAGACTTTTGGTTGAAAGTTGATTTTATCTGATATTAGAGTGGAAATTCTTGCCTGTTTCTTGGGACCATTTGCATGGAAAATTGTTTCCCAGCTTTTTACTCTGAGGTGGTGTTTGTCTTTAGCACTGAGGTGCATTTCCTGTATGCAGCAAAATGCTGGGTCCTGTTTATGTATCCAGTCTGTTAGCTTATGTCTTTTTATTGGGGAATTGAGTCCACTGATGGTAAGAGATATTAAGGAATAGTGATTGTTGCTTCCTGTTATTTTGGATGTTATTTTTATGTTTGTGTGGCTATCTTCTTTTGGGTTTGTTGAAAGACTACTTTCTTGCTTTTTCTAGGGTGTAGTTTTCCTCCTTCTGTTGGTGTTTTCCATCTATTATCCTTTATAGGGCTGGATTTGTGGAAAGATATTTTGTAAATTTAGTTTTGTCATAGAATATCTTGTTTTCTCCATCTATGATAATTGAGAGTTTTGCTGGGTATAGAAGCCTAGGCTGGCATTTGTGTTCTTTTCAGGTCTGTATGAGATCTGACCAGGATCTTCTAGCTTTCATAGTCTCTGGTGAGAAGTCTGGTGAAATGCTGATAGGTCTGCCTTTATATGTTACTTGATCCTTTTCCCTTACTGCTTTTAATATTCTTTCCTTGTTTAGTGTATTTGTTGTTTTGATTATTATGTGATGGGAGGAATTTCTTTTCTGGTCCAATCTATTTGGAGTTCTGTAGGCTTCTTGAATGTTTATTTCATCTGTTTCTTTAGGTTAGGGAAATTTTCTTCTATAATTTTGTTGAAGATATTTACTGGCCTTTTAAGTTGGGAATCTTCACTCTCCTCTATACCTATTATTCTTAGGTTTGGTCTTTTCATTGTGTCTTTGATTTCCTGGATGTTTTGGGTTAGGAGTTTTTTGTATTTTGCATTTTCTTTGACTGTTGTATCAATGTTTTCTATGGTGTATTCTGTACCTGATATTCTCTCTTTTATCTCTTGTATTCTGTTGGTGATACTTGCATCTATGACTCCTGATTTCTTTCGTAGGTTTTCTATCTCCAGTGTTGTCTCCCTTTCTGATTTATTTATTGTCTCTATTTCCATTTTTAGATCCTGGATGGTTTTGTTCATTACCTTTGCCTGTTTGATTGTGTTTTCCTGTATTTCCTCTTTAAGGGCTTCTAGCTTTTTACCTGTGTTCTCTTGTATTTCTTTAAGGGAGTTATTTATTTCCTTCTTAAAGTTTTAAATATCATCATCATGAGAAGTGATTCCAAATCTGAGTCTTGCTTTTCTGGTGTGTTGGGGTATCCGGGGCTTGATGTGGTTGGAGAACTGGGTTCTGATGATGCCAAGTTGCATTTGTTTCTGTTCTTTATGTTCTTGCCCTTGCCTTTCTCCATCTGGTTATTTCTGGCGTTAAGTGGTCTTGCTCTCTCTGACTGTGGCTTGTCCCTCCTCCAAGCCTTTTTGTCAGTAGTCCTTGGAAACCAGCTCTCTTTGAGAGGAATTTGGGTTTGGAGAGCTGTGGTACAGGGTCAGCTCTGGAGTGCAAACAGAAACCAGAAGGATCCTCTTCCAAGGTGTTCCTTGGTTCCTGTATCCTGATGGCTCTGCAAGGGTTCATCTTGACCCAGCAATTTGAACAGAAGTGGTGGTCTTGCCTGTACTTGAAGGTGTGTTGGCACTCCTCGGAGACCGGCTCTCTCCTGGCACTATTTGAGTATGGAGCCCCATGTCACAGGATCAGCTCCCAGCTGTAGAAGGAGACCAGAAGGCCACTCTTAGTCCCTGTGTCCTGAGCGTTCTGGGCGGGTCCCTCTGAGCAGAGGTGCTGGCCTTACCCCCATTACAGTCTTGTCCACACTCCTGGGAGGCTAGCTCTTTCCCTGCGCTATTTGGATATGGAGCCATGTGGCACAGATTGAGGTCCCCGGCCACAGATGGAAACTGGAAGGCTCCTGTCCCAGGCTGCTCCTCAGTCCCTGTGTCCTGAGGATTCTGGGTAGGTCCGGCTAAGCGGTGAAGCTTGTCTTACCTCTCTGCTCACAGGCTTGTCCACACTCCTGGGAGGCTAGCTTTCTCCTAGTGCTATTTTGCTATGGAGCTGAGTGGCACAGACTAGGGTCCCTGGCCACAGAAGGAAACAGGAAGGCTCCTGTCCCAGGCTGCTTGAAGGTCCCTGTGTCTTGAGGGTTCTGGGAAGGTCCCTCTGAGCAGAGGTGCTGGCCTTACCCCCCTCACAGGCTTGTCCACAGTCCTAGGTGGCTAGCTCTTTCCCTGTGCTATTTGGTTATGGAGCCGCGTGGTACAGGCCATAGCGTAAACTGGAAGCCACATACTAGTTTTTGATTCGACTTTCTTTTGGAATAATACAAGTGTTATTGTTTTACTTACATAAAAAGCCAGGGGAAGGAATTTAGAAGCATCATTTCTGAAGCCCTGACTGCAGTCTTAGAAGGACACATCTTTCATTCTGGGGATATCAGCTGTCACCCCAAGACTCATATCACCTTAATCTTTCAACAGCTCATTGAAAAAGTTTCACTCGGGCTGGAGATGTAGTTTAGAGGGCAATGAGTCGCTAGTTAACACACCTTTTCAGGATAAGAGAGAACTGACTTATTGCTCTGTTGTCTAAAATTGTGGTTACTAGCCATTGCTGGCTACTATGTATTGACATGACTAGTGCTAGAGCGGAGTTAAAGTTTAACTTTAATTTTAATTCATATAAGTTTGCCATACACCCATGTTTGGTTAATGCTACGATGTTGGAGAAATGTATGTCTAGATCATAAAAAACGTTCTCTGGGCTTCCTGGGACATAGGGTTAGAGATCAAACTTAGGCTGCCTTAAGCAGACATCCTGGGCAAAGAAGAAATCCTAGTTTTGATTCCAATCTATTTTCTAATCTGAAAAAGTTCATTTTTCTATTTCAAGAAAAGCCATTCTGTAAGGCAGGGGACTCACTGCACACTTTCTGATCTCTTTAACTTCTTGTTGCCCTGGATAGAGTGGTGAGCCAAGGTTAGCCAACATGTTGGACACGATCAGTGGATCATTAGCCTGGGTAGTGACAATTATTATGTTCTTAATAATTTATTTTCTTAATGTTCTGTTGAGAAGAATGACTTGATTTTATAGGAAAGCACTTTAAATGTATAAGCCAATATGAAATGTTTATCAGTGGAGAAATTTGCATTTCCATGCCTGATTTTGCAGAGGTACTCTTGCACTCATGGCCTGGGTAACATTCCTGTGTTTTCCAGTAGCTGTCTTGGAGTCTGCACCAGCAGACAAAGTGGGAGACTCTGCAGACATGTCACCTTGTAGATCGCCCTCGACTCCCCGGCACCTCCGATATCGCCAGCCTGGAGGTAAGAGCTCAGGCAGGGATTTAGAAATAGAAAAGTCATCTTGGGCTTCTAGGTCAGTGTGCTGCTTGGTTATAATACTACCTAATGTAATATTAGTTCCAATGACTAACTCATCTTCCCACACCTTGTCTCCGAATCCATTCTAGGCTCACCTAATGGCCCCTGGGTTCCTCCTGACCTTCTGCTAGGCCATCTCTGCTTTTTTCTTTCCCCAGATATTTCTAAAAAACAACTAACAACAACAAAACTAACAAAGATGAGCTAATCTTTATAATTAATATTATACTAGCTAATATTATAACTAATATCATATAGGTAGCATTACATAGGTCCAAGAAGTAGAGATATAAATGATGGGGAAGCCTACTCTTATTCTGGCTAGTATTGCTGATTCTGGTATTGTGATGTGTTCTGTGCAGAGAAAAAGAATAAAATGTTCATCTTGGGGGATGACTAGTTGAGAGATCAGCATCCCTACCTTGAGTCCCAGTGTAAGCTCTATGAGTAGGCTTGGGAAAACCATACTAGTAATTCTTATTTTGTATAAAATAAAGTTCACTTGAATGGGACCATATAATTATTATTAGTGGTAGAACCTGGTATATACTTTCAAGGTAAAGTTATTAGAATTATGCTATATGATTCCATAGTTTGTTTTGAAACACAACAAATATCTACTAATTGGGAGAGAGACTGCTCAAAATGCAAAAATACTTTATTTCCCCATTTTCAGTCCTTTCTGCCCAAATGAATATCCAAATAAGAGTTGTTTTGAAATGTCTCCTTTATTGACCCTTTCCAAAGCTGATTATTTCAAGTCAGAAGAGAAAATTATGAAACCAGATTCATTCCAAGGGACCCAAGCCAAGTGGAGAGGTTGTTTTTGTCCCTTACTCTCAGGCGTCAGCTATGGCATGTTAGCAAAAGATGAAAGGCCATGTCTACAAGAGGCCACTGCCTTTGTGACCCCACCCTCTCTATAGGAGCTGTCATCATCAGCCCTTGGCAGTGAGAACAAGAAGAAGAGAGTAGGCTATGCTCTGACCAGATCGCAGTCCTTAAGTCAGATTCCTGGCCAGTTACCAATCACCTTGCCATTTGGGTTGTCCTGGAGAATGAAGGCAGCCCACTAGGCTTTCCTATCTTGTCACATGACTGCCATGGAATCAGATAAATATCTCCACTGTTCCTATTCCCCTGATCAATACAGAACCTGACACTTCACTTGGTAAATGTCACGGTGGCCTTCCTTGGGTTCATTGCCATCTAGAAGTGATCAGAGCCTACAGAAGACTGGCGAGAGTTAAATACTGTTCACCCGTTACTATTAGAGATTTGTTTCATAGTCATATGTGTATTCACATATAAAATTTTAATTTATGTAAGTATTTATTATTTGTTATTTGTCATAGAGACTTGAGAACAGAGGGAATAACTAGAACCTGGGATAAAATAGTAGCTACAAATAGGACAGAGTGACATATTTTCTTATTGTGCAGCTAATATTTTGATTGTTCACTAATACATTTGCTGCCTGTTTTCAAGTTTGGGAACATTGTGAACTTTACTTATCTATATATCTGTCTATTCATTATTAACTTATGCATTTATCTACCCATCTATCCTGTGTATCATCTATCTATCTATCTATCTATCCATCCATCCATCCACCCACCCACCCACCTATCTATCTATCTATCTATCTGTTGTGTATATACCAATGACTTATCCATCCATCTTATTTATTATCCATCTATTTACTTATTTATTTATAGTATTAATATTATAATTCAGGAGCAAGCTACTCAGTGCTTTTCAGATCAGAGTCAAAGCATACTGTTTTCTCTAAGAGCCTGAGGGAAAACCGTGACGTCTGGCCACAGCGTTAGGAAGTGCCATGTGACTAGTACAGTCTGAGATGTGAAAGCTGCTGCAGAGGCTGCTCATTATGTCCTTTCAATGCAAACAATTAAATGCTTCACATTGCATTCATTTATTTACTGGAGAGGGTGTGTATATGTGCCATGGCATGTGTGCAGACAACCCATGCAGATGACAACCTATGGGAACTGGCTCTGTGCCTCCACCATACAGGCACTAGGGCTTGAACCTGAGTTCAATAATCTGATTCAGATTAACAGATTTGGCAGTAAGCAGCCTTAAGAAAGTGTGTGTGTGTGTGTGTGTGTGTACACACGCACACATGTACCTATGCATGCATGTGTGGAAGCTAAATGTGGATATCAGATGTCTTTCTCTGTCCCTCAGCCCCTTCTGTTTTGAGTTAGGGACTCTCACTGGCCCTGAAATGCACTCATTTGTTGGACTGGGGGACCAGGTAGTTCTGGAGATCTATCTACCCCAGTGCTGGGATTGCGAGTGTGTGCTGCCAGGCTGGTGTTTTTGAGTGGGTGCTGGAGATGTTAACTCAGATCATCAAGCTTTTGCAGCAAGGATTTCACCCACTGAGACACCCACAGCCATAAATCCTTTCTGTTTTAAATAGGCTACACTTAATTCATCCTTCCGGTGGCATGGGATCAAACGAGAGGCCTCACACATGCTTAACAAACATTCAGACATGAACTGATAAAGAAATTGTACAGAAAACATAATGTAGAGTCTTCTTAAAATAGTTTTATGTTGTAATATTATTCACTTACCACAAAATTTTTCTTTTTAAAATATGTAGTTCGTTGGATTTTATATACTCAAAAGGCCAGGCAGCCATGACCATGGCTTAATGTTAGGACATTTTTATTACCTAAAAGAAATCTTATAGTCATCAACAAACTTTCCCACTTCTGCCTCGCCCGTAACCACAAATCTATAGTCTGTGTGTTTGTATTCACCTATTCTGTACATGTAGAGAATCACCCAGTGGGGGACCTTTAAAGCTGGCCTTTCCACCTAGCGAATGCTTCATCCATTTTATCGACTGTGTCAAACTTCATTCCTTCCTATGAAGGAATATTATCTTTTTCAAACCTATTTATCAGAGGCTGGGCGTTTCTCGTTTTGGGCTACAGTGAGTACCGCATCTGTGAATATCCATGTACACATTTTGCATGGATGAGTATCTTAGTTTGCTGTATGCCTAGACTGGAATTGCTGGTGTATAATTTCATTATTTGCCTATAAACAAGGATAGCATGGTGCCTGGCTGGGGCCCAACCATTGATCCAATATAAATCTTAAAATGAGAATATTCACCACAGAATATCATTGGTATCTCTCACTATTCCGTTCCATTTCTTTCTCTCTCTCTTTTTTTAAATTACCAGGACAGGTAGCTGACAGTGCCCACTGCTCTGTGTCACCTGCTTCTGCTTTTGCAATCGCCACAGCTGCAGCAGGACATGGGAGTCCACCAGGTGAGTCTTGAACCAGTGACCTTTGACTGTCAGGGTCTTGATGACGCTGGGGAAATCCAGTCGTTCATAGCGTTGGGAAATGAACCTGGAGGACCTTAGACTAAATGAAACAAGCTGGGCACAAAAACTAAATGCTGCATGATGTCACTTATGTTTGGAATCTAAAAGACTTGAACTCATGGAATCAGAGAGCAGAACAGAGGGGACAGGGGACAGGGGACTGAGGTAAGGCCCAAGGAGACTAAGGAGGCACTAGCTGCATAGTACAAAAGTTCAGTTACATTGGATGACAAGCTCTGGGGACAACAGTGCAGTCTGGTGACCGTGGTTAATAATAATAATGATAAAATAATAATAAATTAATACTAAAGATCTAGAGAGTGTATTTTAAAAGTCCTTATCTCAAAAAAGTAAATAATAATTATATTAATGAGCTTGGTTTTATCACACACACACACACACACACACACACACACACACACACATCATGTCATGCCCTAAAGACATGAAATAAAAGCAAGCAGCTAAACACCACCATCAGGTGAGTCTGAGTCTCACGTGTCTTTGGATTGTGCTTCTGAAAAATTCTGTGTCTGAGAGGAAATGTTGCTCTCCCCGGGTTGTTTTATGCTATTCTTCAGCGGTTGTGCCACAACGCTAAGCCATATTTCCTCTTCCCTTCAGAATCTGAAGCACTTGCAAGCTGTAGGGAGGCGTGTAGAGTGGAGAGCCTCAAGCCACCTGGCTGCTCCCTTATATTTGCTTCATGATTTCTTCTGAAAGGTTGCTGCTCAGTTTCCAGGGCAAAGAAAATATAATAAAAATAAAATTTTCGTGCTTTAATAGGTGAAAGTTATGTTTGTTATCTATGTCCTTTCCCTCCCAGGCAGAGGACACGACGTCAAAATAAATTTTCAATTGCTTTCAAGTAGACCCATTGCTGTGTCTGTGTGATCTTCACCAGTAATTCTAATCATGATTTGTGGAGCCATGGGAACAGATCTACTTTATTAATACCTGTTGCTGACCACAAAGGGGTCTCTTACCAGGGCCTATCTTTATAATAGTAGCTGGCAGAAAACATCTGTGTGGGTTGGGGTCTAAATCGATGATCAGAGAGATATGTTCATTAAGCACTATAGGTGGGGGGTGGGAGGAGATTATTTTCTGTCTCTCATCTAAATGGAAATCTTGGAGACTTGCCACCGTCAGGGTTTCAGCATACACATCACTGGATATGTCAAGGGGTGCTCTTTGTCTCAAATCTTCTTTAAGCATTACCCCAAAGGTTCCATCATCATAGAAGAAAACAGTCTGTAATGATCAAATCTTGACAAGCCTGCCCAATTTCCATGTACACTGAAAAAGCCTAGTTTGGTTTTATGTTTGTATTTTCACTTTTATTTATTAATGGTTTTAGAACATGTAGCCTGCACTGTCCTTGGATGAGAATTTCTTTTCCTTCCATACCTTTGCTCTCTTGGCTTGCCCGAGTCCACCCCTCTTCTCATCCAGAGCGCGCAGACCTTGCCTTCCCAAGCCTGGAATTCACATTGGCCTCTCTTAGAGAATGTGGCAACCTTTCAGGAGATGTGTGTAGGCTTCCGTGGACATGGCTGCATTGTTGGGCCTGCAGCACTCTGCTCTCCTATTTCTTCTCTCTGTTTATCACGCTGCACTGGTAAAGACCCACATCTCTCCCGGGAGCTCATCAACTGCAGAAGTAGCATCAACCTGAGTGTCCCCACTAAGCACCCCACATGTGCTGTCTGTATTTTCCCATCAGTATTTACACTATTCCACACTCTATATATTTGGTCATTTTTTTCTTGCTTATTTATTTCTTCAATGGATACAAAATCACAGAGGCAGGAAATTTTTGTGTATATACTTCAATACCCTCAATAGCTTGAATAGTATTTATTGTATGTATAGTAAATGATCAATGAATGTTTATTAGCTTCATGACTCCATCCCAGTGACTGGTTCCTCCTATGTGCAGTAATTTAGACTCAGTTCACAACCAGAAGATCCTGTAGCTGCCTGTACATTCTTGGTGCTGTGCTGTTTTAAGTTGTAGGATGTTGTTATTTTTGCTATCTTTTCTAGGATGAAAGGATTTGTCTGTCTGTTTCTCCAGATGTCTGGGGAAATGATATCTGTGACTATTAGGCAGCCCAGTGATCGGCTCCCCATGAGAGTGAGCTGTGCTTAGTTTCACTGTTCTGGACACCCACAGCTCTGAGCTGAGCATGTGGTGGGTTCCTAAGATGTTGTCTCGTTGGTACTGATGTGGCTGAAGAGTTTTCCTTACTCTCTTGACTCATAAATTCTTGAGACATAACTGAGTAGGAGGCTCTAGGTCATGGAGTGAGGGCTGCAAATCTGAAGGCATGAGCTAACTCACTTGCTGTAGCTCATATTGTGTAATCAGCAAGATCTGATTTCGTGTACAAACATCCACCAAAGCAGGCATTCAGTCTTCCCCAATAGGACTACCATCAAGGGTCTCCAG
The DNA here is from genome assembly GCA_019843965.1 of Rhynchomys soricoides. Lineage (NCBI taxonomy): Eukaryota > Metazoa > Chordata > Mammalia > Rodentia > Muridae > Rhynchomys > Rhynchomys soricoides. The sequence goes on along the minus strand of JADRCH010000005.1, from coordinate 9,672,580 downwards.
CCAGTCAGAGATGGCTCCAGACTTTGTGGGCATGCCTGATGATTATACAACCTGAGAACACACACTCAAGAAAAAGCATTCAAATGTCAAGATAAAAACATTTAAGCGTGGTAGCATATGCTTTTGATCCCAGCACTTCGGATTCGGAAGTAGATGAATCTCTGTGAGTTTGAGTATCCTGTTACACACAGAGAGGTCTAGGGCTACACAGTGAGATCCTGTTTAAAAAATTAGACAACAAAAACTATCAAGACAGATCTTTGCAGCATCTTCAAGGGTTTTAAAATAAAGAGGCCCTGAAGCTTAAGCTTTATGGCCTTCCTTGTGAATTTGCTTTTTAATCTACTATGCTTTGAATATGAGTAAGGTCCTGATCCTCACAGTAATGCTAATTGGGGAGTGGTAGCCTTATGAGGGTGAAAGGGATTGTGGGACCCTGCCAGTCACTCTTTCTCTCTCTTATGCTCTATTTGCTTTTCCAGGTACTACCCATCTGTAACTGTAATGACATTTACAGGAAATCTGTACTGTGGGCTGGAGGTTGGAGTACCGATGACCTGCAGTCAATAGTCACCTGTGTTTCTTCTAAGTTAATCCAAAGTTAGATGATATAATGAAAAACAGCTATAAGCTTGAAAGAGTTGGCCCAACATTCAGACTCCTGTGGAAATTAGTTGGGTTAGCTGACTGTGATGCCTAGAGAGAATGGCATGAATGGTCACTTTGGTTTTCCTCTATAGTGTCAGATTATTCAGAGTCTGCCTCCCACAGTGCTCCACTCTGTGGTACTGCTTTAACTCTGTACAAGCTGTACGTTGGCTAGAGTGTTATTTCAAGGCACTTGCTCAAATCTTAGAGCTCTGTATGAAGCAGAAATCAAGATGCATGCATTTCAGATGGTTGCTGATACAGGGAACCTGCGGGTGGAGCTGGGAAATAGGACATGAACAGAAGTCAAAAACAATGAATAAACACAGCAAGGCGCCTCATGTTGCCTACTGAAAAGCAGAACCTGACGCCATTAGCATATGACCTAAAATGAAGTATGGAAATGGGTTGTTTTCTCTGGGGGTGGCAAGAATGGCTACAGAGGTACTACAATGAGCTCTTGAGTATCTGTGGGCAGATTTGTGTTTCACAATTCTGTGCAAGCCAAAGTAAGTTAGCAAGGTAGAGGAATGGTTGAGTGCATTTGTAGGGACACCAGTGGAGCACACACAGTTGCTTTGGAAAGAGTGGACCTGATACTTACATTGCAGATGGTGTACCCCTGAGGCTGTAGGGCTGAGTTTGTGTACTTGAGTTTGGAGAAGTTTTTACAAACACTAATGCCTGGTCCCAGACTTGAAGACTCTGACTTGTTTAGTCAGAGTCCTGAGAATCGGCATGTTTAGAACTTCCCCAGATGATATATCATGGATCCGAGGTGGAAAAAAAAAAGCCACTAGTGTAGCTGGGACAATTGTATGTTTGAGTGCATGTATATGTGCATGAGTGTGTGTACATAGATGTGAAAATTTTACTGAGACAGTCACCTAAAAGAGAAGTATGAGTGCTTCCAAATTCCGTTACAGATTTTGATGTAAACTGATTTTGTAACTGAATTTGAGTAGCTCGTAGAGAATACAGATCTGAAATGGTTGGCAATCCTAACCCACGTCTCTAGGCTGTTTGGAAGCTATGCCCAGATTTCATTCTACCTAATGTATTTTGTGTATTTGATGTCTTAGATGAAGGGTAAGTCTGGTGGATTGGACATAAGCAGAGAGAGGCCTGTATGAGCCACAACAGACAACTGACTTAACTTCTGTGGGCTCAGACTTTCTCCTGGCTGAGGCTGGAGAGTAGCACCAGTGCATTCATGTGTTCTCAAGATGTGGTCCCTGCATTGAAGCATCAGCATCACCTGGGGGCTCATCAGGGATACACATTTCCGGACCAGAGAGATAGCCCGGTGGGTAAGGCTCTCGCTGCCAAGGCTGATGAGCTGAGTTCTATCTGGGAAACCCACATGGTAGAAAGAGAGAATCAGCTCCTATAGTGTGTCTTCTGATCTCCGTTCAGGATGCCTTGGCACATGTACATGGCATTCACATACACAAATGCATAGATACATGTGATTATTAAAGTCATACAGGTTCTTAGACCACACATGAGTCCCACCGAGAGTGCATTCTAAACCTGGCATTTAAACAAGTTCATCACAGCTTCCTCTATGTAGTAAAGTGTGAGATCATTGAACTAGTGTAATATCTGAACCCCTTCCCCATTTAAAATTCTGTGACCATATTATTTGTGGTGGTGTATAGATAAAAACTTAGCTACCTCTTTCTAAACCTTGGATACAATTCTGCTTTATCTGTTGCTTATCTTACATGGAACACATAGTTGATTTTGATGATATCTGAGTTGGAATTTTAAATTCTTACATTCCTTAACATTTAAAATACAGTAGGTTGACTAAAGCTCTTCCCCAGAAGAAACTGTTCTTAATCTGAAAGTAATATGAACTGCTGTGTATTTTTTCACAACACACTTAATGAACTGTAACTCATAAATGTAACAACTCGCTTACTTAAAGGTGGCAAGATAGCTCAGTGGGTAAAGGCCATTACCACCAAGCCTGATGACCTGAGTAATATTCCTGGAAAACACAGATTTCTGAAAGTTGTTCTCTTGCATACTTTTGCAAGCATGTGCACTACTGTATGTACACTCACATGCACACACAAATAAATGTAATAAATGTACAATCAATTAATTTTAGTATATTCTCAGAACAGTGCAACAATCACTACAATAAATTTCAGAAATTTTCCATCAGTCCTTGTCCCCATCGACAGTTTCTCCTCACCTGTCTCTCCCTCCAGGTTCTCTGAGTTGCTGATGTCTTTCCTGCCTCTACAAATTGACCCATTCTAGACATTTCCTATAAAAGAAATCAAGTAATATGTTACCTTTTATCTGGCTCTGTTTACTTAGTGTAATGTTTTGGTGGCTTTTCCATTTGTTTGTAGCAGGTATCAGCCACTTGATGCGTTTTATTTCAGGATAATATTCTTTGGTGTGGATATATCATATTCTACTTATTTATCTGTCTGCTTTGAATTATTGCCACTCTTTGACTACTGTGAATGATACTGACACCAACATTTGCAGACATGTGGATGCATGTTTTTGTCTCATTTTGGGTGCATGTCTAAAGATTGAATTACTGGGTTGTGTAATTACGGTTTCATGAGTCATTTAATTCAAAAAAGTCTTATCGTTATTACTGCAAATATTATTCTAGGCTCTGAGACTGTAATTATGTGTATGATGTACCCTTTGGAATTCTCCTATGGTACTTGTATGTTATGTGCTTTGCCTTTTGTTTTGCATTGGGCTGTTTCTTCATTTCCTTCCCTTTTTGTCCCTTCCATTTCAGTTTGGAGATTTCTGTTGGCCATTATTGGGCTCAGTGCTTCTCCCTCTAAGTTTACTGTGAATTCAGTGAAGGCATCCTCCCTCCGTCTCTGGGATTTCTTCTTGGTTCCTTGCTTGGCCTTTCTGCTTACAGTACCTAACTGATTGTGCATGTGCCTACTTCTCCCATTAAAGCTCTTAACACACTTGCCATAGTTAAATTCCCCATGTAATAGTTGTCATAGCTGAGTCTCTTTCTGAGGCTTTCTGCCTGCTATGTACTAAATTATGTTCCAAATTCATAAATGTACATTCTAGCCCCAATTACTTCCAAATATCACTGCATTTGGTTATAAGTTCTTCGAAGCGCTAATACAGTTTGGCTTATGTTGTGAGTCTAATCCAATGTGACTAGTACCTTAAAAGATAAGGTGTCTAGGATTAGACACACTCAGAGAGCTGACCTCAGGATGCCAAAGCAAGGTTGTGGCCCCTTAGATAAAATTCAAGGTAAGTGCCTCAGATGCAACCAAACCTAGCAATAAGGCAGCCTTTGACATCTAATTTCCAGAACTGTAAGAAAGTGATTTCCTTTTGTTTAAACTGCAGCCTTTGGTAGTTTATTACGGCAACCTGAACAAACTAATGTGGCCCCTCAAATTGTGTTCTTGTCTTTTGGTAAACCTTGTAATTTCTTATTGACAGAGGTGATAGTGGTAAAGGTTCCCTAGCATGGGCATTTGTGTTAGTGAGGTTGGAATTCAGTTTGCACTCGGAGTGCCCTGTACTTACAGGAAACAGGCTTCCGTTTCTTCTTTGTGTTTTCCCTCTTGGCTGCTGCCCTGCCTGCCCCACACTTCCATGGCAGCAGCCCTGCCTGCCCCACACTTCCATGGCAGCAGCCTTTCCTCCCTTGGATTCCTGATCCCTGTGAATCACTTTCCCTGGGGGTAAAACAGAGAGCACCAGAACAGGAAGAGTGGCTTTCTGAAGCTGATGACCCTCTGGTGTGTCTTTTTGCTTTAAAAGAATGCCTTTTTAAGTAAAGGTGCTGGGCACTTTCCAAGCTCCTCCTCTACTCTCCCTACGAGAACAGAAGAGATCTCGCTCCTGTCTCTACAGTGAAGACAAAAGTGTTTCCGGAAGTAAATTCCACAAAAGTGTGGGGCTCACCTCAGAGTGTGACTTTCAGTCTCCTCAAGTTCATTTCTGAACCATTCTCATACTCCAGTTCGGAAGCAAAATAACCAATCAGTGCTCCCACTCAGTGGTTTAGTGGACTGCTCCGTCTAGGCGCACCTTGGATCACCTCTCTGGATATACCTTCTCTTCAGACTTGGGGCAGCCATTTGTCCTACAGCTTAGTTTTCTGGTGTGTCTAAGAAACATTTCTTAGTTTTAGCCTGACCAGCTTTTTCTTGTGGTAAGCACAAATGTGATAAATTCCAAGATGATTACATGTTGGAGCTGAAACTTAAGTTTTTATGTGGTAGGATTTTTGTTTTCCATAACGTTTTTCATGTTTATTTTTCTCCATGACATGAATTAATTTATTTACTCATTTTACATTCCCATCATAGTCCTCAGCCCCTGGACTCCAGTCTCTCCTTACATGGTTCCTCCCTCTGTTTCCCTCTGAGAAAGGGGAGGTTCCCCTGGGTACCAACCTACCCACCCTGGCACCTCACTGCAAGACTAGGCACATCCTCTCCAGATGGAGGCCGGACAAGGCAGCCCAGTTAGGAGAACAGAATCCACAGAAAGGCAACTAGGTCAGGGTTAGCCCCTGCTCCAGTTGTTGGAGGACCCACATGAAGACCAAGTTGCACTTCTGCTACGTATCTGGGGTGCAGCCTAGGTCCAGCTTTTGTATGTGGGATGTTTATAATGATTCTATTGACCCCATGAATCAATCTGGGGAGAAGTACCTACTTTAATAATATTCAGTCTTTCAGTCCAAAATTTGGAGTAACTTAATTTATTTATATGTTCTTTCATTGATTGATTTATGAGTTAGTTACACTAGTATTTTTATATTCTTTAGAAATTTTCACATATCAGTTCAACCATGAATAATAGCAGTTTTATTTCTTCCAGTGTAATAATCTGCATGACTTTTTAATTATTTTCATCCTATATTGCATTTACTGGAACCAACATTAACTTTTTTATTTTTTTGGTTTTTTTGTTTGTTTCTGTGATTGGTTTCTAAAATGGGACTGGCACAGCTTACATTAACAATCAACTTGACATGACCTAGAAAAGGAATATCAATTGAGTAGTTGTCTTTATCAGATGGCTCTGTGGGTGTGTCAGTGAGGGATTGTCTTGACTGGTGATGTTGGAGGACCCAGATCACTGTGGACAGTGTCAGTCCCTGGTAGCTAGTCCTGAACAACACAGGAAGCTAGCTGAGCATGCACGGAATGAGCCAGAGAGAAGACCAGCAAGGAGCGCTCCTTCATGTTGTCCTGCCTGGAGTGCAATCCATGATCTCCTTCAAGGATGGATTTATTCCAGCTTGTATGCCAAAATAATAAATCCACCCACCAGTTAAGTTGGTTTTTATCTTAGAGTGGTTTTATGATAGGAGCAGGAAGGAAACCAGAACATGGGACTTGCTGTGTTGTTGGGACTTGAGCACCTGAACTCCAATGATCTTCCCACCTCAGCCTTCCAAGTAACTGGAACTAACTAACATGCAAGCAAGCATGGACGGGTTCAGCCTCTGTTTGAACTGAAAAGGCTTCATCAAGTCTTCGCTGGATGTAGGAGCTGGACAGTAGTGATGATATGGATGGTGCTTATGTTTTTACAGTGATAGTACAAACATAACTGGCCCATGAAATCCACCCAACAAAATAATACCCCAAAGATCTATTTATGAACACAGCCATGTTATCGTTCACACATTGAGACTAGATCCCTCACATTGGTACAAGTCTGCCATTCACTGCACAAGTTTGAACTGAAGGCATCCAGGAGGACTTTCCTTGTCATTTATGCTTTTTCATGTGCTTATGATGGCTTCATAATGTCTCTTTGTTTTCTGATAAAGTATTCTTGTTTGGGACATATTTTCTATTTTCTTCTCAAATGTTTAAAAATTCTTCATTTCATCAAAGACAACAAATTGAAATTTGGTGGATAAGAGATTAGATTCTTTAAAGTATAATTTTAAAGACAAACATGATCACTGCTATTAATGGAAAGCACAGAGCATTAGCAAACCAAGCTTAAATGAATCATGATCTCAAGTCTTATTTTTAGATAAACATGTACATACACACCCTCCTAGCATCAGAATTGTGGCACTGAAAAGCTGTATCTTTCACTGATATGAATGTAACCATGAGCCTGCAGACTGGCTAAGAATGCTCATAGCAGCTGACCCTTGCATTCTCTTCTCGGGAAGGGAACACAGGACGAGCTTGACCACACATAGTACCTACCGTTGCTGATCATGTTTTCTCTGCACCTCCCAAGCAGACCCATATCCTTACTACAGAAGCCTGGATGCCCTCTTTCCTGGCTGAGCTGCATTGCCAAGTCCTCTTTCTGTGTAGACCTTTCCCATGCTCTATGTAGATGATTCTCTTACTGATGCTGCTCCAAAAGGCTACAAAGCAAGTTGATGACACCTCACAGCCTCACAGTGTTAATTGCTGTTTGATTCCACCACCGTCCATCTGTTCAGGGCCAGGAAGGTAGCCTAATGGGGGGTGGGGGGGTAGGAAGCTGACACACATGCACAGGGGACAGCCATGGCTCTTCTCCTGCTGTGCTCTAATAGGAACGAAACATTACAAATGTCAGACCTGCTTTCTCTCTTTGTTTTCATTTTTAAAGGAAAGCCAGAAATCTTTATATTTTTTTAGAAATCTTCTGGGTTTTGTAGACATTGAAATGAATACATACACTTTATAAACACGGTTCTAACCAAACAAAATAGTTCTGTGGGCCACACTTGGCCGTAGGCCATTAGTGGTTGATCTGGGGTTTTCTATAATCACGTACAGCTGGAGTTGAGGCTCGTTGAAGCTTAGATTTGCTGAGATACCCTCAGGTCTTATTAACAGATTCCCAACTCTCTTTAGCAGACCCATCCCCCGGTTTTTACATACCTTTTGCTGACCTGTCTCCAGGGAGTTATCCCCACTTTTCTACTGTGCTTGACCACTTCAGTTTTCAGAGGGCAATAACCCAAGCTCAAAGATTTGGGAGCTGTGTCATTGTCAGCTGCACCATGGGCACATGATGCTGAAGTATGAGAAGAGAAGTGGCAAAGTCCTGTGCCCAGGTTCTCAGTGGCTGAGACAGAGACTCACACATGCGACCTAACTGCTGCCTTCTTGCTTGCTATTTCCATATTGACTGCAAAAGAGCCGAAGCTCAAGAAACCCGGAATGTGTGACTTGTATCCACTCTCACAGCTGTGTCTGTACACAACATACCCCCCTTCTGAATTCTCTTCTCTGCAGGTACCTGAGTCATACGATAGGAAATACAGCCGTGTTGGGGGGGGGGGGGGGGAAAAGGAGTGACTGACACGGAAACAGGGAGAGGGGGGGGGGGGGGGAGAGAGGAGCTCAGGAGAAATTAGCGATCAAGGGGTTGATCTTTAGTTGTTCAGAAGTTGGTCTGATCTTATGCAGGCAGAAACCAGGCCTTGTTGCAATGAAAAAATCTAGTCAGAGGGAGCTTTTATGTCTGTGTTGAGAATAGGATTGCATTTACAGTAAGATATTGATTTCTGTCAATTAAGTTAATGCCACACTTTTACCCTGACATGTTTTCAGGATCTGTGAGAACATCCAGCCGTTTTAAACAGCTTATACATACCAATAAAGCTGTAGGGAAGGCAAAGAATCTGGTCTTTTGCCAATGTTTGTATTACAAGCTAAAATTGAAACTGCTGGCAGGAGTCACATGTTGATTTTCTATTTCAAAATCAGAGGCTGAACATCATGTAGACATTTTACTGTAGCACATCCAGTGCAGCTTGTCTGGAGTGGGATGAGAACAGCTCAGGCTCTTAACTACACCTGCCTCTGGGGCTTCTGAAAAGCCTCCTAGAGACAAGGACTCCAAAAGAGAGAGATGCTGCAGGTAGAAATGTAGAGGAGGCAAGAAAACAGAGAGGCGAGGAAGCTGCCTCTCTCCTGAGTCTCCTTCTACTGGCTGGTCAGTGCACAGCAGGAAACTGGCTGAGCATCTAACCTGGTAAGAGGTGTAAGGACAGACACTGGCCTAGTACAGCGTTTCGGATATAGAAGATCTCGCCATCTTTTCATTTTCTAATAAAGACTGACCTTTGTCATAGTTCATATGCAGCTTTTCTTTCACTGCATTCTGCTTGTCCCCTTGGTATATTCTTGTTCTGTGGAATTCGGCACCTTTATATGGTGGTGTGTCCTGTAGCTCCAACTGGTTACAACATTTGTAAAGCAAAGTGCAAAATGAAAAGGCGTTTTTATTTTCCCTTATTTAAGACTTATTAGGAATCTATTTTCCCATTTTATTAGCTTTAATATTTTGTGGACTGTGTTTTGATCATAGTCATTGACACCCTTCTTCCCCCAGATTCACCCCGTCCCCAACCAGCCCAACCTCAGGCCCTCTTTTATTTTTTTAAAAAAACCATCCATCACAGACAGTGCTGTCCACGTACTTTTGAGTGTGTGGCCTTCCACTGGAGCGTGGCCAACCCATCAGGGGACTCCACTCTTAAACAAAATGATGCTCTCTCTCCCAGTGGCTGTCAAGTGCTAATGACTCTTCAGCTAGGGGTAGGACTTCATGTATACCTCCTCTCTCCATTCTGGGACTTTTGTTCATTTTTTATTTATTAAATGGGTTGTTTATTTACTACATCCAAATCACAACCTCCCGTCCCTCCTCTCCTCCCAGTCCCTCTCCCTCCCCTCCCCTACTCCCATCCACCCCTCCTTCCCTTCTCCTTAGAAAAGGGGAGACCTACCATGGATATCAACAAGTCTTGGCATTGCAGTAAGACTAGGTGCATCTTCTCCTATTGAGGCTAGATAAGGCAGCTCAGTAATGAGAAAGAGATCCAAAGGCAGCCAATGTAGACAGAGACGGTCCCTGCTCCTGTTTTAGGAGTCCCATGGGGAGAGCCAGCTGCACAACTGTTGTATATATGTGCAGGAGGCCTCAGTCTGTTCCACGCATGCTCTTGGTTGGCAGATCAGTCTCTATGAGCCCCTATAGGCCCAGCCTAGTTGATTCTGTAGGTTGTTTTGTGGTGTCCTTGACTCCTCTGGCTCCTTCAATCCTTCCTCCCTCTCTTCCACAGGATTCTCCAAGCTCCACTTACTGTTTGGCTGTGGGTCTCTGCATCTGTTTCTATCTGCGGCTGGATGAAACCTCTGATGGCAGTTATACTATGCTCCTGTTTGAAAGTATACAGAATATGATTGTGTTAGGGGTGGGCTCCCTTTCATGCCATAAGCTGGGCCAGTCTTTGGATTGGCCTTCCTGAAAATTCTGCTCCATATTTTACCCCTGGATATCTTGTAGCCAGGACAAATCGTGGGTTCAAAGCTGCATATACACCATTTCTAGGAGTCTTAACTAGATTCCCTTTCATGAATTCCTAGGAGTTTTCACTGTCCTGGATTTCTGGCTTATCCCAAAGATGCCCCCTCCCCAATCCGGTTGTCTCTCCTAGTACTCTCTCCCTCAGTCCTCCTCTGCAGTCCCACCTCATCCTTCCTGTTCCCACTCCTACCCCTCTTTAACGAAGTCCCTCCCTCCCTCCTTCCCCAATGTCTAACCTATTTCCCCTTCTCAGTGATATTCAAGCACTCCACCGTGGGTCTTCCTTGTTACTTAGTTTCTTTGGGTCTGTGGACTGTAGCATGGTTGTCCTGTACTTTATGGCTAATGTCCACTTATAAGTGAGTTCATACCATGTTTGTCTTTCTGCATCTGAGTGATCTCACTCAGGATGATAACTTTCTAGTTCCATCCATTTGCCTGAAAATTTCATGATGTTGTTTTTAATAGGTGAGTAATATCCCATAAATGTATCACTTTTTTATCCATTCTTCAGTCGATGAACTTCTAGATTGCTTCCAGTTTCTGGCTATTATGAGTTAAAGCTACCATGAACATCGTTGAGCAAATGTCCTTGAGTTATGATGGAGCATCTTTTGGATATATAGCTCAGGAGTGACATAGCTGGGTCTTGAGATAGAACTACTCTCAATTTTCTGAGAAACTGCCGAGTTGATCTCCAAAGTGCCTGTACAAGTTTGCACTCCCACAAGCAATGGAAGGGCGTTCCTCTTGCTCTACAACCTCTCCAGAATGTGCTGTCCCTCAAGGATTTTTTAGCTTGGCCATTTTGACGGGTGTAAGATGAAATCTCATAGTCATTTGATTTGCATTCCCCTGGCAACTAAGGATGTTCAACATTTAAGTGCTTTTCAGCCATTAGGGATTCTTCTGTCAAGAATTCTGTTTAGATCTGTACCCCATTTTTAATTGGGTTGTTTATTGATATCTCTATTGTTGAGTTCTTTATATATTTTGGATATCAGCCCTTTGTTGGATGTGTGGTTGGTGAAAATCTTTTCCCATTTTGTAGGTTGCTGTTTTGTCCTATTGATGGTGTCCTTTGTCTTACAGAAGTTTTTCAGTTTCATGAGGTCCCATTTATTAATTGTTGATCTTAGGCCTGATCTGTTGGTGTTCTGTTCAAGAAGTTGTCTCCTGTGCCAATGCATTCAAGGCTATTCCCCACTTTCTCTTCTATTAGATTTAGTGTATCTGGTTTTATGTTGTGGTCCTTAATCCACAGAGTGATAGATATGGATCTATTTGCATTCTTCTACATGCAGACATCCAGTTAGACCAGCGCCATTTGTGGAAGGTGCTTTTTTCCATTGTATGGTTTTGCCTTCTTTTCAAAAATCAAATGGCCATAGGTGTGTGGGTTTATTTCTCTGTCTTTGATTCTATTCCATTGATTACCCTGTCTGTTTTTATGCTAATACAATGCAGCTTTTATTAGTATTACTCTATAATACAGTGAAATCAGTGGTGTGATACCTTTCGAAGTTCTTTTATTTTACAGGATTGTTTTAGCTATTGTGTGTTTTTTTTGTTTTTGTTTTTTCCATATGAAGTTAAGACTTGCTCTTTCAAGGTCTATAAAGAATTGTCTTGAAATTTTGATGGGGATTGCATTGAATCTGTAGATTATTTTTGGTAAGATGGCCATTTTTACTATGTTAATCCTACCAATCCACGAGCATGGGCAGTCTTTCCATCTTCTGAGGTCTTCTTCAATTTCTTTCTTCAAAGACTTGAAGTTCTTGTCAAACAGGTCTTTCACTTGCTTGATTAGAGTTACACCAGCATATTTTATATTATTTGTGGCTATTGTAAAGGGTATTATTTCCCTAATATATTTTTCAGCCTGTTTACAGTTTGTATATAGGAAGGCTACTATATTTTTTTTAAGTTAATTTTGTATCCAGCACTTTGCTGAAGGTGTTTATCAGCTGTGGGAGTTCCCTGGTAGAATTTTTGGGGTTGCTTATGTATACCATCATATCTGTGAAGAGAGATATTTTGACTCTTTCCTTTCCAATTTGTATTTCTTTATCTTCTAGTTGTCTTATTGCTCTGGCTAGAACTTCAAGTACTGTAGTGAATATATATGGAGAGAGTGGGCAGCCTTGTCTTGTCCCTGATTTTAGTGGAATTGCTTTAAGTTTTTCTCCAATTAATTTGATATTGGCTATCTGCTTGCTGTATATTGCCCTTACTGTATTTAGATATGTGCCTTGTATTCCTAATCTCTCCAAGACTTCTTTCATAAATCAGTATTGGATTTTGTCAAAAGATTTTTTAGCATTTAATGAGATGATCATGTGTTTTTCTTTTCTTTCAGTTTGTTTATATGGTGGATTACATTGTTGGATTTTTATATATTGACCCATCCCTGCAACTCTGGTATGAAGTTCACTTGATCAGGGTGGATGATGTTTTTGATGTGTTCTTGGATTCAGTTTGCAAGTATTTTATTGAGTATTTTTGTATCAATATTCATAAGGGAAGTTGGTCTGAAATTCTCTTTCTTGGTGGAGTTTTTGTGTAGTTTAGGTATCAGGGTAACAGACTTTGGCAGTGTTCCTTCTGTTTCTATTTTGTGGAATAATTTGAGGAGTAGTGGTATTAGCTCTTCTTTCAAAGTCTGGTAGAATTCTGCACTAAAACCATCTGGACCTGGGCTTATGGGGAGGGAGTTAATGACTGCTTCTCTTTCCTTAGGGATTATAGGCCTGTTTAGACTTTTTACTTGATTTTAATTTGACTTTAGTAAGTGGTATTTGTTTAGAAAAATCACACATTTCATTTATATTTTTCCAATTTTGTGGTGAAGGTTTGTGAAGTAAGATCAAATAATCATTGGATTTCCTTGGTGTCTGTTGTTATGTCCCCCTTTTATTTATGATTTTGTTAATTTGGATATTTTCACTCTGCCCTTTAGTTAGTTTGGCTAAGTGTTTATCTATCTTGTTGATTTTTTTCTCATTTATAGACTTCAGCCCAGAGTTTGATTATTTCCTTCCATCTATTCCTCTTGGATGTATTTGCTTCTTTTTGTTCCAGAGTTTTCAAGCATGCTGTTGCTGGTATGAGATCTCACTAATTTATTTATGAAAGCAATGAACTATGAACTTTCCTCTTAACACTGTTTCCTTGTGTCCTATCAGGTTGGGTATGTTGTGCATTCATTTTCATTGAATTCTAGAAAGTTTTTAATTTCTTTCTTTATGTCTTCTGTGACCCAGTGGTTATTCAGTAGGGAGTCGTCCAGTTTCCATGGGTTTGTAGGCTTTCTGTTGTTTCTGTTGTGGTTGAAGTCCAGCTTTAATCCATGGTGGTCTGGTAAGATACAGGGGTTATTCAATTTTCTTGTACCTGTTGAGACTTGCTTTGTGTCTGAGGATATGATCAATTTTGGAGAAGGTTCCATGAAGTGCTAAGAAAAAGATATATTCTTTTGTGTTTGGGTGAAATGTTCTATAGATATCTGTTTTGTTTATTTGATTCATAGCACCTATTAGTTTTATTATGTCTCTGTTTAGTTTCTGTCTCAATGACCCATCCATTGGTGAGAATGGAGGTTGAAGTCTTGCACTATTAATGAGAAGGGCTCAACATGTGATTTAAGCTTTAGTAATGTTTGGATTCTGAGGGCTATAGCTTTATCTGTGAATCAATCAACTGACAAATTCCTAGATGAATTAAGAAGTGTATCCTGATTAGATACATGTCTCATTAGCAGGACAAAAATACCTGGCAAGGAGGGCATTAAAAGGAGGAAGGGTTTATTTTGGCTCACAGTTTCCTTCATGACAGGAAAGCCATAACAGTAAGAGTGCCAGGTGGCTGGTTACAGTGCATATACAAGAAGCAGAAAGATGAATATCTATGCTCAGCTGCTTTCTCTTTACCCAGCTCGGACCCCCAGCCTATGGTATGATGCCATCCTTAGTGGCCTCAGAAGTGTGCCTAGGTGATTTTAAGTCGTGTCAAGTTGACAGTATCAACCATCACAGTCACCGAGGGTGGGACTTTGATGGGTTCCTCTTTCCCTGGGTGTCTTCTTCGGCCTCTGTATGCTTCCTGGCTGCCATGGAATGAGCATCTTTGCTGTGCACCATGCTGCCTGCTCTGATGGTCTGTCTCAATTACTGCAGAGAGTCCAAAGGACCATAGACTCAAACATAAACCCAAACTAAATCCATAAGTTGTTTACTCAGAAATTTTATCTCAGTGACAGAAAACTGACTAACCCAGTCATCAAAGGAATACTTTCTCTTGGGTTACTGCTTTCTTGGCCCACTTGCTATGGGAGAAACCAGTCTGTCTCCTTGTCATAAGGAGAGGCCAATGAAGCAAGAAAGTAAAGAGATCTGCCTGCCAGCTGCATGTTTATGAGCTTGGGGAAACACTGGGAGCCCTAGGAGAGCCTCCAAGTGACTATAGACCTGTTGAGCATGTCTGCTTAAGAATTCATTTGAAACCCAGAGCCATACCCCTAGTATTAAATCCTGAAGAAACTAAGATAACAGGTACTTGTTGCTTGCCTTTAAGTTTAACAGTAATTTATAATACAGATAGATAACTAATACAGTCAATATCTGATCCCTACAGGCTTTATTCAGACTATTCTTAATCAAATCAAATTTAATGAATGCATTTTCATTTTGGAAAAAGAAGCATGTCTGTGTTCTCTACCACAGAACACACTGGTCCATGATTATGTTCTAGCAAATATTTTGAAATGGAAATGGTATATGTGACTTCACTAATATAACATGCCTCATAGCCCGAGTCTCTGCTCCGGGATGCTCCTCTCCCATCACCTGTAGGGCTCAGAATGGAATAGACTCATCTCTGTGCTGTTTGAGTCTCTTGATCTTAGCTCCGCTGTTGCTTAGCAATAGAGAGGCACTTAATGGCTCCTCTGCAGATGGAGCTGTTTCTCCCTGTGTAGCCATTGTCTGTCTGTGATGCTGAGTTTAAAGCTGTAATTACAATTTTAAGATAAAATGAAAGCTGGCCCCAGTGTTACACTTGCCCTGGCCTCTTGACTTCCAGGAGCTTCTGTTGGTCCAGTTTGCAACCCCTTTCTAGAAGAGCTGGACCATCAAAAGTATAAGATATTTAGAAATCTTAAGACAAAGCTTAAGACAAATTCTTAAAGCATTCTGAGAAAAAAGATTAAAGGATTTTTCATTACTAGGAAAAACAGATGTTTTGCATTCACCATATGGTTACTTGAGATTCTGAGCCCCCAAACCTGGCTCCTGTAATATAGCTAACTGGAAACTGAGCCAATAGCTTTAGAGGAGAGGCTGTGGTGAAGGCATCCAAAAAGAAAAAAAGTAGAGCAGGCAAGGAGGGTAGAGGATGAACTATCCAAGCACCACTGACCTCTGGATCCCACTTTGCTGGGAAGTCTCCCAGAAATGACAGCTGCTGGGAGACTTCCTTTTCTTTTTGTAGTGTGGGGATTGAACTCAAGGGCATACACACTAAGTGTTCTACTGAACTGTTTACCTAGTTCTTGGGGGAGTTTGAGATGTAGTCTCACTATGTAGCTCAGGCTGGCCTTGAAGTGTCTGTGTATCCCAGGCAAATCTCTAAGGCACAGTCCTTCTGCTCCTTCTTCCTAAGGACTTGAGTCATGGGAGCATACTGCCATGCTTAGACTACAGGGACGTTTTTATCACATGGTCTAAATCAGAGAAGACCATCAGAGGCCCTTATGAAGATAAAGATCTCTCCTGAAATTTCTTCATTACTCACTGAATTATATATACATTTTCTTGACTTTGTTTGCTCTTCACTCAGTTATTGAAATCTTTTGTCTGTTGACAGGGTCATTCTAGGAACTGTGGAAACAAACAATTGAAATCTGTGGGCTGTATGTGAGGGCACACTAATGCAGACTGCTTGCCTAACATGCAAGGACTCCATTACACCACTACCAAAAAGCATTACCTCTACTCTTTAAAATTGCACATTTTAGTTGAGGAGTTTAGACCATATAGCTTAGCAGATATAAGGTAAACACTGTTTGCAATGTAAACTTCCATCACGCTGGTTATAATATGTGTCATTATTGGCCATGTTGTTAAACTCTGGACTTAAAAAAATCAAAAGAAAATGTCATATTAGCAAACTAATAAAGCCCCAGTGCATAGCCCTGAAGGAAAAGGTTAATATGGTTTCAGACCATTTCAGATGTGTTCCCAATTAATCAGCTTTCTCTGGCAGCAGAGGATTTTGAAATTTGAAATACTTTTATCCTCTGAATTTTCATGTTGCTCTTTGTGGAAGCGAACATCCTACAGCAGTGTGAGGAGTTTAGGGGTATCGGGTTAAGGGGAGGTGCCATCCGCTGTACAGATCAGTCAGTCTTGCTCGGGTTTTGGCACATGTGCCTTAATGAGAAGTGATGACAGACACTGAAGTGGATTGTATTTCACTGGCTTAGAAAATCAAGACTTATGAACCCACAGAAACCCAAAATAGACTAGCTAAAATAGAGCACAATTATAGTGTTGTGAGTGTTTAGTAAGTCCATCAAACTGCCACAGGGAAACCAAGTTCTTATTTTTTCAAACATTATTAGATCATGCACTCTACAGACTACATGCTTAATTACATGTAACAGTCAAGTGGCCTCAGCACAGACATTACCTGCTTATAAGCTCCGCCCCCTCCCCGCCCCCATTTACAGAGTTTTTTTGTGCTTGCCTCTAATTTTCAATATCCTCTGCACAATCCAGAATTAATTAAACAGAGTAGAACATCTGAGTCAGGATGAACTTCATCTGACAAGCAGTGTCACACTGCCAGAATCAGTTGCTTCAATCTCAGCGACTGGTGTGCAAAACAAGTCAGTCTGCTTTAGGGAAGGGACCAAAGGCAAAGCAGCTTTTGTATTCACCCTATCCAGCCTCCTTGCTGTAGCGGTGAAGGTTTGCCGCCTGGGGATGTTCTGGTCCCCTTTTCTGCGCTTGCATGTGGACTTGAAGAGACTGTGTCCCCATACCCTACACTCATAAACTCCCTTACAGTTCTGAAAGTCACTCATGAGTGATGGTGTGGAGTCCTTCATAACAACACTAGGAAGTGAGACCAGGATGCCAACCTCCTCTTCCGGAAGGAGCAGTCTAGTGAGGTGAGGACCATTACTACTGGGCTCTTAGAAGTTGCAAACTGAGTCCTAGTTTAGAGTTCTTGGCTCCTTTGTTGGGTATGTTTCAAAACACAGTGCGTCTGGTATTTTGATAGACAGTTGGGTGTTAAATTGGTGTGCACTTCCTAACCAGTGATTTTCATGATTGATGAGCTTTAGAAATCTCACCTCCATTCCTTCTCAGCTTCGGTCACTTCCTTTGGGAAGTCTCAAGGACTTCCTTATTTCCTGTCCGTGTGTCATAATCTGGATTTAATTTCCCAGCAAGTCCCAGTGCATGCTTTCCAAGTCTTCTGAGAAGGGTCCAATTCTTTGTTCTCAAACACATCTCTTCAGATAAACACACAGTGACTCACCACAGCAAGCATAGAACTCAGCAATCAATGTTATTCATATACTTTCTCATTGTAAAATGTCCCCACCATCAGTTCTTAGGAATGTATCCTCACCACTCAGCATCGTTGACCAGTGATCCCAGAGACAGAAGCATCTCTTCTTAAAGTTCAAGGTCTTGTCATATTTTCATTTTCAACGAGATTTTTGCTGTTGGAGGTGGAGCCCAGGGCCTTGTGCATGCTAGGCAGGCACTCTGCCACCAAGCCACGTCTTCTATTCTCAAACAGATCCCTGAAGCACAAACACAGACAGATTATACTCCATATGGTTCCCCAGTTGAAAGTGCACTGTCAACCGTGCCACCCTCCTATACTGAGCTCCCAACCCTGAGTCTTGAAAATCTGTGTAAACAAACACAGTTGGACCCTGTGATGTCCTAGGAGCCTGTGTTCTCACTCTCAGCACCATGGGACAAACAGCAAGGTGGTGAGGAATTAACCACCAAGGAGGTGACCTTCCCTCAAGACTTTCCACTCCCATCCTGAAGATTTGTGTTTGCTCTTGCTGTATTTGGAGAGGAAGCCGTGTGCCTCTTATTGAGGATGCTTTTTGCTGGAGGAATGTCTTCTGTTTTGGTAACTTATCTTGCTGCTTTATAAATCACCTAACAAAGGCCACTGAAAGGTATATTTTGGCTCAAGTTCATGAGTACAGTAAATGCTGGTAAGGAAATCACTCCACAGGAACCTGAGGTGGCAGATCACACTGCATCTAAAGTCAGAAAGCAGAAAGCAATGCATGCTGATGCTCAGTTCACTTGGTTCTTTTCATTCAGCTCAAGACCACAGTCTATGAGTGGTGTGGGCCACACTTACGGTGGATCTTCCTTCCTCAATTAACCTGACCTAGATCATTTCTCACAGAGAAATGACTAGAGAGGCTCATCTTCTAGGTGTTCTAGATCCTGTTAAGTTGATAATCACTATTAACTGTCACATCTGTCATTTATAGCAGCCTATGATCTGGTAAGGGCAAAGGGGATTCTTGGGGGATGTAAACCAGGTTGACCTTGCAGACAGTGGGGTAGCTGCCAGCAGAGCTGTGAATGATTATCAAGGAGTCAAGATTAAAGAGTGCTCATGAGAGTAAATGGTGTCAAATGATTATGTACTTAAGTTCTGCCTCTTAACTAGTCATGTGACCCTGCAAAAGCCTCACTAAGCCTCCTGTTCCTAGCTTTGAGGTGAAGGTGGCTGCCCTGAATTCATGGGGTTGTCATACGGATGGAGAGAGATGAAACATGTGTCACTCTGTTAAATATATACTACTGTCTAAATGTTGAATGAAAATATCCTGCTGTTGCTGTTGGCTTCTTTTTCTCTCTCAGTTTATAAGCATCTTGAGAATGGAGACTGCTCTCTTCTCTATGGATGTCTAGACTCCAACTTCCTGACAAAGTGCTGAGCTTAAATCAATGTATTTGCCCGTGACATATTTACTCTTTGTATCTCCTGGTGACTCACTTATGTGCTTGATTGAATGTAGACACACACACACACACAGACACACACACACACACACACACACACACACACACACACACTACCCTCTGACTTTTCCATGGGCCATTCATTATTAGGAATATAACTTCAAAATAGAGAATGATTTACCTAAGGTGTTATCCTAGTGGCAACCCAGGGAAAGCAGTCTAAGTCCTGGGCACAGTCAGGATACCCAGAAATTATTTTGTTAACCAAATCTGTGTTATAGAATAATATTTATCACAGTTGACTCTGTGTATATGACAGATAATTGGGATAGATGAGCCAAGAGGCATGTCAGCAGAGGTATGCAGTAATAATAGTGGAAGACACTAGAACTATTCAGCAAAGAGAGTCTGAGAACCATTAATGTAAGCACTTTTGATGGACTGTATAAATAGTACAGCATCAAGAAGAGTAATAGAGGCCAAGGTCAGAGAGAGGAGGTCGAGAATATGCCAATGATCTTAGTTTACAGTTAGCCAGGTGTTCAGTGTTAGCAGGAAGTAGGAAGAAACAAAGCCAGTGAGCTACATGTTCTTCGAAGATGAGCTGGTGTTGTATAGTCCTCTCACCTCTGGCAAAACATAGCCTCCAATTATTTTGGAAAGGGCACGAGGCAGATCCCTGGATGTACTGTGAGTCAGAAGACATCATCTGGCCTCTATTCTGTACAGAGGCCAAAGGAAACTATGGGATTCCTAGTTCATGAGGGCCAGTTCATGAACCAACATCTTAATCATTTGAAAAACATGCTTCCCACCTTCTGTCTTAAAACAGTCACACATCTTTGAGACTATATCTTGTACACATTGTCATTGCCAAAGACAAAATCATAAGGAATGGTTTGGGCTTGGAAACACTAGATTCTCAGGGGATCCAGGGACCCGTTGGGGTATCTTTTGGGTTCAGCATCAAATTTGAGGTTAAGACACCCAAAACAAACCCTTTCCTCTATAAGTTGCTGTGGTCATGGTGTTTTATCATCGAAACAGAAAAGTAACACAGCTGATTATGGAACAAAGTCAGGCTGTTGTATATTGTCAGAAATGTTAGCAGTCCTAGTGACAAGCAGGGACCGCCAAAGCCATGGCTAACCTAACCTGCAGTGGTGATACTCTGGTGGAGGCATGAAACTACTAATATTGACAAGGGAAATAGAATTAAAATGGTACATTACAAAACATTTAATACAGAAGAACGTTGTGAAAGATAAATGATGGAGCAACATAGCCTTCGAAATCATGATGAGCAAACAATGTTGCTTTCCTCTTGCCCTTCCTGCAACACGGGTGTGAACTGACAGAAGTAATCTGAGGATATGGTGCCTGACGTGGGAAAAGGACTAAAGCTGAAGCCAAAGACAAGGTGGTTAATCAGCTGATCTTTATAGAGTAAGATTATTCTGAACTTTTCAGACAGGCCTGATCTGCTCACAAGGACTCTAACCACAGATGGGTTAGGCTCAGCGTCACTCAGTGAGAAACAATCTAACCAGTCAGATGGCACTGAAGACACTTGGAGCCAAGGGGTGAGGGCAGGACTCGGAAACAAGAAAAGGCAAGAAAGTGGATTATCTCTTATAGTTTCCATAAAGATGATAGTCCTTGCTTTCAACCTTGTGAGTTCTGGAGCAAACTTTTGTCCTCTAGTACTGTAGGATAACTTTGGGCTTCTAAATTTGCTGAAATGCAGATAGATAGACTTTACCAGTGCTAATTGTTAATTAATACAATTGTATTCACTTTTTGAAAAATTCGTGTATGTACAGAATATATTTTGATTATTGCCTTGGGTTCTCTACTACTGTGACAAACACATGATTAAAAGCAGCTTGTGAGAAAGGGGTTTGTTTGTCTGACAAGCCCAAATAAATAAATCCAGCAAAGCTAAGGCAAGAACTCAAGGCAGGAACTGAAGCAAGAGGCCATGGGGAACCACTGATTACTGACTTCTTCTCATGATTGCTCCGCTTGCTTTCTGATGTAACCTAGAATCTCCTGCCCAGGGATGCCGTCACCACAGTGGACAGGCTGTCCTACAGCAATCATTAAGCAAATGGCTCACAGACTTGTCCATGGGCTAGTCTAATGGAGGAATTTTCTCATTTGAAATTTCATCTTCCCAGAGGACCCCTGGGTTGTATTAGGTTGCCAAAAAAAAAAAAAAAAAAATAGTGGTACAGTCATTCCCATCCCACACTTCCTGTCTCCTACTCATCCCTCTTACCCCCAACATCATATCCTTGTTTTGGTTTTGTTTTATTTTGTTTTTTAATAATCTACTGAGTCAAATTAGTACTTCCTATATGAACATAGGTATGGGGCCATCCACTGGAAGATGGACACCTACAAGGAACTACAGACCTGAGGAAAAATGACTGCCTCTCCTTCAGTAGCTGTCAACTGGCACTAGCACCTCAGCTCAGGATGAGGCTTCATGACCCTCCCTCTGTCACGATCAGATAGTGACTGACCTGATCATGTGCAGCAAACACAGCTGATGTAGGTTCTTGGGTCAAACAGCCAGACTGTATCCAGGAGACACTATTTAACGCTGTCCCTTCCCTCTTCTTCTCTTGTCGTCTTTCCTTTCCCTGTACTGCAATGCTCCCCGAACCTTAGGGAGAGAGAAAAGGGGGAATGTGACATAGACGTTCCATTTAGAGCGGCACACACTACACTCACTTATTCTCCACAGCTGTTCCACTTATGGGTCTTTGTATTAGCCTCTGTCACCTGCAAAAGATGCTCCTCTGATGAGGGGCAGTGGTTGTTCATCTGTGGTTATAAGGGCGAGCATTCAAAAGGTAGTGTAATATTGTGTCCATTTAGCAAAATATTAGGAGTAGATTCTTTCCTAGAGTCTATGGCCTCCCCAGCTACAGGCTTTAATCTAAATTAACTGTACCAGCCACGAGTTCCCTCCTTTAGAAAGAGCCTTAAGTCTAATTGAAGAGCTGTCGGTTGCTTTTGTGACCTTTATGGCACTAATGATGTATCCTTTTGGACTAGTTCATATTGTAACTCAGAAGGTTCCCACCTGGGTAAAATTTGATGACTTTTCTACCCCATCTTCTATGTCGCATATCTGGGACAAGAAATATTTCAAAATTTACAGATTGGGGAGTATTTGCATATTTGTTTCAGTGGCAACAGAAAGATGGGAGAGAGAGAGAGAGAGAGCGCCATGAACTTGGATACAAACCCAATCGTACTAAATTCCATTAAATATTAAATGATGAACCATGAAAGCAAAAAGATAGAAATTGAAAGTGTGTGGGCTAACGGCATGTTGTATATGAAACAGAGCTTCAGATATAAGAAATAAGAATGGAGAAGCATATTTTATGCAAGTTTGATTATAACCGACTGAAATGGCTCTAATATCTGACAGAGCTTTAGACTCTTCCTAAAGTTACTAAAGGCAAAGAGGGGTGTCCTAATAAAATGTATGAAAATCATCAGGATGATACATTCGTTGTAACTGCATCTAACAAAAGAGAACCCCAAACTGACCACTGAAAAAACAAATAGATGTTTTGGCATTGCTGATTGTTAATTTTAATATAGGCTGAATAACCCTTGTCCAACATCCTTGGGGCCAGAGATACTTCCAAGTTTTTAGAGTTAGGGATGTTTGCACAGAATTTCCCAGCTAAACATCCATTTCTAAAAAAATCTCAATCTGAAATACAAAAAAAAAAAAAAGGAAACTTTTTAAAATACCCTGTTGACACTCCATTTTTCTTTGATTTTTTGAATTAGGGATGTGCCCATCTATACCATATTCTAGTAATTTTGAAATGTTCACCTACACAGAAAAACAAGCTCTGAATGTCTTGAACAACGCTATCCACTAAGTCAACCTACTAGGAATTTAAAGAGCATCCCACCCAATGAAGAAATGCCTTTAAGGAGCACTTTTGCTTGGAATGGGTTTCACTGAATTCACAGAGCCAGTGAGATAGTGAGATGGCTCAGAGGGTGAAGGCACCTGCCACCAATCCTGACGATTCCTGGGGACTGAGTAAAGAGAGAGCCAACATCTGCAAGATGCACTCAGACCTTCATGTGCATATGACTCCCAATATACGTACTAAATAAATAAGCAAAACACGAAAAAAGTAAAATTATAAATGATACATTTTGAGAACACTGTGGTACTAATGCAGATATCAATAGTGGAAATGAATATGATTAGATCTCTCCATATGAAATGTCCAGAAATAACTCTATAAAGGTGCAAGGCCAAGAATCATTTGCCAGAATTGGGGGTTAGCAGCAGAGCTGGACTGAAAGTTGGCGGGAAGAGTACTTTTGGGGTGGTCAGAATGCTCTGTGACTGGCTTGTGGTTACAATTGCAATGAGCTTACTCATCATTGGTGAAAATACTGATGGTGGGTGAATAGCATTGCATGTAAATGTGCCTCAATTAACTTGTAGTCCACTTCTTTCTATTCCTGCTGTTTACGGGCTTAGAGAACACTAATATTTTTATATTCATCTGAAAACTTATTTTCGATGACTGTTGTGTCTGAGTTGAGAGAGTTGTCTAGAACATTATAACCCTTAGACTGCGGACCTTCTCTTCAGAGCAAAGGTTGAAACAAGCTAGGTGATTTCCTTCAGTTCTCAGAGGCGGGTTGTCAGTGGAAGGAAAACCCTGGCTAGACCTCTGAACGCCGCTTTATAGCATGCTCAATGCAGCACCATCTCTAATTGAGTGGCAAGGTTTGTGGTTTGGGAGGCGGATAAGAAAGGAGCTTTTAATTGTGTGCATTTTCTTTCTGTCTTCGATTAGAGGTCCTATTATGTACAAACTAGACTTGGCTAATTTAAACAACACTAAAGGAACTACCCAGACATTTTGAGAATTATTTTATGCTGAGATGGGCACTGATGTATGCCAGTTGTCAGTATTCATACAAGTGATCTGAGCCTTAGATAGGTCAAGGACTCAATCCAATTCCTTCTTGGGATCATTCCATAAAGGCCTTGTGCATCTTACTGAGGGAGTCAATTGGGAACACAGAAGTATTGGTATTTCTGATACCAAGACAATTGTCCTAGCATTGAAAATTATCTTGGTGCCAGAATTGATCACATTGAGTAAATGGGGCTCTTGCCATAGATGGTGCTGAGATCTGTGAATTTGATTTGATTTCCTCCTCAGAAAGAATTTCAGAGGAAAAGAGGGGAGGCTCTATAACTAGAATACTTGTGAGTGACCACAGTATGTAATATGGTTTGTCTTAGGGCTTGCGAACCCTAACTGTGAACAGACACCATGACCAAGGCAACTCTTCTAAAGGACAACATTGAATTGGGGCTGGCTTACAGGGTCAAAGGTTCAGTCCATTATCATCAAGGCAGGAGCATGGCAGCTTCTAGGTAGACATGGTGCAGGAGGAACTGAGAGCTCTACAGCTTCATCCAAATGAAGCCAGGATCAGACTGCCTTCCAGATGGCTAGGAGGAGGGTCTCAAAGCCCACTCTTACAGGGAACACTTCCTCCAACAAGGCCACACCTCCTAATAGTGCCAATCCCTGAGCCAAGCATATTCAACCACCACATGGTTGATCCATGTCTTCAGATTCAAAGACAAGAGCTTCAGCATGGAACCAGCTATGGACTTCTGAGTAGGACATGCTGTTAACAAGACTAGAGTTTAATCATTTGCTAAGTTTCTTGAGCAGTTCATCACTGGAGAGGACCTCTTAGTCCTCAAGTGGAAATTATAGAGATGTTTTAGAAGTCAGACCTCCTTCTATACAACACAACAGAAGAACGTTCTAGGACTAGTGCATCTCGATGGAATGTGTTATTATAACAAAATGCCAGGGCTTGTTAGACAACTGCCTCAGGCATGTGACAAGAATGGCACCTCTTGGTTTTGAAGTGCAAATATTGTGTCACCGGCTGGTTGCTAGGCATTTGACACTGGGCAACTGCTTAGTGTCATCAATGACAGTTGGTGTCAGGGAAGAAAGTAACTAATTCCTAGGGAAGATAGTTGTTACAGAGAACTAGGTACCTAGGAAGAAAAGCTGGAGGAGGAGGAGGCTTCCCACTCAGAACTCAGGAATAACTTCTGAACAGCATGCAGAACTAGCCACCTCTGCTCAGGACGGGGAGGAGTGGGGCGAGGAAGCGGGGAGACTGGGAATCTGGGCATCACCGTATGAAGCAAGCTGTTGACATCATGATGATATTGATTTAACTACCAAGGCTGCCCTGTGGCTCCCACACCAGGATGCTGCAGTGCTATAGGAGGGATCTGCCCTCTGTGACCATGCATGCCAGACACAGTGGCTGATGTGATAAAAAGAGCCCCATTGTACTGATTTATTTCATTCACAACCTGAGTTGTAAGGCCTGGAAAATGCAAAGTTTAGAGTTGAGACCCTGAGGCCCAGAGTGCATATCTTCAATTGTGTGTGTAAAAGAAAGCTGAGTTCCTTGCAGAAGAAGGCCTTGAATAATGAGAGCTATCAGATAATCATAACCATAATATTTGAACTCTTAAGGAGTGGTGCCGTCAGTTTGGTATCTACCCAAGACCTTTTAACCCGCAGATCTCCTGTCCTCAAAATAAGGACAGAGTTGCAGATTTGAATTTGAGAGACGAGCACAAAGGCCATCTTCGTGTGAGACGCTGTGTCCCTTGGCAGCATCTCCCTCTTGCCCTGGGTGACTCCCGAATTTCACAGATCTCTACTCCAAGAAGCTAGTTTGCTTTTGGAAAGTTATTTTTTACTCAGTTACACTTATTCAACTGTAATTATGAAAGTCTTTGCCCTCAAACTGATTAAAAATTAGGAATCAGTATGTTTTAGCAATGATGTTTAACAGTCAATATAGTGTTCATTAATATTTATATAAATCAAATGCTTTGATTTGGTAGGAAAAATTATAAAAAATATCTGGTAGATTGTCAAATCATTTTTAGACAGTTGAATCATTTCTTGGGACGTTAAACAGAAAATACTTTCAGAATTTGTGGTTTATGGAAGGGCTCTCACATCTAATGAATAGTGACAGCAACACAGACTTAGTCAGTAGAATCCTTGGGGCACCTCTGGAGCCTCCTGGCACTTGCCCAACAGTTAATGTGTGTTGGGTTGATGCACAGGGCATGTGTTCTGGGGAAGGATGATAAGATCCCTTTGCAGGTAGAGTTCTCTGTGCATGAGGCAAAGGTGTAGAGTCAGCGCAAGAGTGGTGTGAAGCTCCCAACTAGCTGTGCTTAAGAAGTTCTAGCAATCTATGTTAAGGGTCTGTAGCAGTAAACACTGAGCAGCTGTTGGCCATTGAAATGATACAAGTCTGTACCTGATGCTGTCTGTAGCACTCTGTGGATACATGGAAGATGGCTACAGCCAATCTGCAGCTAAACAGGGGGGGGGGGGAGCAGCCTGAAAATGAGGCCAGTGTGACCCTGCGCTTGCGTGGAGGGAGTTTCTCTGAGCTTGTCGGCTTCTCAGCTATGCACAAGCATGTCTTCAGAGTTCTCAGCAGAAGTTGAAAGCACTTCACAGTATCTTGTGGTTATAGTCCCTGGGGTGAGGGGCTCAGGAAAAGTGTGGTAAATTCCAAAGCAGGGAGGTTCAGGGATCCTGACTGAGGATATGCCATGGTCTTCCAATAAATAGAAGCAGTCAAGTGAATTTAAAAAGCACCTTTAAAATAAAAGCAATTAAATAGCTTGGCTGAGACCTATGGTGTGTAAGGCCATCTGTTTGAAAAGAGATAAAATATAACCCAGAATCCCAAGTCCGTATCCAGTGCTGCCCCTGTGAAGCTCCCTCTCTCCAAGCCAACCTGCATGAGTAGAGTGGACTTTTGTTAACTTGCTTGGGCCATATGAGAAACAGCTTCCCCGTCTCTGGGTCTTATCCAGTTCAGATTCCTCTTTGCTTCTTATCTTGAGCCTCAGGAGGTGCATCATCCTGCCTTATGCCCTGACCTGATACTGTCCTACAAATCTCATTGTCTTTGAACTTTATACACAAGAGATGTGATTTTGATCTATTTCCACTAAGAGATCCTATATAATCCCATGGATGTAACTGGATGTATGGAATTGGTATTGCTTGGCTATCTTAGATGTACCCACTGCCTAAGAGTCTAAATGTCTGCCTACAATGTCCTTAGAAAGGCCTAGGGGAAGCAAGAACCACAGATGTCACTGTCACCCATAAAGGAGTCACGGCAAGTGGGGGCTTCTGTAAGCAGATGGAAGGGATCTGTGGAGACTAAGGCACTACAGAAACAGGACTAGGGAAGAGGAGAGTACAGACTCATGACCAGAGGCTGGGCGCTAGACAAGAGGAAATGAAGGAAGCGACCTCAGAGGCTTCTGAACAGCTCTTCTTGTAAAGAGATGCTGGGAGCAAAAGACTTTTCCTAGTACGATGCAGACACTCAAAGATCCCCTTCCAAGTCGTCCTTCCTGCCATGTCTGCCTGCAGTACCCAGGAGTGAGGGACAAGACTGAGACAGATTAACCCAAGTAAGGATTACAAAACTGAAGGATAAGAACACACGATACAGGGTTAAAGAAAAAGACAGACCAAACCTCAGTCCGCCATCTGTTTACTGTTCCATTCGTGTGTTCTTAATGGACATCTAGAAGCTGCCCCTTCGAGTTATAAAGTTGTGCTTTGATTGACACCTTACCTTTTGTAGGCCTGCTTGATAATAATGAGATCGCAGAAGATGGACAACAACGTGTTTTTTTCAGCAAAATGTAAGGACATGCTTGAGGGTTTCCAATACACAACGACCCCCTCTCTTCAGCAGAAACTACCAGAACTGTCACCCTCTGCGTGCTGGGAACTGTTCTTGTAAGGCTAGCAGGAAGTTCCTCAGACTGCTACCTGGAAATGAGAGCGGAATCCGAGAGAAAATAGACAGAAGTGTCATTACAGACCTTGCATAAGTGAAATGAGACCTGAACGGAGAACTAATTCATGTATATTAACTAGTAATTCACTTCCTCCTGCTCCCTGCGTTGAGTAGGGTTTTCAGTCCCTGGTCACCTGAGAACTGCTGACAGTGTGTTAAAATGGACGCAACTCTATGCACTAGTGATTCCCAAAGCAAGTGCCCGCCCTCTCCCAGCCGTCATCTCTGAAGACTGCTCACAGACTCCCTGTTACACGAATGCTCAGCATGGCTCGTGTGTCTGCCTGTCTGCATTAGCCTGTTTCCTTTCATTTATTAGATTGTGGCATGACACACATGACTACTTCAGGCTTAGAAAGATATTCTGTACCTAACCTACAGAAAAGGACCATTAATTCGAAGGTCACGCAGGGGAGGAGTGGCAAGGTAGGCACATTGCTCATCTTCATGGCCTAGGGGTTTTATATTTCCCATCTTTAACTGCTTGGAAGGCTTTCGCCATCCCCACGAGAGAAAGAAACCTCATCAGAGTGAGGAATATGTCTCCCCTGCACACACAGTGAATGCAGCAGGTTCCCTGAAGATAATGACCTAACCATGGAATTACAGCTAGAAGACTAGGAGGACAGAGAATGGAGCAATAGTTGTCATGCACAGGAGCTGTAGCTGTGGTGCATAGGAGCTGTAGCTGTGGTGCATAGGAGCTGTAGCTGTGGGGCACAGGAACCGTAGCTGTGGGGCACAGGAACCATAGCTGTGGGGCACAGGAGCCGTAGCTGTGGGGCACAGGAACCGTAGCTGTGGTGCACAGGAACCGTAGCTGTGGTGCATAAGAACCATAGCTGTGGTGCACAGGAACCGTAGCTGTGGTGCACAGGAACCGTAGCTGTGGTGCATAAGAACCGTAGCTGTGGTGCACAGGAACCGTAGCTGTGGGGCACAGGAACCATAGCTGTGGTGCATAGGAGCTGTAGCTGTGGTGCACAGGAACCGTAGCTGTGGTGCACAGGAACCGTAGCTGTGGTGCACAGGAACCGTAGCTGTGGTGCACAGGAACCGTAGCTGTGGTGCACAGGAGCTGTAGCTGTGGTGCACAGAAGCTGCAGTTGTGGTGCACAGGAGCTGCAGATGTGGTGCACAGGAGCTGCAGATGTGGTGCACAGGAGCTGCAGATGTGGTGCACAGGAGCTGTAGCTGTGGTGCACAGAAGCTGCAG
>JADRCH010000005.1:9608734-9643407 GCA_019843965.1 Rhynchomys soricoides | reverse complement strand
GGTGCACAGGAGCTGCAGATGTGGTGCACAGGAGCTGCAGATGTGGTATATATAACCCATAGCTGTGGTGAGTGGGAGCCATAGCTGTGGTTCACTGGTACAGCTGTGGTGTGGAGCGTTTTATAAGAAGCAGGATATGTTTGATAGAGCCAGGTGTGGTGAAGCGGGAGGGTGCCTCTCCAGGCCGATGCTGAGGCATCCCTTCCCCCAGAGGCACCAGCCATACGACAGATAGAGTATGGAATAGTTTATTTGAGGCATGGGAAGGGGAGTTGAGAAGGGAATAGAGGCAGAGAAAGACAGACGGACAGACAGGCAGGCAGGCAGGCAGGCAGACAGAAAGACAGACAGAGGTTGGCCAGGAGCACATGGAGAAAGGGAGAGAGGAGGATGGGGAGAGAGGGAGAAGAGTCAGAGAGGATAAGAAAGCGAGCGAGGAAGGAGCAAACAGCATCTTTTATAGTACACCAGGCCTACCTGGCTTTGCCAGGTAACTGCTGGGCGGAACCTAGATGGAACGCTAACATGGTATACAGGAGCTATAGCTGTGGTGTATAGGAGCTGTAGACACGGTATATATGAACTATAGCTGTTGTTGGATTTGTTCTATAGCTGTGGTATACTGGAGCTATAGATACAGTGCACAGGAGCTGCAGATGTGCTATATATGGAACATAGCTGTGGTGTGTGGGAGCTATAGCTGTGCTATATAGGAGCTATAGCTGTGATATATAGGAGCTATAGCTGTGGTATATAGGAGCTATAGCTGTGGTATGTAGGAGCTATAGCTGTGATATATAGGAGCTATAGCTGTGGTGTGGGGGAGCTATAGCTGTGGTATATAGGAGCTATAGCTGTGGTATATAGGAGCTATAGCTGTGGTATATAGGAGCTATAGCTGTGGTATATAGGACCTATAGATATGGTATGTAGGAGCTATAGCTGTGGTATATAGGAGCTATAGCTGTGATATATAGGAGCTATAGCTGTGGTATGTAGGAGCTATAGCTGTGGTATATAGGAGCTATAGCTGTGGTATATAGGAGCTATAGCTGTGGTATATAAGAGCTATAGCTGTGATATATAGGAGCTATAGCTGTGGTATGTAGGAGCTATAGCTGTGATATATAGGAGCTATAGCTGTGATATATAGGAGCTATAGCTGTGATATATAGGAGCTATAGCTGTGATATATAGGAGCTATAGCTGTGGTATATAGGAGCTATAGCTGTGATATATTGGAGCTATAGCTATGGTATATAGGAGCTATAGCTATGATATATAGGAGCTATAGCTGTGATATATAGGAGCTATAGCTATGGTATATTGGAGCTATAGCTATGGTATGTAGGAGCTATAGCTGTGATATATAGGAGCTATAGCTATGGTATGTAGGAGCTATAGCTGTGATATATAGGAGCTATAGCTATGGTATGTAGGAGCTATAGCTGTGATATATAGGAGCTATAGCTGTGATATATAGGAGCTATAGCTGTGATATATAGGAGCTATAGCTGTGGTATGTAGGAGCTATAGCTGTGGTATGTAGGAGCTATAGCTATGGCATATAGGAGCTATAGCTATGGCATATAGGAACTACAGCTATGGAACACAGGAGCTGGAGCTACAATACACTTGTGTGGAGCTCAGTCTTAGACTAGTGACAAGAGACACAGGCCCACATATGTTCACATATACACAAACACAGACATGCATGTATGTACACATACGTGCATATGACATGCAGGCCTACACACATGCTCTCACACACGCCTATCTCACACACAGTGCACATACATACACAGGTGCACAATGCATTCACACACACATACATAATATATCCATATACACCCAAACATACAGAACACACATGCACTCATGCACACACACACACACACACACACACACACACACGCACACGCACGCACAAGTTCTTTAAAGAGTACACATCACCACTATGGACAGCGCATGCAGATGGCCCTCATCATCTTCATTTCTTTACTTCTGGTCACAGTGCATTGAACTGGTTGCAGTCCCCATTAACAGGTCATATGAAGTTTTAAAAAGATTAAAGAAACAAAGCAAAGGCCAACAAAACACTGGGCCACATATTGCCATATAGGGTATAATGGCTTGGGGAAAGAACACACTCTGTTTGCTTTGCTTTTTCCTTTCTCTTGGGTACTGGGTACTGTTTATAGTACTGAATTACAGGGCTTTTTCGTGAAAGTGTATGTTGTATGTTGAACAGATTCCTTGTCATAACCCCCTACTGAGCCTTCCAACCCCCATCCAGTTCTTCCCAGGGTTACTACGTATTTTCAGACTTTTCAGAGGACTTTATGATCAAGAGGCTAGTTTTCTGTTGAAAAGTTATTTTTTTTTAACCAAATGAGCCCCATTCACTGTAATCAGTAAATTCTCTGCCCGCAAAACTGGGCCAAGTATGATCTTGAAAAATTTAGTCATCAGTGTTCTAGGACTGATGGAGGAGGCAGAGCCAGTCTTCTTTAATGGTGTGGAGTCTGGTAGGCCACCCACCGTCAGGGGGTGGTCTCATACCCAGGAGTCTGAAGAGAGAGACAGAGAAGGAGAGGAAGAGGAAGAGGGGGGAGGGGAGACAGAGAGGGAGAATGGAGAACACATTGAAGGCAGATGGATCTGGAAAGTCAGGGGAGGGATGGAGGAAGATCTAGTTATTTGAAACTTTCAGATAACTAATAGGAATACTTTTTTAAATAAGTTGCTTTACAGATTTGTGAAGGAAACATAAGACTAAAACTCTGGTTCTGGGCAATGAGATATGACTAAGAGTGCTCTGGATAGATCTAAGCTCAAAGACACTGTTAGCTCCAGGACCTTTGCCAGTTTGCAATGCCTCTCTCCTTCTATTGCTTGACTGCAAGCGGAGGTAACATCTCTCCTATGCAGTGGCTCTTCTTGTAAAAGAAACCACAGTGCCTAAGATACTACACTTGGAGCCTGGTCATGTGATCAACAATTTTTACTGTCCTTGGGTGTCAGGGTTAAATTGCAGGCTAGTCATGATCCCCTTGGAACAGTGCCTGACATAGAGAAGCAGCAAATATGAATATCTATCTGTGGTAGCAACTCAGAGACACTCTTGTAAAACATCTGCAGATCAGAGTACAAGGCTTTACAGATTTTCATCAAACACACACATTTAAGAGAATTCCGAATTTAAAAACCAAGCCCACTGGTACCATTGATGCTACATTAAAGATTATGTGCAGATTCTGTTGGAAAGAGTATGTCCATTTGTGTGAAGTGGAAAATGACACCTCATTGAGTTGATTTTTTCTTAGTTCATTAAGAGTCATTTCCTCAGCTGGGATCATTGATTAAGATTAGTGAAGTGATCCTAAGGCTGCTAGTCACCAAGTGAAAGTTCACCAGAAACAGTTTCTCTCTCTCTCTCTCTCTCTCTCTCTCTCTCTCTCTCTCTCTCTCTGTGTGTGTGTATGTGTGTGTGTGTGCGCGTGTGCACTCCTCCTCTATCTTTGTCACTCTTGACAAAGTTTCTCTGTGTGGCCCTAGCTGTTCTGGCACTTGCTCTCTAAAGACTTTCTGGTATATCTAGAGTGTCAGGAGATAACTCACCATTACCTTCCCTGACAGAATGTTAGCTGGCTGCTGTAGTTGGAAGATTCCTGTTCACATTTAAAGAGGAGAAAAAGAAGGGACTTCAGCTCTTCACAAATTTACAGACATCCCCCCTCAACTAACTCTTCAGTTTTGAAGACCATTCTGGTCATTCAGTCAATTGTTATTCCATTCATATCAGATTCAGTGAATATTTAGTGTGATTTTAGTATTTAGGATTTCATTTATTCATTGAATACACATTTAGCCTGAGTTCAGATCTCCAGATCTCACATAGCAGCAGGTATGATAGCACACATCTGCAATCTTGTCACTGGGTCTGGGGCTCACTAGTCACTGATCTGCACAAGATTTGAGGTCAAGGTTCTCTGAGAGACCCTGATTAAAAACTAAGGTGAAAAGTAACAGAAGAGAGCATCTGTGCCAGCCTCTGGCCCTAGACACAGATGCATAACACACACACACACACACACACACACACACAGAGTACATGCGTGTATACACATGCATACACCGCATATACACACACCATTCATACACCACACACACCATTCATACACCACACACACATTATATACACTACACACACACACACACACATCGTACATGCATACACCATGCACACACTCACACACACCATTCATACACCACACACATACACATACACACATTGAATACACCACACACACACGCACACAGAGAGATGCATACATCACTCAACACATTCACATACATACACTCCAATAATAAAAATAAGAATAAATAATTCATATACTGTACTGTACATGCCGTATACTACAGAAATCTTTGAGCTCAGCAAAAAAAATATACCAAATCCTCATGTTCATGAAGGACAAAAATATTTTTCAGAAAATCACACAGGTAAGTCTTCTGCTATGTGCTAGGTGTCATAAGATGTCTGTGCTATTATGAGATGTCATAGGAATTTTTTCCTGCTCTGGCTAGAAGGCCTTGCTCTGGAATGAGTGGTGGCTTGCACTGATTGAAATGACGCATTTCCTGCTTCAGTATTGAGCACTATGTGCAAGGGCCTAGGGATCATGAAGAACTAGAGCATGGAGAGATGGAAAACAAGTTAGAAATGGGTGGTTCAAGAGAAGGTTAGTCAGGTAAGCCACGAGAGGCCCTGTAGTCCGTGTTGAGGTCTCTGAGTCTGTTGTGAGAACTGTTGGAAAGTCTTAAACACCGGTTTGACACATCCAATTTGTCCTTTGAAAAAGTCTTTTTGGCTCTTGGGATTCCAGACTTGAAGAGGCAAGAACAGAATAGACCAGATAGGGCTGCTTATATTATCTAGGGAGAGACAGACAAGTTCCAGGCTTTCCCACCATGGTGAATGGTGGTGTTCTTTACTGGGGTAATGAGACCAGACAGGGCAGAGTTTGGAGAAAGGCCTCAGACCTTCTTTTTGAGCATTTTTTTGTGCTTGTGGTGTGTTTGAACTATCTAACAGGGAAGTGTGAAGAGGGTTTGGACACCTGGGTCTGGAACTCAGAGATGAGATCCGAGGATGTAAATAAATGAATAGTGTGTTCTAGGTTAAAAGATTCATTTCTGAGGGAGTGGTTGCAGACCATTCCTTGAATGTATAGACATAGAGCCTATTGATGACCTTAGCAGAGCCTGTCTTGGTGATGGGTGAGAGGGGGTGAGAGGCTCAGAGCGACAAGTGGAGACAGTAAGAGACAAGGATATAGATTCAGAGTATAGACAGCCCTTCAAAGAATTATTGTTGTTGCAGATCTGGGGCTTGATCCCTGGGTATTAAACATATTAAACAAGGGGTTCACCAGGACACTACATCCAGCCCAAGATACATTCGTTTTTAAAGGAAATAAATTGCTTAATTATTTTTGAATCACAGAATATTTTTAAAAGTGGAGTCAGTGTGCAGTACTAAATGTTTTATTGATAACAAAAAGGTGACTAAGACCAGGACGTGGTAGCACAGAGTGACTCACAGACACTGGACCAGAGCTGGGAATATAGTTTGGAGGGGAAACTTTGCCTAGTGTGTTTAAAGCCCAAGGTCACTATACTTGCTCACCCCACAAAAAGACAGGAGAGAAATACTGAATTATAGCAATGGCTGACATTCAGGCTCTCGCTGTTGTGAAGGAACTATGCTAAACCTTCAACATTTGTTAGTTGGCAAGCATAATGCCACAGCAACTCTATTAGGCCGAAACATGAGAGACATCAGAGACCAGTTGCCAAAGACATCATATAGTTTACAGAACTGAAGGACAGCTGCTTCAAGTCAGGCAGTCTTTTGTTTCAAATCATTTTATTTTCAACCGACAAACAACAATGACATAAACATTTTCTATTTATAGACTCTAAAAGAGATGCTTTTTCATATTTACACTGTGGAGCAACTAAAGCCTCTCATCAGAGCGATAATTTCACGTACTTACAAGTTTTCTGAGGCGAGAACATTTGGAATCCATACTTTTAGCAACTTTTAAATAGCTTATTTGTCAAGCATCGGCTATACGGTTTGTGTGCAGTGAACAATAGAGTATTTGTCTCACCTGCAAGCCCACCTCCGTCTTCCCGTAGGACGGGCTCCATGATCACTCTGTGGCAAGGCTACAATTCACACTGGCCACAGTCCTTTTCTTAACCCTCCCTCTTGGCTTTGTACGTGAACCATGAGAGGCATAAACGGAAGTGTCCTTAGCGGGATGCTTGCTTTCCTTGGTGGCCTTTAATAAATATATGTGCATTATTCATGTAATTGCACCTGTGCCTGCAGTGGGTGGGCGGGAGAGTATAGTAAGCAAACAGAATTCACAGGTCTGACACCACCTTCCCTCCCTGCCACAATGTAGCATTTTGTGAGCTCTGTGAAGAGGAGTCCTAAAATAAATGACCTTTCCCAATCCCGGGGACTGGCCCTAACTGCAGTGTGTGTTTCTTTCCCTCCAAAGGATTTAACAACGAGAGAACGTGTGACAAGGAGTTCATCATACGGAGAACAGCCACCAATCGAGTCCTGAATGTTCTCCGCCACTGGGTCTCAAAGCACGCACAGGTAATTCCGAAGTTCCAGCAATTACTTTCAACGATTTTGTTTCAGTTACCTTTGCAAGTCTTTAAACATGTCAACCATCTCCTGACACACTGTGGTTAGAAGCCTTGGGATTTAGAAGCTAAGGAGGGAAGATGTTCTTGCAACATACAAAAAAAGATCAGCCACACACATGGCCGACATTGCTGTCTTATCTCCAGATAATCTGACTAGAGCACCCCTCTTTCTTCAGATTCAAGGCAGCACCACCGAAATTGCCCCAGAGCACCTGAGGCACCTTTCTAAGGGTCCCCTCTGATGGTGGAACGCTGCTGGAGAGGCCACCATCTTCAGTGGCAGCCACAGCCTCCATAGGCAAACATTACAGTGATTCCTAGAGGCCAAAAATACATTTTTATCTAATCAGGGAGGGTTTCTCACCAACTGACAGAATGTCTTACCTAGTGTTCTTCTATGTTTCGGTTTCTAGTACTCTGTTGGTTGAATTTCAGTTTTCTATTAAAAACCTTTGTAGAGTTTTTCTGCATTTGCAAAACAAAACCAGGCCTCTCTTTACCTTGTGGGTTCCAAGGATGCACAATTCTTTACTAACTTTATGTCAGGCCTTCCTGGACCTGATGTTGGCTAGTGGGCTGTAAGGAGAGTTGGCGAAAGAGACCAGGGCCCTGATTGGCCCAGATCAAAGATGTGGCAAAGGGTAAAGACTGTTTTGAGTTAAGCATGGATGTTTGTGATCCAGACTCCCCCTGCTAAGAACAGGAGAGTTTGTGATCCAGACTCCCCTTGCTAAGAACAGGAGAGGGCTCTTTTTGCCTCCCCGCACTTGGCCCTGAAGCACACTTTGCCTGCTCCATGAGGTGTATGTCTGTCTTTGTTCTACTAGTTCTGCTGTCCAGGGCACATGGCAGACGTCTGTTTGGTTGTTCAGTTGAACTGAGTTTACATTTTAAGGCTGCCACTGTGCACTCTCTCCACGAGGTCATTTTCTGCCCTTTAGT
Source organism: Rhynchomys soricoides (assembly GCA_019843965.1). Taxonomy (NCBI): domain Eukaryota; kingdom Metazoa; phylum Chordata; class Mammalia; order Rodentia; family Muridae; genus Rhynchomys; species Rhynchomys soricoides. The sequence continues at coordinate 9,635,730 of JADRCH010000005.1, read as the reverse complement.
TTCCAAAGGCAACCAAAACAGGCTGGGTCTGCGAGTGAACCCACAAGCTGGGATCTAGGCTACAGTGTGTATTGGCACTGCTGTGGAAAGGAAGCATTCTTGTGAATCACACATGTGCATGCATGCACATACACACCTTCCTGTGTATCATTTACACAATTCCCAGGTCTCTGCAGCTAGCAGGACTGTGCTGCTCTTAGCTCCTGTGGCCACTATTAACTTCTGAGGGACTTCTAGGTTGGAGAGTCAGCTCAGACCTGTCATTCACTCATGTGGCTGTCACATGATGATGCATTTCAGGGCATTTCTGTTTTGTTTTGTTTTCTGGGTTTTCTATTGATCTGAAAGCCACTCAGTGCACCTTGAGACATCTCACAGACACGGAATGATGTTGGGAAGAGAGCTGCAGCTTTGACTTTAGATTACAGTTTTCCTCCTCTAACTCTGGGCCATGTCTGAATGGCCAGTGGCCAGGGAAGGGATCATTCAAATTTTCCTTTTCCTGGGCTCAGGGGACACCTTTAAAAGCATGAGATCAGATGGATGACCCAGTTAGATAAACAAGCGCCTTTCCCCACAGAATTCATGCACTGGGCATTACTACTGTTCTTTTTCTGTTTTCTCTCTTTATCCACTACTGAGAGCTGTGCACTCAGGTGAGTGAGGGCAACTAACATCCGTGCAGTCTCTGACCTCAAGAAGTTTCCAGCCTTGGAAAGTGGCCATTCTCAGCCATTGTGCTTGGTGTAATTCCTGTGCAACTGCCTCTTCCCTCCGGCTCATGTGGTTGCCTCAGACTTTCAGGCAGAGGACCAGAGGCTTGGGGTGGGGGCAGGCAGAGGAAACAAAGACTGTGCACCCTTAAGGGGAGTTACCAGGCCACCTAAGAAGGATAAGAAAGAGCTCCTGAAAGCAACCCAGCCAAAGTCCTGTTCACCCACCAGTGGGAAGTCAAGATGGGAGGGGGCCAAGAAAGTGGCCGGTCAGTTCTCTACTCCATGGGGAAGGGATAGAGTTGCTTCTCCCTCAGTCAGCTACAGAAGACACTGTTTGAGGAAGCCACCAGCCATATGACCTGATCGGGGAGGCAGTGCAAGGTATTTGCTGGGGCAAAGGGAGGAACTCTGTATGCCCTCTCTAGATTGGGGGCAAGTAGACCTACCAGGGAATCTGGGATGGCCCTGCCCTCTCCCCAAGCAGACTGCCTGTAGGGATTATATAATCCCATGAGGAGAGGCTGGATGAAGAGCTCTATTGGAAACCCAGGACCTAGGGGAGTTGAAAATGAGTCACAAGAAGCCAGGCATTGCCTGGGTCAGGTGAGCTGGCCGAAGTGCCCAGCAGAGTCCTCTTCAGAATCCCACCAACATGCCCACAAGAGGCAAGCTAGTCACTATGCCTGTCACAGCCAGAAGAGCCAAAGCCCAGGTCCACCTGTATATCACATCAGGCTCAGCTCTTTCCTCTGAGTATCTGCAGCCACCATAAATGTGTATGGCCAAAGTGGAGGGAGCCAAGGAAACCTTTTGTGTCACTTTCCAGGCTTAGAACCGGCCAGGTGTGGATAGGGTCACATGCCCTTACTTGTGAGGACTGCATAAGACCTTGGTTGCAGCTGAAAGGCCCTGGGAGGGTGGCACCTGACTGGACAGTGGAGGCTGAACAAGCCTGGCTAGAGACCATGATGGTGACTGGTGACGCCATTCACTATCTGGCTTCTTTTCAGAGTCCATTTTGCTGGCTGCATTCAAATAACCCAACCATTAAGTTTCTAACTCAGTTCAGTCTTCTTACATGAGTTTCATGGCAAACTCAGAAAGACATATTTATCTGAAAAACGAAGGACTTTTGAATTCATATTGAATTATACAGTTTCTTCCTTTTTATTGAGCTCTGATAGACTTCACATGAATAGTCATGAGTGTAAGTGTGTAGTTCAGTGATCTCTGTTGTGACCAAATCCCTGAAATCCCACCCTGGTCAAGACAGAAAGCCCATTCCCTAACAGCTGAGGTAATACTCCAGTGAGAGGCATGAGTCTGTGTTAACAAGGCTCTCATCACTGAGGGTGTGGGCGGGTACCTGAGAGACTGGGTGGGGAGGGGAGTAAAGACTGATTTACAGTGAGACCTCTGCTTTGGCAAAGGGGTGTCTGCTGCCATCCTGGTCTTTAGGAGATAGGTAGAAATGCTGCATTTTATCTGCAGTGCCCAGCACAGTAACTTCTGAGCACATGTGGCTGATTGGTCTCCTGCGGGTAGCTAGCATGATAGAAGCATTGAGGTTTTATCACTTAATTAAAATGAGATCGATCGCTCTAAGTATAAACCAGAGATCTGTCAGGAAAGGACCCAAGGCTGAGACCCGAGTTCTTGGAGCCTTGCTTCATGGTCTCCATCACAGCCAAGGTAGGAAGCTGAGGAGGAGGGCCCCTCCTTGTGAAGGGAAAAACAAACCTTTACATCATTCCAGTGTTGTAGTGAAATCATAGGAGAAGATGGAAGCTCCTCCCTCCCCCGGAAGGAAGGACCAGAGTGCCTCCCTGTGTCCTGCAGCTAGAAATGGGAATGTGCCTGAGTGAGTCACAGAGATCAGGGAAGCAGGCACTGGTGCTATTGATCCCCACTAGGAAGCTTGCTCAAGGATGTCTGGGTCAGAGGAGGCCCCCCCCCCGAATGCAACTGCCCTCCCTCCCTCCCTCCCTCCCCCCCTCTCTCCCTCCCTCCATCTTAACTGTTGCTTATTTTGACAGTGGTAGGAGCCTCTTTTTAATTTTTTTTTTAATTTTTTTTTATTTCTTGGCATCACGATGCAGAACACAGAACTCAGTGTCCTGCCAGAGCTCAGAGAGTTCAGATGTATCCTTTGTTCTAGATCTGAAGTGGAGGTTGAGTCAGGACAAGCACTGCACAGTTTTTGGTGTGGGTGGAAGAATGCAGTTTGTAAGAAACAACTGAACAAGCATCTGCTGTCACCTCTACTGCCAGCTCTGTCCTACCCCAGAGCTCATTCCCTCTGTCTATGCCCATTCCTGCTTCAGTCTGCTTCCAGTACTTTTGCATCCTCAGTTCCCAGGCAGTGGCTCTGCCCTTGCATTTGTGAGGCAGCCTTGGTGTAGGGATGCCTAACCACTGAGTTCTCTACAGGATGAGAATAGCTCTCTGTGCTTCAGGCCTCTCTGCCCCGAAGGACTGCTTCCTGTCTTGTGTCTCCTAAAGATGCCCAGGAATGTACCCCCACCCCCAATTTTCCACACAGGTAGGTGCTGTGATTTCCAGGGGAACTGCATGCTGGTGCCCTGAACAAAAGACAGAGCACTGACTGCTTTAGCACAATCTAAAGGCCAGCTTGAGGCTTGCTGTTGTTTTAGTTATGATATGGAAGCCAGGCCTTTTATGAAGTTCTTTTTGAATTCTTTACTTAGAAGGTAGCCTCTCTGTGGGGATGCTTTTTTTTGTTGTTGTTGTTTTGTTTTTTTTGTTTTTTCTGTAATAGCCTTGTAATTTTACAAATGTCTCCAAATCTTCTATTATTCTCTATTTGTCAGTCACTGTCCTAAGCTTTTAGGAATAAGTCATTGCCTCTGCTTTTTGCTTCTGACGGGGAGAAGGCAGATGTACCCATTAGCCCAGCTCAGCTCTACAGAAGGGAACATTGTGGCTCAGAGTTAGTGTTTTTCCTGTGATTACATGGAAAGCAACAGGCAGTCCCCAGATCTCCACCCATGCCTCCTGGCTGTGCAGCTGTGCAGTCCGTGCTCCCAAGCCCAGACCTAATAGCCTCTCCATCTATCTAATTAACTCTTGGAGTACTGCAAGCTCAAGTTATAAAACAGGAAACCCCACTCCTGATACAAAGTACCATGTTGACATGGGCAATGCTTTTTGGTTCTATTTCTAAATATTATCCTAGAAACACTTCTTTCATGCCCAAGTCGGTTTTCTGTTGTTCAACACATAGGATTTATATTTACTATAGATTAGCATGGGACAGACTCTATGTCCCTCTGACAACTGCTGGAGCGCCACTCAATTTTAGATGGTGGCAGGCATATATAGATGGTGCCAGCTATCACTGTCCACAAAAATAAGGCCAGCCTTCCCTCATCTTGAGGCCTTAGGAAATTCCACCTTAATAGACAGCATGGAATAGGTGCCACTGCTCATAGGTATTAACATACCTCAAAGTCCCTGAGCCTTTCCACAGCAAGTGGGAACAGACAGGGATACTCGGACCAAAAAGATAAAATTTAGTTTCAACCTGAGATCTGATGGTAATGAAACAATTCTTTTTAATACCACATTCATTGTCTAGTGCTTCAGTCATGCAAATGGTCTCATACATCATTGAACTGGATGATTAGTGGGTTATGTACTTTCTTATGTTGTTGGCCCTGCCATTCATAATAGGTGTCCATTACTTCTAGTTGTCCACCAATTCCTGACAACTAAGGAACTCTAGGTATCTAGTAGTATAAAGCCTTGTTTGTTCACAAGCTCACCTTTCCCACTGTAGGAGCCAAAATAAGATAGAGAGCGCTCTGCTTAACTGACATAGGGCAGCAACTCTGGCTTCTCTGGTCCCCTAGGTTTCTAAACTCATAGGCCAGTGACAACCTTGATCTTTGCAGTATTTGAGCCTGCTGTGGTTCTCATTTGACCTTTCTCAGCCCTCTGGGACATCCTATTTCCTCTTAGTTCTTAAAGATCCTGGGTCAAAAAGGACTCCAAAGGAAGAATCCTGGCCACCTGAGCAGGAGTGTGTTCCAGCATGAGCGTGCCTGCTTTCTCACTGGGGACCTGGGTGAATGATCTGCATGGGGTTCTTACACAACTGAATTATTTGTCGTTATATTAAGTGTAAGCTATTATCTGAAAAGCTGGTGCTTACTTTCTGCATTTGTGAGTCTTGGGGACTCTCTGATATTTGTTTTTGTGTGTTTGTTCATTCGTTTGGGTTGGTTTTGGTTTTGGCTTTTTCTTTTTGTTCTTTGATTTTTACCTTCCCTGGGCCAGATGAACAGGCAATCAAGTTTTCTTATCGATTCTTATTGAAAAATCCTAGTTTGTTAGCTACTTACCATAGTCCCCTGTCCTCTCTCCATCTCTACATTTAGTCCCCTTAAGCTCTCCAGGCTTCTCTTTTGATAAGTTTAGGACCCAGTAGCCAGTGTGAACTAGAGTAAGCAGCTAAGACACCAGTGTCCTTGGAGGGCCACTCTTTCTCTTCTTAGTGACCATGACTTCTACTAAAGTACTAAAAGTTAGCTTTCCACAGAACCACTAAGAACCCTTCACCTTCTGGCAATGAAAAGTGAAGGTGAAGTCAATTTCTTATTGACTAAGAGATCAGTAAGACTTAGCATGTCGAATCTAACTGCTTTGATAGACTCTTGTGATTATTTTCTGATGTTAGTGGTTTCTGTGTGGTGGTTTAAATATGCTTGGCCCTGGGAGTGATACTATTTGGAGGTGTGGCCTTATTGGAGTAGGTGTGGCCTTATTGGAGTAGGTGTGGCCTTGTTGGAGGAAGTGTGTCACTGTGGGCATGGGCGTTAAGACTTCCATCCTAGCTGCCTGGAAGTCAGTCTCCTAGCTGCCTTTGGAATAAGAGGTATAACTCCCAGCTCCTCCAGCCCCAACATCTGCCTGGATGCTGCCATGCTCCTGCCTTGATGATAATGGACTGAACTTTAAATCTATAAGACAGACCCAATTAAATGTTGTTCTTTATAGGAATTACCTTGGTCATGGTATCTGTTCACAACAGTAAAACCGTAACTAAGGCAAGGTATTATGGGAGTAAGGCTTCCTACTCCTCTTTAGCATCTTTCTTCTCTCATAATCACTCTTGGACCTTGGAAACATGATTGAGGACTGTGATGTACAGCCATATCCTCACCAGGGAAATGATGGCCAGACATTCGTTGTGATGTTATCAGTTCTTGTTTCATAGACAAGGCTTGGACCAGGGCTCTCACAGCTGCAGAGCATCCTGATGACAACCTCACACTCGTTCAGCCCCTGGCTTGTTCAGCCCCTGACTCGTCCTGCCTGCTGCCCTTTTTTCTGTGTTCCTCTCCCCACCTCTGCTCCCAAATGTCATTAACTTGAGCTCTGAGAATCTCTGTGTCATGTTTTCCCTTGGATTAACATCAACAGTGCTTCCTATGGTCTGAGTGTCTCCCCTGCAGGGCAGAAATGAGTTGTCTCCAATTCTTTGCATCAGCATTTTTACATGGATGGACCACATTTTCTCCTGGTGCTTTTCTAAGGTTTAAATTAGAAGTAAGCTCAAAGATTATTGCAGTGACAGTTGGCATTGTTCAACTAGGAGATATAGATACTGGAATTAAAAGCAGGCCCTTGTAGATTGTCTCCCTCCTGTCTTTGTTATTGTCGGCCTCATTTACATTAGTCACCTTTCTAGAGCCCTAATAGGAAGCACTGCTTCTGGAAAAATTCTGTCCAAACCTCTCTCCCTGATGCTTCATTGTTTGTTTGTTTGTTTGTTTGTTTTAGGTTTAAAGAGGAAAGCTTTGGGAGCTATCTAATTTCAGGGTTAAGGAGCAAGCAGTATTTCCAAATTCTAGTAAGTCCAGCTGTTAAGAACTAGAGGCTAACTTTTCATAAGTCTCAAACTCAGAGTCCTTCATCAGAAAGTGGATAAAGGAATGCTTTTCTGTATGGCACTTTCCTTCACCACCATTGGCCTCTAGCCAGTGTTTTCATTTTAATATACATCTGCATTTTGTACTCCACCTTCTCCTGGTACCTCCCATTGGAAAGTGTAGAGATACTATGCTATCCTTTGCAGGGTCTACTTTCAAACTTCTTGTCCTTCCTGTGTTTTCCCATGAGTACTTTGCACCCATTATGCAAAAGAAGAGGTTGTTACATTCCTTTGTAGTTGGGTAATGGGGAACTTGAAATCCCTTGTGCTTTACAGTGAATGTCTCTGAAGGGAGGAGCTGATGCAGAGTCAGTGCAGCCTAGAGATGTGAACATGGGCAAGCCAGAGGGTAACAGGAGTGGAACACGGTGAACAGGAGCTCTTCAGGGGCTCCCATCCCAACTTTTAGCCAGGACAGCCCCTCCTAGGGTTATGTTTCAATTTTTAACTTCTACCAAGCATGTCTACCTTTTGACACTTGATGCTTGGTGTCATTGTGACACAATGCTGACCTCTGCAAGTTTGTGCTTAAGATCTATAATTAAGTCTCGGACAACAACTCATAATATTTTAAATGAGTTTGTGATGCTGTGTTGGGCCCTGTTCACAGCATGGAGCCCACAGGCCATGAGGTGAACACAATGTGATTGGCTTAAAGGTGTGCGACTTTTACACCATCTCGATGAGGACTGCAGAGGATCATCCCAAGCCTGTATCCTGAGGAGATCTGCAGCGTCTTTTACTGCAACACAATTTAAATTCTTTCCTTGTGTAGTTCAGGAAGGTAGAAAGCCAACAAATACTTTTCATTTTCTTGGATGTCAACCTGAGTCCCAGTCTCTAGGTTTAGGACCCAGTACATCCTAAGCACCTACTTTATGGACCTTTGTTTGTGGTTTTAAACATGTTTCTGCTAATCTTCTCTGCTCCGCATGGTCCCCACTTTTAAAAGCTCTGACCACTGCTAGAATACACCGCTGATTACAGACTAACTCAGTCACAATTCTCTGTCTCCTTGGATTATCCTTACAGATTTAGATTTCTCCAGTGTCCCAGAGTCGCCTTGGCCACGTGTAGCTAAGTCTTACCCTGCTGCTTTCTGGAAAGAATGAATGTGATTTTCAGAATGCTCAAGCTATGAGCATAGTTACAGTGCTGGGAATATGGTTTATCTAATCACAGATTTTATCGTCTTCTCTTTCCCCCAGAACTTGGGCTTGCACCAAGGACCTTCCAACATTCTGGACCAATGCTCTTCCACCGACCTCCATATACCCCAGCCCTGTTTTAATTTCTATTCTGAAGTGGGGTCTAAGTTACCCAAGTTGGCCTTGAATTCACTCAGTAGCTAAGACTGACCTTGAGTCTCCAATCCCCCCACCTCAGTTCCACAGTAGCTGGGATTACAGCCTTGTGTGGCCAGAGATAATTTACAGATTACTTTTCTGTTGCATGGTTAAATCTTATTAATGCAAACTACTTTGTTCAGACTGGAACCAGTATCTGAAGTTTCCTGGGTACAAGTGAAAAACAGTTCCAGACTCAACCAACATTCACATTACAGGCTGCTATCCCCAAGCCAGTCTCATAGTAGGGGTCCGTAGCGGTTTCCTTCTGAAGGACTGTGCAGTATGAAAATTTGGCCTTTGGCCAGCACTGTAGGAGTCCAGACCAGGGTCTGCTTCTTGCTGCCTGTTGAAGTTTGAATGGGAGGTTTAGGCTCTGTGAATCTGGACTTTGCTCACTTGAAATGGTACTCTTACCTAGCTTGGGGTGAGCTGGCACCAAGCCCGAATCACAGTCATTGTCAGCCTCATCTCCCTGAGGTGAGGCTCTTCTCTTTTGAGGTTCACACTGCCATCAGTTGGCAATTGCTGTAAGCATCCCCTGTGCCGAGTCCCACCTAGAGACTTGTGACCTGCTATCCCCCTGCTGCTGCTTGTGTGCTGTGCTTAGATTGTCTCCAGCCTCCACTGCTGCTCTAAGTCTCAGCAGAGCATCACACGGCCCCTGCTCCCCCATCACTTTCTCAAGCCTGTGCTGTAGGTGTCTTTCGCTAGTGTTTCCTCCAACTGTCCATCCACCCATCCACCTGCACACCCACCTGCCCATCCACCCATCCACCTGCCCATCCACCTGTCCATCCACCTGCCCATCCACCTGTCCATCCACCTGCCCATCCACCTGTCCATCCATCTGTCCATCCACCTGCCCATCCACCCATCCATCTGCACACCCACCTGTCCATCCACCTGCCCATCCACCTGTTCATCCACCTGCCCATCCACCTGCCCATCCACCCATCCACCTGCCCATCCACCTGTACATTCACCTGCACATCCACCTGTCCATGCAGGTGCTCTGCCTTCCCCAGCACCTGTATATTGACTTGCTCAACAATTGTTGTCAAAAGAATAAGAGACAGATTGAAATGTAGACATCTTATATTTCCTGGGGCCTTCACTTTTCTTTTTTCTTTTCTTGTTTTCTTTTTCTAATGATTCTCTGTCTCTGCGCCTATGATTCATTAATTTAGAGCGGAAGAGCATGGGACTCATGTGGAAATAATTCTTCCTCTGGTCTCAGGCCCTGCTCCCCTGCTGTTCACTAGCCACCTGGACAGATCCAGGGCGGCTACCTCCCAAGAGCACAGTGGCCCAACAGCGCCATCTTGTGGACAATGAGCTCCACTGAGACGAGGCTTGGGAAATGCAGCCAAAATTACATTCTATGATGCAATGCAGTCAGCCAGACTTATAAATATCCTCTCTCTGGATTTAAATAGGGGGAAATGCCTTCCCTTCCTGATTTATATTTAATTTTCATTAAAAAGAACATTTTTAAAAGAAACTTTCCATGACCAATTGTGTATTTTTATATTCATTTGTGAATAACATGGTACCCTGGTGGTTCATCAAAGTTTTCAGCTTAAAAAGTAAAACAAAAGTAATGTGATATCTTGATCCTGAAACTTGGTCACTGCAGAGTTTGTTACAAGCAGAATCTTGGGGATGAAGATATAAGTCAGTGGTTAAGAACACGTCCTGCTTTTGCAGAGGGCCAGGGTTGGGCTCCCATTATCTGCTTGGTGGGTAACAACCATTTGTGACTCCAGTTCCAGGAGATCTGGTGATTACTAGACACATGCATGGTGCACATACATAGTGCAGGCAAAACACACATACATATAAAATAAAACAAATCTGAAATAACAATCTAGACTCTCCCTGCCTCTCTAAACAACTGGACCAGACCACCGGTGTCTGTCCCAAACCTGGTGACTCTTGTGCACCTGAGAGTTTTAGCAGCACAGGTGACAAGAGTCAGATGGAAATTCTGTGCTCTTGCTCATGTGATGGCCTTTTCCCAGACTCAGTGGCCCATGCATTACAAGGGATGCCAAGAACTTAGCTCTGGTTCTTCACAGCCCAGATGGTGAGGAAGAACTGAATCCATAGATTACTTCATGGCAAAATCCCAGGGCAGTAACAGCAAACTCAGGGGGGTGACTCATTACTTTTGTGAGGGGTCAGAGAATCTGTTTATGTCAACCACATTGCATGAGAACAAATATTCTGCTAAAACCATGCATCATGCTTCAGACAGCCATCAGCAAAGTTTTCACATCATCTTTTAAAGAAACTGGCTACTCAGGCCAGTTTCCCCAAAGTTCAGAAGAGTAAAATTACATTTAAAAATGTTTTTATTGAAGAATGTTAGATCGATTTTATCTCTTATCAATAGCTCAATAATTATCTATTTGTTTATATGATAATTATTTTGCTAACTACTAAAGTTTTTATAAGTTTTTCTTGTACAAGACATGTATAAGGATGTTTGTTAATTCCTTTTGTTCTTTGACAGTTTCATGCATGTATGTAATGTATTTAGACTGGTCTCATCTGTCTCCCTTCCCTTCCCACGTCCTGTTCCCTAGCAAGTCTCTTTCCTATGCTCTTCTTCGTTTGTTTTGTTTGTGTTCCTCTGGGCTCTACTAGGGCCTTCTGTGTGGCCTTGGTATTGGAACTGTCCACTGGAGTCTATCAGTCTCACCAGAGAGTGTGAAACTAAAGACAGTAGTTCCTCCTGCCTACCCTTAAGTTCATACTGCCTGTGGTTCAGCAGTAAGGGGTGGGGTCCATAAGCCAACCACAGTCCCTGCCCATCCACGACCTTCTGTTGAAACAGCTTGTCTTGTGCAAACGCAGGGCAAGTCATTGCAGCTGCTGAGTTTGTGATTATACTGGCTGCGTTGTGTCGAGATGCTGGGGCTTCACTGCCCTTCTCCCTCTTTCCAGCGCCTACATTCTTTCTATCCCCTTCTCTGCAGTTCTCCATGAGCTGTATAAATGACTTATTTAGGAATGAACCCTCACCCATCATTTATCTTCAGCATCTTACAAAGCCACGAGTCTAGGAGACCTTTCTTGTCTACCACTCTGGGGCCTCAGAACAGCCCCTGTTGAGCCCAGGATGTAGCCCAGCAGCTGCTCCAGGATGCCAGCTAATCACTAATTAGCTCTCAGCAAGGCCTGAGCAGAAGGCTGGTGTCCTTCACAGTGATCGTGCTGCTTATGGTAATCAGATTATTTGCATCATTAGAGTCTCAACACAGCTACATGAAGACTCACTAATACATATCAAATATTCATTAAGGAAATAGACTCCTGATGGTTATGAGCTCCTTTGTTAGTGCACAGAGACTGAAGAAAACAAGGTCGTTAATTGTTTAAAAATACAAATGCCCCTACCTTGAGATAGGGGAGTGGAGGAATAGAGACAAAACAACAGGAAGATATAATATTTGATAATGAGGAGCTGTTAGATGACAAATAGGTGACACTTTATGGAGACATGACTTAATAAGACAGATATTGTCTTAGTTTGGGGTTACCATTGCTGTGATGAAACACCGTGACCGAAAGCAAGGAAAGGGTTTATTTCACTCACACTTCCACACCACAGTTCATCACCAAAGAAGTCAGGACAGGAACCCAAACAGGGCAGGAACCTGGAGGCAGGAGCTGATGCAGAGGCCATGGAGGGGTGCTTCTTACTGGCTTGCTCCTCACATCCTGCTCACTCTGCTTTCTTACAGAGTCCAGGACTACCAGCCAAGGGGTTTACTAGGCCTTCTGCATCAATCACTAATTTTAAAAATACCCTACAGAGTTGCCTACAGCCTGATCTTATGGATGCAGTGTCTCAGTCGAGGTTCTCTCCTCTCAGATGACTCTAGCTTATGTCAGGTTGACATAAAAACTAGGTAGAACAGATATTATCTACACTACCCTCAGGCCCCAGTGGCTCATGTTTCCCAAGAGATATCACTGCTAGCAAACAGTCAAAGAGATGCTCTGTGAATAGCTTACTGTTCCCTTTGCCATGGAATGGAGATGCTCAAACACTCAATTCAAAGTAGGTTAGAAACTGTCTAGAATTGATAAAATTTATGGACATTTTGGCCCTAATTTTCTATATGTAGTAAAATTTTACTGTTTTCTTTTTATCTAACTAATTGCCATTAGCGATGTTGGTCTCCAGCCATTTAAAATGATTCAGAAGGTTAATTCCTCGAAATCATTTTGTTTAATGTTAAAATGTAATTATTATAATGGATAATACAGCTAATAATATAACTATACAAGTATTATAATGGAACGTGCTGTAATAACTGTAACCGATTCTTGTAGGTGGCCACTCCTGCCTGTACATACACACAGACTCGTAACCTCTGAGAATGATGTCCTCCCATGTAGACCTGGCAGCACTTGCTCATTCTGAAGATCTGACAGTCCCAGCATGCTGCCAGGAGATAGTGTATCAAAATTCACCTCAAAAGGCGTGCAAAACCCACAGATTCACATCTTTGTTCTGTTTGTCCTCTGGTATTTTACCTTGAAAATCTTCAAAGCAATGGAAAAATTACTAGAAGAAAACAATCCAGTGTCACACATCTGGAATCCTCTGTCAGTGGATCTAACATGCCCCTCCCCACCCCTGACAATCCAAGGACAAGCCAATAGCAACATGATCACATCTAAGGAAAACCTTTAGTGTGTGTCTGTTCGTGTGTGCATGTGTGTATACACTTGTGTGGAAGCCAGACGGCCATTCGCTTCTCTCTTTCAATTGTGTCAGACCCAGGGAACCAACTCAGATCATTGGGCTTCATGGCAGTCACCTCTACCCTGAGATGCTTTGCTCTCCCAGGACAGTTATCACCAGTACAGGGCTCCATCTAGTGTGGAGTCCTGCAGTCCACAAGTCATCCAGTCAATGGTCACAGTGAACCATCCCTGCCCCAGCTCTAATCTAGGTCCTGGGCTGTTGTTCATTTGGTTTATACTGGAAACATTCATTGCTTTGTTTGTCTTGTCTTTCATGACATTTACATTTTTTTAAAAAAATTAATGTTTAATCCATTCTTTTTTATTCAGGTTGCATCTCAATATAAGTCCTGCCTCTCCTCCCAGCACCCCTATTCCTCCCTCCCCTTCTCCTTTGAGAAGACCCCCCTATAGGTATCACCCCTCACTACCTGCAGGTAGTGCGTATCGTATCGCTGCAGGACTAGGCTCATTGTCTCCCACTAGGGTCACAAATAAGGGCATTTACATATTTAAAGAATATAGGTCATAGGTCACAGCCTCTTTACAATTAGATGAGAATTTGTATTTGTTATGTACATGGTGCTAGTCTGATGTTGCTATGGTTGGACCCATGAGTGACATTCACCAAATTCTTCCTCTGTGATAAATGTGCAGTCCTTACAGAGTTTCCCAAGAGATTCAACACTGTTCACTAGTCCGCACATTCCACTTCAGCATCCATTCATGATTCTAGGCGGAGTCACTTAGGACTGGTTTGGTTGAAAATGGTGATTTTTCTGATTCAATTATTCCTCCAATTTCCAAATTACAGTTGTTCTATAATAGAAAGTTCAGACTTCTACTCACTTATATATGCATTCATCTATTACCATGTACCTACCTATCTATCCATCCACCATCCATCTACCCACCCACTCACCCATTCCTCCACACATCCACTCACCCATCCATCCTCCCAACTATCCATCTACCTACCCACCCATTCCTCCACCCACCCATCCAGCCAACCATCCATCCAGCCAACCATCCATCCAGCCAACCATCCATCCAGCCAACCATCCATCTAGCCAACCATCCATCTAGCCACTCACCCATCCATTTATCATCTGTCTTAGTTAGGGTTTCCACTGCTGTAAAGAAATACCATGACCAAGACAACTATTTTTTTTTTTTTTAACTTTTTTGGTTTTTTCAAGACAGGGTTTCTCTGTGTAGCCCTGGCTGTCCTGGAGCTCACTCTGTAGACCAGGCCTGCCTCTGCCTCCCAAGTGCTGGAATTAAAGGCGTGCTCCACCACTGCCTGACTCCAAGACAACTCTTATAAAGGACATTTAATTGGGGCTGGCTTACTGGTTCCGAGGTTCAACTCATTATCATCATGGCCAGAAGCACAACATTATCCAGGCAAGCATGGTGCTGGAGGAGCTAAGAATTCTACAACTTGTTCTGAAGACAAACAGGAAAAGACTACTATCTTCCAGGCAGCTAGGAAGAGTGTCTCAAAGTCCACCCCCACAGTGACCATATTTCCTCCAACAAAGTCACACCTATTCCAAAAAGGCCACACCTCCTAACAGTGCCACTCCCTGGGCTACGCATATTCAAACCACCACACCATCCATCCATTCATCCATCTGTCTATCCATACTTCCCTCTTTGTATCAGTAATGTCTCACAAATTCATCCTAGTAATTCTGTTTATGACTCTCATTACTCATCTCTATGCTCCAATCTACCTAATTCTGTTCATTATCTGTCCCATCAGTGTTACTCTTGTCTCTGGCATGGCCACATGAGATTCTGAGTATCATTTTTTTAAATCCTTTAGCGTATTTATGTAGATTAATGTATAAGTACAAAGATATTAATAGCCTTAGCACATCTTCACTTACATGAATAAAATAACACAATTTATTCATACAACAAATATTTTTTAAGTTACTATGTGCTTGTTTCTGATATTACTCATGGTCCAGTAGAAAACCAGGCATAGCATTGGCCTTTAAAATATGCCACACTAAATTATAATAGTGAGTTATGTGCTCCATGGAGCACAACAGAAAAGCTCTCAACCCACTGTGGCAATTAAGAACTCCCAAAAAGAAAGTAATCGATGCCAGAGAGATAAATGAGAATATACCTGGAGAGGGAGCACAGTGTTCCAGGCTAAGGAGATGCATACCCCTCTATGGAACTGAACAAGTATGTTAATTCCAGGCAGCATGATCTAGTATGTGTTGGAAGTCAGATATGGTGGAGCAGAGGAGTTAGAGACAAGAAGCCGGATGGGTTTGCAATGGTTGCTGGAGACCAAGCCTAACTAGTGACCTACGAGTAACATTATTTAACCTTGGCTTATTTCCAGGGGAGACTGACAGCCCCTGCTCAAACTATTCAAGTCAAGACCACTAGGAGCATGCCGTGAGGAGCTCTGGAAACACAAATTTCAGTTACATATCTAGCTTCTGGAGAAACCATCATGAAAAATGGTGAGCTAACCCCTCAAATGAAGGTCTTAAAGGATTTGTTTTATTTCATAGGATTTTGAACTCAATAATGAACTCAAGATGAATGTTCTAAACTTGCTAGAAGAAGTTCTACGAGACCCAGACCTTCTTCCTCAAGAAAGGAAAGCCACGGCAAACATCCTGAGGTAAAGACAGCTGCTGGTAAAGTTATGTTACTGGGCTATGCTCAACTGCAAATAGGTCTGTCAGATCAGGACACATTTTAGACTTTTCTGGGCATCAGAGGCTGTGTGCTTGGCAGCAAAGTGCTGTCTATCATCATCTGAGTTTGGTGGGGAAGTTTGTGGTCTGGTGTGCAAGGGAGACTTTGAACTGTAGTCTTAATTTGTGTGGTGATGGTTTCTGTATAATCACATTGTAAAAGAGGGAGCCCGTAGGGATTCTTGCTGTGGATCCAGACAGCAGCGTGGGTAAGCTTTTTCTTCTGCTCATGAGTACTAATTACAGATCACCAGTTTGTCTTTGTGTCATGGCACTAGTGTTTCTGTGGGAGTGACAGCACACCTGTAAAGCAGTGACACATGATCCTTGGTTGGCCGTACTTGTCCTAGCCAGCATTCCCAGTCACTTCTTATCTTAAGCTTTCCTTGTCAAGTAGGTCCTACACTAGGATGAGGTTGGGTAAAACATGAACCCGACATGTCTATGTGATGAAGGCTTGGACTTGGTGGACCTTACTAGAAACTTGTGTTTGTCCATAGTTGTAACATCCAGGATTCACACTGATGAACTGATTGGGGGGGAGAGGGTTGTTTTCTAGTTCACGCTGCACGAAGAGTGCATCCATCAATGGTTGTATGTGGACATTTCAGTTATGGCTTCCCAGCTCGCCATGGGTGCATCTCCTGCCCCTACTGGAGAGTGGGAAGCCTGACATCTATCTGCCAGTGCCATTAGTATCCCACGGTTCCGGTTTTCAGTTCTTCCTTCATTTACAGCCTGGAAGTGACCTTCATTTCTCCCAAGCTTGCCTCCATTGTGCTTTAGTGTAATAGACTATATCAAAAGTATGTGTGGAGAAGAATCCATTCATCTCGGTTAACTATGTTGTTGGAAGTCCCTCCCTGATGCAACAGTGCCAAACTTGAGATCTTGGTATTTTAGCAATTGGACCACAAGTCAGTCTTATTCCTCATTAAGTTCCCAAAGCCAGACCACTGTGATCTAGAAGCTGTTAGCAGTTTAATTGTGTTCCGCAGTGGAAAACTGACATGTTCAATCCTGACATCTCTTACATCAAAATATGACCCTGTTTGTGAGTAACATCAGCACAGATACAGTCAGCTAAGTTGAGGACATCCTGGGAGGTGAAGCTCTAATCTAGTGAGACTGTCATTATTGGAAGATGGCCATGGAGGACAGAGAGATACAGAAACTATCATGTGGAGATAGGGACAGCCCCAAGCCAGGGAACACTAAAGATTGTAGCAGAGCACCAGACGCCAGAAAGTGCAAAGAAGTGTTTCCTTAAGGATGTTAGAGATATACACCCCTGCTGGCGTTTTGACCTCAGATTTCTATTCCAGAATTCTACACATCTCTGTTTTCTCAGTTGCCTATGTTGTGGTATTTTGCAGCCTAGAAATCTCATAGGAGCCTTTCCTATATTTTCTATTCTATATAAACATCTAAGTAGGCTGAGGTGTTCCATTACTGATCTGTTTCCTGATTTGAGAATTATAAGTATGTGTTCAGGTAGAGCCCAGTTTCATCGGATGAGCGCTCATGCCCAGGAGTGATTGCTACTCATTTCCTCGTAGAGTAACTAGTCATGCTCTTCTTATTTCAAATAATTGACATTTTAAAGCTGTATTCTGAAAGTTTACATCCCTGGGGACAGTTGACAAAATAACTGACAGAGAAATCCTGTTGTTCACATTAGGAAAACCATTCAGGATTGGCCAATAGGAGGCCTTTCAGCTGCAGGTGCTTACAGCTTCCTCCAGACTGCCTGACAGGCTTCTGTCTGCTCCAAGGCGTGACCTGGGAAACCAGTTAAGTGGCGTCAGTGTGCATAAGGAATCGTACCATTCCAGGTCTTTATCAGGCCTCACATGTTGATTCCTTTTGCTGAATAATGATGAGTCAGCAAAATCGCAAAGCCAGTGAGGAAGGGACATGTTGGTAAACAGCTTGGGAGAATACCAGTGAACAGAGACCTAGTCTCACCTTTGCAGATTGCCACGAAGTTCAGTCTTGTCTTTAACCCAATAGAACCTCCAACTTTCTAAACCAATCCGAACTCCAGTTTCTTCTGTTTTTAGTATAGATGCCAAGTGCTTTAACTGGTGCCTGACTCCTGTTGGGCACACGGTAAACTATCCTGGTTGATTTGGTATTTTTAATGATTTTGATGTTACTGCCAATTCTTAAAACAACACAACTATAAAGCATTAATTGTTTCTTTTTATTAATTATTTTATTTACTTACATTTCAAAAGTTGTCTCCCTTCCTGGTCTCCCCTCCACAAACTTTATATTGTTTGTGACTATTGTGAAGGGTGTCATTTCCCTAATTTCTTTCTCAGCCTGTTTATCCTTTGTGTAGAGAAAGGCTACTGCTTTGTTTTAGTTAAATTTTATATCCGTCTACTTCGCTAAAGTTGTTTATCGTGTGTAGGAGTTCTCTGGTAGAATTTTTGAGGTCGCTTATGTTTACTATCATATCATCCACAAACAGTGATACCTTGAATTCTTCTTTTCCAATTTGTATTCCTTTGATCTCCTTATATTGTCTAATTGCTGTAGCTAGAACTTGGAGTACTGTATTGAATAAACAGGGAGAGAGTAGGCATCCTTTGTTTTCCTTGATTTTAAAGGGATTGCTTCAAGTTTCTCTCCATCTAATTTGGTGTTGGCTGCTGGTTTACTATATATTGCTTTTTATCATATTTAAGCATGTGCCTTGAATTCCTGATCTCTCCAAGACTTTTAATATGAAGAGCTGTTATATTTTTTCAGAGGCTTTTTTAGCATCTACAAGATTGTTATTATTAATTGTGGGTATTATTTCTTTTTGTTCTAGAGCTTTCAGGTTGCTGTTAAGTTACTAGTATGAGATCTCTCCTTTTTAGAATATGCAAGCACTTATTTAGTGCTATTAACTTGCCTCCTTACAACTGCCTTCATCGTGTCCCATAAGTTTGGGTAGGATGTGAATTAATCTTCATTCAATTCTAGAAAGTCTTTTATTTCTTTCTTAATTTCTGTCTTTACCAATTTTTCATTCAATACTGGGTTGTTCATTTTCCATAAGTCTGTTGTTTCTGTTGTTGATACCCAGTTTTAATCTGTGGTGGTCAGATAGGATGCAGGACATTGTTTCAATTTTCTTATATCTGTTGACCCTTGCTTCTGTCTAAGTATGTGGTCAATTTGGGAGAAAATTCCATGAGCTACTGAGAAGAAGGTATGTTATTTTATGTTTGGGTGAAATGTTATGTAAATATATATTGGGTCCATTTGACTAAAGTCACTTAACTCCATATTTCTCTGTTTAGTTTTTGTGTGGATGTTGCTGTCATGTATTGAATAGGCACCCACTATCATTGTGTGAGAGTCAATATATTATTTAAACTTTAGAAGTATTTCTTTTACAAACTTTGGGTTCACATGTATTTGCTGCTGTCGAGAATTTCAATGTCTTCTTGGTGGATGTTTCCTTTGATGAATATATAATGTCCATTTCTATTTCTTTTGACTAGTTTTGGTTTGAGGTCTATTTTGTCAGATATTAAAATGACTACATTGGCTTGCCTCTTGGGTGCATTTTCTTGGAATATCTTTTTCTAGCTGTGGTAATGTCTATCCTTAGTGTGAAGGTGTGGGCTTTTTTTTTTTATGCAGCAGAATGATGAATTCTGAATTCTGTTTTCACATCCATTCTGTTACTATGTGTCTCTTTATTGGGGAATTGAGATGCTTGACATTAAGAGATATCAATGACCAGTGTTTGTTGATTCCTTTTATTTTGTAGTTGTTGCTGTTTTTGTGGTGGTGGTGGTGGTGGTGGTGGTGGTGTGTGTGTGCCCATGTTTCTTTGCCTACCTGTCTGGCATTATTTAATCCTTATGGTTTATTGGATGTGGTTAATCTTTTTAGGTTGGAGTTTCCCTTCTAGTATAGTGATTCTCAACCTTCCTAATGCTGTGACCCTTTAATACAGTTCCTCGTATTGTGGTGACCCCCAACTATAAAACTAGTTTGGTTGTTACATCAGAGCTGTAATGTTGTACTGTTATAAATTGTAATGCAAATATATGATATAAAGGATACCTGTGGAAAGGTTTGTTTGGTCCCCCAAAAGGGTTGTGACCCACAGGCTAACTGTAGGGCTGCGTTTGTAGATAAATACTGATTAAATTTGGCTTTTACTGTGGATGTCTTTCTCTATCTATGATGATTGAAAGTTTTGCTGGGTATAGTAGTCTGGGCTGACATTTGTGGTCTCCTAGAGTTTATAGAACATCTGTCTAGGACCTTATGATTTTTCTTTGACTGAAGAATCCATTTCTTCTATTGTGTCTTCAATGGCTGATATTCTCTCCCCATCTCTTGTATTCTGTTAGTGAGGCTTGCTTCTCAGCTCTTGTTTACATTCCTATGGTGTTTGTTTGTTTGTTTTTAATTTCCAGATTGCTCTCAGTTTGGGTTTTCTTTATTGATTCTATTTCACTTTCATGTCTCGGACTGTTTTAATTATTTTCTTCCACTGTTGGTTTGTATTTTCATTGTTTTCTTTAAGGGGTTTATTCAGTTCCTCTTTAAGGACCTCAATCGTATTCATAGAGGCTATTTTAAGGTCTTTGTTTTGTGTTTCATCCATGTTGAATTACTCATGGCTTATTGTGGTAGAGTTGCTGGACTCTAATGAGGACATATTGTCCTATTATTATGTTTTTACCCTGGCATCTGGGCATCTGGGCATCTGGGTTTGGGAAAATTATAACTCTAGGTTCTGATACCTAGACTTGTCTTTGTTGGATGGGTGTTTTGTTCTTTGGTTTCTACTGCCCTCTCTGGTTCTTAGGAGGGTGAAGTGGCTGTGTGAAGGGAATTATTTTGTGATTCTGATAAGTGTAGCCACTGGAATTTCTAGGTAAAAGGTGATTCTAAGTATTGGGGCTGATACTTAGGAATGAGGTTGTGCTAGATAGAGAACCTGATCCTGAGTGACTCCACAAGACTGAGAGAAGCAGGGTGTTCCACCAGGAACTGCTTAGTCCCCTGGGAATGGAGGCGAAGAATGAGAAGAGACCACAGCAGGCTGTCTGCTACAGAGCTGTTGATGAAACTGGGGAACTAGATATGGGGGCTGGGACTGTGAGGGTCTGAAACTCACCCACCTGCTCTTCTGGCTTGCTTGTTTCTCTGCAGGCTTTGCCAGGTTCCCAGGGAATGTCTGCTGGACTGGATTAGGGGAACAGGATGAGTGAGGGGGGGAGGTGAGAGGGGAAGATTGGTGTGATCCACTGGAGATGGGGCAGAGAAGGGAGGGAGGCTGCAACAGGTGGTCTGCTACAGAGCTGGGAGTAGGGCTGGTTGTATTGGGGGGGGGGAGGGGGATGGGTGAAGATCTGCAGTTCAACCTACCTGCTTCCCTGGCTAGAGTCACTAACAATTTCTATGGCTTTAATTTTCCTGCCCAGGAATAAGCAAACAAAAAGAAGCAACCTTAGCTTTTCCCCCACTCCACCCTCCTGGGCAAACTACATGTTTTGAAACTGATTAAATATTTTAATGCTCAACGTGTGCTTACAACTTCATTTTCAAAAACTTAGAAGATTGGCCCAGATAGCAAGCTATAAAATGAAATTTCCTCTCACTTCAATTCTCTTGGACTCAGAATTTCTATAAAACATAAAAAATCTTCCTCCTTTGAAAATTGTGTCTTGGGTATTAACAAACTCTTGTATCATTCATTGAAAACTAAAAGATAACCCTTTGAAAGCTGAATTAACACTGGGTTTGAGATACACCCTCGAAAAGGAAGATGATTGCTTGCCTGCTCCTACTCTATGTTCTTCTAGGTTTGGCCTACAAGCTGGGAAGAGGGTGTACTGAAGAGGATAGAGGAGCTGTGTGGGAAAGGGCTAGAGGAACATGAGTGGGTGCTTACAGATGGGACATTACCAGAGAATGAGCCCTGCCCTACATGGATCTCCTGAGAGCTTCACCCCCATCGACCCTCAGGTTCACCATAACGGTGGTTGTTTTAGTTACAGTCTTTTTTGTTGTTGTTGTTTTTCGAGACAGGGTTTCTCTGTGTAGCCCTGGCTGTCCTGGAACTCACTCTGTAGTCCAGGCTGGCCTCGAACTCAGAAATCCGCCTGCCTCTGCCTCCCGAGTGCTGGGATTAAAGGCGTGCGCCACCATTGCCCGGCCTTAGTTACAGTCTTGGATTCCCTAGAATGAGCTGGTCCCTTCCTTCTAAATCATCAGTCCTGAATGTCACATGGGATTTTCTGTTTCACTTGTGAGTAGCACAGCAATTTATTGAACCTCACAGCCCCAGACACCCTAACCCTCACAGATTTTAGCCAAGGAATGAAAAGCCTCATGTTGTGTGGCCCTCCCTTCTCCTCAGAGGCTGATGGCCACTAACCCAAGAGGAAAAAGGAAGCAGGGGAGAGGAACAGGGTTTGGACGACCATGGGTATGGCAGAAAGACCCCCAGAGGCTGCTGCAGAAAGACAAGTCTACTTTATATTCTGGGGATAGGGGATATAAGGGTTTTGGGGGGTGGAAAGGGCTAATTGTTCATAACATCACGTGGGTGGGAAGAGAAGGGTGGGATTATTGATACAGCACCTAATTATCATGTGTCAGGAGCCAGAGCAGGACTTGTGTGCTGAGTTATGCTGTCTTTAAAGAGCTCTGTACAAGGTCACTTTTCAGACAAAGCCAACCACCTGTGTTCAGGGACACTTTCCAGACAAAGTCACTCCCCAGACAAAGACTGGCAGAGACAAGGGAGTCCTCCATTTTTGGCCATGCTTGCAACCTTAAAAGCAGGGTTCTCCAGTAGGGCTGTAGCTTTCTGGCATATCCATTTTCTCTTATTCATAGAGAACATTTTATATATTTCCCTACAGGGCTCTTTCACAAGATGATCAAGATGACATCCACCTAAAATTAGAGGATATAATTCAAATGGTAAGTTTAGCCACAGTATCCTTGAAAGGAACAATCTCTTGTGACCAACTCTATGGCTGTTCATGTGTCTGCCTATGAAGCTGTATGAATAGGGCCTCGCTCAGCACAGGACCCGGCAGTTGTTTGGTAATGTTAATATTGGCTTTCATAATTTTGACTTTGCTGCCATTTTTCCTTCAGAGATAGATAGACTCTAGGGAAGGTCTTGATGTTCTGTGGATGCCCTGTTGTTCACTGCTTCATCATCTCTTGCAGACAGACTGTCCAAAGGCCGAGTGCTTTGAGACATTGTCAGCCATGGAGCTGGCCGAGCAGATCACTCTCCTGGACCACATTGTTTTCAGAAGCATCCCCTATGAGTAAGTGCCCTGTCTCCCAGCAGAAAGTAGCTGGCCTAGAAGCTGCTGTTATCTCTAAGGCAGACAGGTGTACATGTGCAATTAGCCATGCTCAGAGGTAGGAGTCTCCATCTCAAGATGCTTTATCACACATGGCTTCTCTTGGCCTCAGTTCATGTTGGGCGGATTGACTTGGAGACCCTTGAGATGGTCTTGGTTTCTGTTTCTTCTGTATGTAATAAGGTTACCATAGAATGTGAATTTCTCTCTGTGCTTTTCTGTTTTTGAATTACAGAAAGGTCACCACAGCCTCGAAGGTAGTTCTTAATCTTGAGTATGTCTAAATCCACATGGGAATCTTGTAGGAAATACCTTCTCAGACCAAATTTTCCTGTGAAATTCTGGTTTTAGTAGGTTTGGTTGAGGTCCAGAAAATTGTCTTTTCATGAGAACCCAAATAGTTTGGAGGGATCCAAAGCTTCACTATGAGAAGGAGTATCCCAAGGTAATGCTGTAATGTCTACTACAGGTCTTCACCTACCTCAGTAAATGAATACATTCTGCTCTGTGGTTGTCCCACCTTTTCTTTTTCTCCTGTATACAAAGTGTGTGTGTGTGTGTGTGTGTGTGTGTGTGTGTGTGTCGGGGGAGGAGGGTAGTCTTTAAGCCTCCAGCAATCACACTGACTTGAAAGATCAATAAACAGATCTTTGTTTAGACAAATGACAACTACTAACACACATTACCCATGATAACTGGCAATCACACTTAAGATAATGGAATGGCTGGGGAAGACCCAGGAATGGGCTCCAAGTCATACATACATAGGACATCCCTGATGGTGGAGGGATGAGGTCAGAGATGATGGGAGAGACAGATGTGTATTGATGTCAGAAAATCCCAAGGATACTCGTGGAGTCTATTCCTTTATGTATCTTGACTTCTCTTCTTCTGGCTTCCCAGCATTTGTAGGCCTACTCATGAACACGGGAACAGAGTTGAAATAGGAATTGGGCTCATTAGCCATTGAAATGAACCCAGTGACATTCTGAAGACTTAGGTTAGGAAACACAACATCCCTTTCACCACTGCCCCTCACCTTCTCAATAAACCCACTCCCGAACTTTGAAAGTGGGCTCATGGGAAAACGAGCCAAGAAAGAACTTGGTGGTGACTCTAGCTGTGGTCTATTCCTAGGACTCCCATTTCTTCCTGTGCTCTGTATATGCCTGAAACACCTGCCATTTATTTCCTGCTGTGGAACTGTGTCCACATTTCTATGTCTACCTGCAGAACAGGAGCCAAGAGCAGAATCAACAGCAGCAAGGGAGAATGAAACTTGCAGGAGGACCCACTCAGCGTTTCTGCATTAGAAAAGTAGTAGACTGCTTTCCTTCCACATCGAGTTCTAAATGCCACACAAGATAGTTCCCTCATGCCCTATCTCAACTGTCCCATGAGTATTGAGGTCTAGTGACCTGTTCATGAATGAAGTGACAGCACAGGGAGGCCATCAGAAGCCTGTCCCACCCCCCAGGCTCAGCTCCCCAATTTTGGAAGCTGCTATCCTTCAGAGAAAACCAGAGGATAGTGTAAGGAAGAATTCTGTTCTGATGAATCTTTTTGGTCATAATAGATCTTTGGGAATCTTGACAGATGCATTTAGAAAAATTAACCCAGAAGAAATAGCCTCCTTGACTGTTGAGTTAGTATTTACCTGATTTCTCTTATGTTGGCTCCATTTTCTAACTTCAGAGAAGCCTTTAATTGAGACAAAATTCCAAACACTGGAGACTGAGAAGATCTTTTTCATTTTGGTATTAAATGGTGGACTGCTAGACTTGTACAAATTATTTGGAGATGGCCAGTGAAAATGGGGGACAAATAATAATCCATGAATGTCAACTTAAATGTGCCTGTCTAATCTGCATAACTATTGAAGGTCCAGCCACCATTTCTTCCAAACGTCACTGATTTTCTGTATTGTTCTGAACTTTCAGAGAGTTTCTTGGGCAGGGCTGGATGAAGCTGGACAAGAACGAAAGGACACCTTACATCATGAAAACCAGCCAGCACTTTAATGAGGTGAGTAACACCTCATTGTGTTACAGGAGAGTGGGCACTGAGGATTTTAGACAACTCTTGGAGTGTGACTGCAGCTCTGTGGAGGAGCACTTGTTTAAGCATATGTAAAACCCCAGAAACAGAAATAAATCAACTCTGTCACACTGTTTGATCAGAGCTGATTGAATAGTAAGGGCAAACTTAAATCTCCTCACATTCTCAAAGGGATAGTTTCCAGTCATAAGAGACCCAGTTTTGATGATTCCCAGGTCTGGCGAGTACTCATTCGTGTGTTAGATATTGTTATTATTTTTATCACAATCAGTGCAATCTCATACAGTGACTAACTGAATGAGTAGTGTACTGACCCCTGGTGGTAGCAATGAGTTTGCATCAGTGTAACTTTCTCAAGTTAAGGCTGACCTTGGAAAGGATGTCTACAGCATAAGCTCACTAATGCAGTGGTAGCCACACCCATCTCCAGCTGTAAGATGAGGAGTAGATTTCTTTTTTTTTTTTCTTTTTTTACTTTATTTACATTTCAGATGTTTCCCCCTTTCCAGATCTCCCCTTTGGAACCTCCCTATTCCCTCCCCCCTCCCCTGCCTCTATAGGGGTATTTCCTCACCCACCCACCCACTCTCGTCTTCCCTCCTTGGCATTCTCCTATACTGGGGGATCTAATACCCTCAGGCCCAAGGGCCTCTCCTCCCCCTGTTGTCTAACAAGACCCTCCTCTGCAGTCTTTGTGGCCAGCACCATGGGTCACTCCATGTGTATTCTTTGGTTGGTGGATCAGTCTTCAGGAGTATTGGGGGGTCAGGCCAGTTGCCACTGTTGCTGCCTTTCTGGGGATGCAAACTCCATCAGCTCCTTCAGTCCCTTCTTCAAGTCCTCCATCTGGGACCTCACACTCTGCCCTACTGTTGCTGTGAAGTGACTCTTGGGTATTTCAAACTTTTAGGCTAATAACCACTTAACAGTGAGTACATATCATGTTCATTCTTTTGTGACTGCGTTACCTCGCTCAGGATGATATTTTCAAGATCCATCCATTTGTCTGCGAATTTCATGAAGTCATTGTTTTTAATAGCTGAGTAGTATTCCATTGTGTAAATGTACCACATTTTCTGTATCCATTCCTCTGTGGAGGTACATCTGGGTTGTTTCTAGCTTCTGGCTATTATAAATATGGCTGCTATGAACATAGTGGAACATGTGTCTTTATTACATGTTGGAGCATCTTCTGGGTATATGCCCAGGAGTGGAATAGCTGGGGAGGAGTCGATTTCATACCTAGTTCTTCATCGGTTCTGTCAAAGCCGACTTGTCTTGTAACAGCTGAGGAGATGGCATCGAGCTATCCAGGCAAAGGGAAGCTTCCTGTCTAGTTTCAGTGCAGTGTAGTACAAAGAACAGTGATGGTGTATATGAACAAAGGAACTACACTGGTAAGTTAGCAGGTCACCTAAAACCTGGGTACCCAAAACAGCAGTATAGATTCCCAAGATAGAGCCCTGCACAGGGTCCACTTGGAATACACAGATGCTAAGTGGAGTTATAATGTAACAATGTACTCCATTACCTGGGCTGTTCTCAGACTTGCTACACATAGGGCACAGTTGAGGATTCATCCCCAGGCTCCAGACCCAGACATCTCCCATACTAGGACAGCCGCAGCCTTGTGCTCTAGACCCAGTAATACTGTTGAACCTGGTTTGGTGGCATCGCCATGCCTTCGGCCAGACATGGAATCTCGAAGTTGCCTGTGCCTCCTTCCTGTCCCCTGCTCATCATTGTCTCAGCAGAAGAACAAAGGTGCAAAGGGAGAAACAACAGATAGCAGATGAGGAAACAGGGGCCTCTGGAGACAAGGATGACAGATCAGTTGTGCTCCGTTGAACAGCTCAACAGCTGGGGCTGTATCCTAAAGGTGAGAGGAAACCACAGATTTTTGTTAGGGAGTGCCATAATTAGAATGACACTCCAGAGCAGTCACCCCTACGACACTTCATGCAGCACAGGGTCAAGGCAGTGAGCCTCTTCCTCCAGCAATTGCAGGTGCAGGTGCAGGTGCAGGTGCAGGTGCAGGTGCAGGTGCAGGTGCAGGTGCAGGTGCAGGTGCA